>CAUYUJ010014344.1:91371-106371 GCA_963575745.1 Prorocentrum cordatum | reverse complement strand
CTTTCGGAGCAGGGTGAGTCGAGACACCAGCAGCTCAGAATCGGTCCCTGGACTACTCCTGGGGCCCCAGCGCACCCGTTCTCGGAGCTGCGCCCGGCCGTGGCGACCGAGGGGACCCACAAAGGCCAACTGCCGTTGTCTCCACTCGCCGTCCTATGAACCTCGGGCCGGGGGCACCTCCACCAGCCCCCGAGGGGGAGGCTGCGAGGGATGGGCGACGGACCAATCGCTGGGAGGCCTCCAGCCGCCGGACGCGCGCGGCCGGGGGTCCCCCCCCCCGAAGCGCTCCCCTCTCCTCCTCCTCCTCCTTCTCCTCCTCCTCCTCCTTCCTCCTCCTCCTCCTCCTCCTCCAACTCCTCCAACTCCTCCAACTCCTCCTCCTCCTCCTCCTCCTCCTCCTCCTCCTCCTCCTCCTCCTCCTCCTCCCCCTCCTCCTCCTCCTCCTCCTCCTCCTCCTCCTCCTCCTCCTCCTCCTCCTGGGCCCAAAGCAGGACGCGCCGGCCGCCGGTGTCCCAGCAGCGGGACCCACCCCCCGCAGCACGGGCGGTCGTCTCGGCCGTCGCGGGGGCCGTCGCCTGGGCCGTCGCGGAGGCCATCGGAGAGCGCCCCATCCCCCGATGCAGCCATGCAGCCTCCAAACCCCAGCGGGAGGATGGAGAATGGAGGAAGAGAAGGAGGAGGAGAGAAGGAGGAAGGAGAAGAGGGGCAGGAGGAGGAGGATTAGGAGGAGGAGGAGGAGGATAAGGAGAGGAGAGGCGCAAGGCTGGATGTAGGCCTGGGCGATGTGTTTTTGTTCAGCTTTGCGCTGAAGGCCTCTGGAGGCTTCCACTTGCGGTCTCAGCTGTGCTTCAGTCCTCCAGCAGGAGCCGCAGGAAAACCGTCAAAACAAAAAACATCATTTCTGGAGAACTTCAGGGAATGGCCTCGGGTCAGCCAGATTGTCCGAAATATTGTTTGTGTCTCCAAATTTGAATTTTTACCGCCTCCCTTGGGAAGACTTCGGAGGCCTTCGAGGGTTGTGGGGGGCTTTCGGCGAGCTTCGGAGAGCCTCAGAAGCCTTCGGAAAGCTTCGGGACCTTTCGCACCTCTTCGGGGCTCTCGGAGTTTCAGAGGCCTTCGGAGGCCTGTCTGCAGAAGGCGCTAGCATCGTGCCGCGGCTGTTGTCGTCGTCGTCGCTGTCATCGTCGCCACCGTCAGCCCGAGTCAGAATTGCGCGTACCACGTCGGAAGGCTGCGGAAGGTTTCTGAAGGTTCTTGATACTAGGAATCCAGAAACCCAGCAACCCAGGAAATCCAGGAACCCAGGAACCTAGGAACCCAGGAACCTAGGAACCTAGGAACCTAGGAATATAGAAATCTAGAACCAAGGAAGCCCAGGAACCTAAGAACCTAAGAACCCATGAACCTGGGAACCTAGGAACCTGGGAACCTAGGAATTCAGGAAACCCAGGAACCTGGGAACCCAGGAACCTAGGAACCTAGGAATCCACGAGACCCACGAAACTAGGAACTTAGGAACCTAGGAGTCTATAAAGGATCTCCCATCCCCTTTTATACTTCCTTTTCCCCTCCCTTTCCACTCCCTCTTCCCTCAACTGGTCAACTCCATTTCCCACTCCCTTGTCCACTCCCTTTCCAAATCCCTTGTTCAATTCCTTTCCCGTATCTCAGACTCTACTAAAAGTCTCTGAAGGTTTTTAGAAACCCAGGATCCTAGGAATCCCGAAACACAGGGACCTCGGAATCCAGAAACCCAGGAACCTAGAACCCAGGAGCCCAGAAACCTAGGAACCAAGGAGCCTATGAACCTAGGAGCCCAGGAAAACAGGAACCCAAGAACCAAGGAACCCAGGAACCTAGGAACCTAAGAACCTACGAACCCAGGAAACCCAGGAAGCCCAGGAACCTAGGAACCTAGGAAACCAGGAATCTAAGAACCTAGGAAACTAGAATTCGGGAAACCCAGGAACCTAGGAACCCAGGAACCTAGGATTCTAAAGGATCTCCCATTCCCCGTTCTACTTCCTTTTCCCCTCCCTTTCCACCCCCCCTTCTCCCTCCCTTTTCCACTCCCTTTTCCACTCCCTCTCCCACTCCCTTATCCATACCTAAAAATGTAAGAGTTTCTGCAGGTTTTTGATTCTAGGAACCCAGGAACCTAGGAATCCAGGAACCCAGGAACCTAGAAATCCAGAACCTAGGAACCTAGAACCCAGGAAACTAGGAACTGAGGAACCTAGGAAATCTAGATAGGCGGCGCGCCCGGGGGGGACTGAGAAGAAGAAGGCCTTCTCAGAAGGTTCGGAAGTCCCCCGGCCTTCTGGGAAGTGTTCGGTGCCTTCCCCGAAGGACAGAAAAACTTCTCAGGAAGTTCGAGGGCTTCTGAAAGTCCCGGCGCCTTCTGAGAAGCCCTTCTTCTCATTTCCCCACCTCGCTCGCTGCCGACTAACCTAGGAACCTAGGAACCCGTAAAACCCAGGAACATTGGAACTTAGGAGCATATGGACTTAGGAACATAGGAACCTAGGAACCCAGGAAGCCGAGGAACATACGAACCCAGGAACCTAGGAACCTAGGAACAGATGGACCTAGGAGCCGAGGAAGCTAGGAACCCAGGAAACCCAGGAACCGACAAACCTAGGAACCTTAGAAAACCAGGGACCTAAGAACCCAGGAAAAAACAGTAACCTGGGAACCGAAGAACCTAGAATTCTGAAGGATCTTCCATTCCCTTTTCCGTTTCACTTTCCCCTCCCTTTCCACCCCCCCTTGTCCCTCCCTTTTCAACTCACGTTTCCACTCCCTTGTCCACTCCCTTTCCCAATCCCGTTTCCACCCCTTCCCCCTTCTTCCATACATAAGAATCCAAAAGAAAAGTTTCTGAAGATTCTTCATACTGGGAACCGAGGAGCTGAAGAATCCAGAAACCCAGGAACCTAGGAATCCAAAACCTAGGAACCTACGAACCCAGGAACCTAGGAACCTAAAAACCTAGGAATCTAGAAACCCAGGAACGCCGGAACCTAGGAACCTAGGAACCTAGGAATCTAGGAACCAAGGAAACCCAGGAACCTGGGAACCCAGGAACCTAGGACTCTAAAGGATATTACTATTCCTTTTCCACTTCCTTCTCCTCTCCCATTCCACTCCCTGTTCCCTCCCTTTTGAACTCACTTTCCCACTCCCTTTTCGACTACCTTTCGCAATCCCCTGTCCGTCCCTTTGTCATACCTACGAATCCGGAGGTATCTGAAGAGTCTTGCTACTAGGACTCCAGGGACCCAGGAATCCAGAAAACCAGTAACCTAGGAATCCAGAACTGAGGAACCTAGGAACCCAGGAAACTAGGAACGTAGAAGTCGAGGAAACTAGGAACCCAGGAACGCAGGAACCTAGGAACCTAGGAACCCAGTACACCCAGGAACTTAGGAACCCAAGAACTTAGGATTATGAAGGATCATGTATTCCCTGATCCACCTGGGTAGGAGGCGCGAGGGGAGGAGAGAGCAGCAGGGATCTGCCCCGGAAGCGAAGCGAAGCGAAGCAAGGGAGGCGAACGCCGGAATCGTGCGCGCTCCGCTTCGAGGCCCGCCCGTGCCAATCAAAGCATGGCATGGAGACCGTCATGTGATACGTGTGCGGACTCACCTAAGAACTACCATTCGGAAAAATATCTGATGCTGATCTTCTTTTCGTGAGTCCGTCAGCTTCGCTCTGGAGAGCGGCGGGGTTGACGAGTAGCAACAGCATGTGGCCTAGGGGGGGTTGTCGAGGCGAGAACGCCGCGCGCGCGCACGCAGGCACGGGCGCTCCTCGCCCAGCTCCAAGCCGCTCCACAGCTGCTGGCGCGGCCGCGGGCGCAGTCCTCCTCCTCCTCCTCCCCCTCCGCCTCCGCCTCCGCCTCCTCCTCCTCCTCCTCCTCCTCCTCCTCCTACTGGTCCTCGTCATCGAAACTGCTCGAGCCTCCTCCTCCTCATCATCATCATCAAAAGCAGAAAAAGCATCGTAGCAATAAGAGCAATAACAAAATGATGACCTTAATGGTACCAGAAATAATGAGGCGAATAAAAAGAATAAAGGCATCATATAATAGGTTGTAAAAATATATCATGATAAACTATATGATACAATATGTTGCGAATGAACACAATGTGAAAAAATAGAGTGTGAGTTTACAGTATATCCGTTTAATGATCTGACATTATGTGATACAACAACATGTGATACAACATGGTATGTAATGTCCACTCTAATGCGATAGTCCAAATACTTATATAGCCGGATACACATGTCTACGACATACAATATCTCGTATTCCAAATTATCGCATTAGAACTGTAACGCATATTGGTACAAAGAAAGATCATACAAAATACTATACTAAAATGCTGTGCGATATGATACTAAACAATATAATGGAATGTGGAACATGCATAATGTAATGCGTCTGGTTAATAATAATGTAATATGCTATGGTGTAGTACGATGTGATATTACCTCGCACGTTCTACGATGGAATCGAATGAAATGAGCAAAAATCATACTCATACTCATAGAATATAGAATATCCTGGTAATCGAAAATACAAAATACTTTCATACAACACCACATGGTATAATGATTGCAAGATAACGGACAGATCAACATAATACTAATATTGAAACAAGAGTCGAACTATAGATACTGATAATCACAATCATCAGCATCATCATCATCACCACCACCATCAGAATAAGTATCATCATCAGCATCGTCATCAGCAGTAATATCATCGTCATCATCGTCGTCGTAATCATCATCATCATCCTCATCGTCACCAGCAGCAGTACCATCATAAATATCACTATCAACATCGACATCACCATCAAGAGCATCTCAACATCACCTTCGTCAGCATCATCATCCTGTTCATCATGAACATCGTCACCATCAGCATCAGAGTCATCTCATCACCATCATCATTTGCGCCATCATCATCAACCTTGGTCATCATCGTCAGCATCAGTATCATCGTCAGCACCATCATCAACATCACCGCTATCATCATCGTAATCATCATCGTCGTCATGCAAAGCAGCAAAAGCATCACCATCACCATCACGATTACAATCATTATCATCATCATCATCATCAGCATCATCATCATCATCATCATCATCATCATCATCATCATCGGCATCGGCACCGGCATCATCATCATCATCATCAGCATCATCATCATCATCACCACTAATCGTCATCATCGTCATCAGCATCAGTATCAGCATCATCATCATCACCACAACCCCCATCATCAGCATTAGCATCAGCACCATACTCATCATCATCAGCATAATCATCATCACCATCAACATCATCATCATAAGCATCATCAGCGTCATCCCTATCATCATCAGCGCCGCCACAAGTATCATCAGCAACGTATAATTATCGTCGTCACCACCCTCCTCACACTCATTTCCATCGTCGTCATCCAACCCACCTCTTCACCACAAAACAGCTCAACCGTGAATCATCCTCACTTCCACCACCATCACCGTCATTATCACAATCATGACCACCACCAGCAGAATAATCGACGTCATGATCACGATAATAACCCTGATCAGCATCGTCATCATCATCACCATCGTCGTCGTCGGCGTCGTTCCGACGTTGTCGTCGCCGTCCTAGTCATACCATCACTACCATCATTAACGACATCCTCATCAGCATCCCCATCCTCGCTTTAATTATCCAACTCCGCCCCGTCATCAGAATCACGTCCTTACTATCCAACTCCGCCTCGTCATCATTATCCCATCCGCCCCGTCATCATTATCTAACTCCGCCTCGTAAGCTTTACCATTATGATGCCCTCCCCATCAATGCTCGTCCCCGTTATCGTCAAGCTCCTCCTCATCCTCCTCCTGCCCTCATCATCATCGCCATCACTGCCACCACAACCAGAAAAATGACCATCATCATCGCCATCGCCTGCGTGCGCGTCATCACCATCATCATCATGATCATCATTATCAATATCATCATCATTGTCAGCATTAGCATCACCACCATCATCATCAGCAGCACAACCAGCATCATCATCATCATCACCACAACCCCCATCATCAGCATTACCATCAGCACCATACTCATCATCATCAGCATAATCATCATCACCATCAACATCATCATCATAAGCATCATCAGCGTCATCCCTATCATCATCAGCGCCGCCACAAGTATCATCAGCAACGTATACTTATCATCGTCTCCATCCTCCTCACACTCATTTCCATCGTCGTCATCCAACCCACCTCTTCACCACAAAACAGCTCAACCGTGAATCATCCTCACTTCCACCACCATCACCGTCATCATCACAATCATGACCACCACCAGCAGAATAATCGACGTCATGATCATGATAATAACCCTGATCAGCATCGTCATCATCATCACCATCGTCGTCGTCGTCGGCGTCGTTCCGACGTTGTCGTCGCCGTCCTAGTCATACCATCACCACCATCATTAACGACATCCTCATCATCATCCCCATCCTCGCTTTAATTATCCAACTCCGCCCCGTCATCAGAATCACGTCCTTACTATCCAACTCCGCCTCGTCATCATTATCCCATCCGCCCCGTCATCATTATCTAACTCCGCCTCGTAAGCTTTACCATTATGATGCCCTCCCCATCAATGCTCGTCCCCGTTATCGTCAAGCTCCTCCTCATCCTCCTCCTGCCCTCATCATCGCCATCACTGCCACCACAACCAGAAAAATGACCATCATCATCGCCATCGCCTGCGTGCGCGTCATCACCATCATCATCATGATCATCATTATCAACATCATCATCATCATCATTGTCAGCATTAGCATCACCACCATCATCATCAGCAGCACAACCAGCATCAGCATCATCACCAGCATCATCGACAAAATCGCACCCTCACCAAAACCACCACAACCATCATCATCTTCATCTTCATCATCATCATCATCATCAACATCATCATCATCATCATCATCATCATCATCATCATCTGCATCGACATCATCATCGTCATCGTCCTCGTGAGCATCATCAGCAGCAGCATCATCATCACCACAATCATAATCGTAATCAGCATCAGCATCAGCAGCAGCACCTGCATCATCATCATCATCATCATCATCATCATCACCATCATCATCATCAGCATCATCATCAGCATCATCGTCAGCATCATCGTCAAAATCGTCGTCATCATGATGAGCATCAGCATCATCGTAATCGTCGCCATCACCATGATCATCATCGTCATCATCATCATCATCATCATAATCATCATCATCATCATCATCATCAGCCTCACAAGCACCATCATCGTCGACGAAGCCATCATGATCATCATCATCATCATCAGCATCATCATCATCAGCAACAGCAGCATCATCAGAAGCATCATGATCATCAGCAGCATCATCACATTCATCATCATCATCATCATCATCATCATCATCATCATCATCATCATCATTTACAGCAGCATCGTCAGAATTATCATCATGACAGGCATCGTCAGCATGAAAATCATCATCGGCATTATCATCTTTATCATCATCATGGTCAACGTCAGCATCGTCGTCATGATCAGCATCATCATCGCCATGATCATTGTCATCATTATCAGCATCCTCATCGACATCGTCATAATCGTCATCGACACCACCATCACCTCGATCATCATCGTCATCGCCCGCATCATCAGCAACGTCATCATCATCATCATCATCATCATCATCATCATCATCATCATCATCACAATCATCATCATACTCATAATCAGCCTCACGAACATGCTTATCATTAGCATCAGCATCATCACCATCATCAACATCTTCATCTCCAGCATAATCAGCATGTTTATGATCAGCAGCATAATCAGCATCATCAACAGCATGGTCATGATCATCGGCATCATCATCGTCGTCATCACCAGCAGTATCATCATCAGCCTCATCACCATCATCATCATCATCATCATCAGCATCGTCATCATCATCATCATCATCGCCATCGGCATCGTCGTGGTCGTCATGGTCATCAGCGTCATCATCAGAATCATGAGCATCAGTGTCATCACCACCACCAGTAGCGTCAGCATCCTCAGCTTCAGCATCAGTAGCATAATCGAGATGATCGTCATAATCAGCATCGTCATCATCATCATCTGCATCATCATCATCATGATCATCAGCTTGACCATCATCATCATTGTAATCATCATCAGCATCATCATCAGCAGCATCATCATTACCCTCAGCATCATCATGAACCTCATCATCCTCTTCGCCATCAGCATCCTCATCATCATCGTCAGCAGCATCAGTATCATCATCATCGTAAGCAGTATGATCATCGTCATCATCATCAGCAGCATCTGCATCATCATCACAATCGTCATCATCATTAGCATCATCATGATCGTCATCACCATCATCATCATCAGCATCATCATCACCAGCATCTGCATCATCGTCATCAGCATCGTCATGGTCACCGTCATCGTCGTCCTGGTCATCATCTCATCATCATCGACATCATCAGCACCATCAGTATCAGCATCATCAGATTCATCTTCATCATCAGCAGCAGCATCGTCATGAACATCATCATCCTCTTCGCCATCATCATCGTCGTCCTCGTCGTCGACGTCGTCAGCATCATCCTCATCACCATCATGATCATCACCAGCATCATCAGCATCGTCTTCATCATCATCATCAACATCGTCATCATCATCATCATCATCATCATCATCATCAGAATCATCATCATCGTCTCCAGCATCAGCATCACCATTATAATCATCATCCGCAGCATGATAATCATCATCATCCTCATCATCTGCATCATCAGCATCATCATCAGCATAATCATCATAACTTGCGTCGTCATCATCAGCAGCACCATCATCAGCATCATCATCAGTATCGTCTTCATGGTCATCGTCATTGTCATTGCCATTGTCATCAGCATTTTATCGTCAGCAGCATCTGCATCACAAGCATCATCACACTGTATACAATCACCATCTTGATCATCATCAGCATGATGATCATCACAATTAGCATCAGCATCATATTCGTCATCTTTAGCATCAGCATCATCATCGTCATCGTCATCATCATTAGCACCATCATCATCATGATCATCATAATCAACATCATCAGATTCATCTTCATCATCAGAAGTATCGGCATCATGATCATCGTCGTCAGCAGCAGCAGCGTCAGCATCATCATCATCATCATCATCGTCGTCGTCGTCATCATACAGTATCATCGTCGACATCAGCGTCGTCATCATCATCATCATCATCAGCATCATCAAGGCTCCCTGAGCCTCCTCGAGCCTCCACCTCCTCCTCCTCATCATCATCCTCCTCATCATATCTCCTCCTCATCTCCTCCTACTCCTCGGGCTGCATCTTCTTGGGCTCATCGACGGGCTCTTGGACAAAGCATCGGCATGGCCAGGGCCAAGGAGGCGTCGGTCCCCGCTGTCCGAGGCTCTTAGCAGCGGCACGTAGGCTGTGCTCTCAGGCGGTGGCCATGGAGGAGAAGGAGGAGGAGGAGGAGGAGGACTAGAGCCCAAGAAAACGCATCCCGAAGAGCCCCGAGTAACTTCCTGACCGGGCAGGCTCCCTCTCTCGACGCCCCCGAGCGTCGGCCGGAGTGGGAGCAGCAGACAGTCAGCACGCGTGAGAGGAGGAGGAGGAGGAGGAGGAGGAGGAGGAGGAGGAGGAGGAGGAGAAGGAGGAGGAGGAGGAGGAGGGAGGCAAGCAACGGAGGAGGAAGGCGGCGACAGGGGCCGATGGAGGATTGGTGTCCTCCGAGGCCACCCAGGACGCCAGAAAGCCACGAGTCCCCCTGCTGCAAGACCCCGTCCAGGGGGCTCGCCCAAGCCCCGAAACAGCTTCAGGACGCCCTCCCCTCCCCATCCTCTGTCCTCAACTGCCATCCTGTCCCATCTCCTTCCCCGCCCCACCTCCTCATCTTCCTCCTCCTCCTCCTCCCCAATTTTCCCCCTAAACCCCCCCTTCCACACCGTGTTCTCCCCCCCAATTCTCTCCACCTCCCCCCCCCCCCTTCCCATCATCCCCTCCCCCATTGCTGGCTCCACCAGCCCATCCCTCCCTCCATCCCAGCCCCGTCCCAGCCCCTCCCTTCACCTCCTCCCTGTTCTCGCATGTCCCCTCCCCCGGAAGCGAAGAACGACCAACGACGGAGGAGCACATGGACAATGAGGAGGTCGAGGGAGACGAGGCGGAAAGAAGGAACGAAGACGACGGCGACGTCGTCGACGCAGGCAACGATGACGACGACGACGACGACGACAACGACGACGACGACGACGACGACGACGACGAGGCCGAGGCCGAGGGCGAGGGCGCAGGCGACGACGACAGCAACGAGAAACACGCCCCTTCCCCTCGCCCACCCTCCAGGCGAGAACCGTCGAGGAGCGCCTTCGACGGCCGCGGGAGGCGCGCGCGCGCGCTGGCGCGGCCCGCGAAGGCGCGCGCCCTGGGGTGAGCGGAGTCGCCGCGGCACTGCCCCGCGCTCCTCGGGAGCGCGCTGCGCGCTGCCGCGGGCTCGGCGCGCCGCGCAGCGGCGGCCAGGGGCGCGCCTGGAGGAACAGACAGCGGCACAGCACGCCGAGCTGTCGGAGGTCCGCGCGGATCGCCCGAGTCGGCGCTGGACCCCGTGTGGTGAGGGGGCACGCCACGGAGGCGAAGGGCCTGAGGGTGCCCATCCAGAGCCTTCTACGCGAGCGGCTCACTGCCACAGGATGAGGCTCGCGTCGGAGCTCGTGCTCACGAGATACTTGCTACTCGTGGGCTCGAACGCGACGTCCTGCACCGAGTCCTCGTGGCCCTCCAGGTTGGCCACGAACGCGCGCTCCTCGATGTTGAACGTCTTCACGGAGGCGTCGCCCGAGGCGATCGCGAGCACCTGGCCGCTGCGGTCAAACGCGGCCGCGTTGGCGGGGTGCTGGCCCGTGTCTATCTGCAGGTACTCGGAGACCATGCGCACGTCCCAGAGCTTGACGATACCGTCAGAATCACACGAGGCGATGGTGTCGCCCTGCATGTTAAAGGCCGCCTGGTTGCACGCATTCGCGTGGCCATAGAACGTCTGGATGCAGAGGCCCGTGCGCAGGTCCCACATGGAGATTGTCTTGTCACCTGACGCCGTAAGCACGATGTTCGAGAACGGCTGGAAGGTGACGTAGTTCACCGAGTCGACGTGGCCGCGAAAGGTCTGTCTACATTTCATGGTGTTCATGTCAAAGGCTTTGGTGGTCTGGTCCATGGAAGACGTCACCAAGAAGTCCCCAAGGTCGTGGAACGCGCAAGCCCACACCGCTGAGGAGTGGTCTGTCATCGTGTGTTTGCACTTCTCCTTGGAGACGTCCCAGATCTTGACCTTGGCGTCGCCTGACGTCGTCGCCACAACAGAACCGCGCGGATGGAAAGCGATGCCGCTGACCCAGTCGGTGTGGCCCTCGCCACTGAGGACCAGCTGGCCGTCGGGCATCGACCACATCTTCCACGTGTGGTCGTCGCTGGCTGTGGCAACGACGGGGATCTTCGGGTGGAAGGCTATCCGCGAGATTGGGCCCAAATGGCCCTTGAAGGTCTGCACCTTCTTCATCTCCGACACCGAAATGGGATCGAAATTCGCGTTAGCGTACGGGTTGCTGCGGTCCTCGGGCGGCCATGCCGCCTTCTTCTCCCTCTTGGTGGCCTCGCCCTCGGGGCCCCGCGAGGCCTTTTCGTCGTCCTGGTCGGCAGCCTCCTGGTTGAGCTGCTTCTGCAGCGTCTCTGCCTTGCTCACGAATCGATCGCGCTCAAGTCTCATCAACATCTTCTCCTTCATTGCCACCTCGTACTTGTGCCGAAGCTCCGTGAGCGTGGGCTCGTACTGCTCATAATGCTTTTTCAACCTCTTCAGGTCAACGATGAGCTTGTTCTTCTCCTGCACCACGCGACGGTGGTGCATCCTTGGGGAAACCAAAAGGTACCCATACCGCTACCCCCAAGACCTCTCCCCGGGTGCGATCTGACCATAATTTCGAGGCGAATCCAGCGATGGCGACGAGGGCCTCCCAGGAGGCCCAAAAAGAGGCAAACGGCCGAAGGGTAGAGGTATGGGTACCTTTTTCCTCCCCTGAGTCCTGTGGAAGTCGCGCTCCTTGCGGAACTTGTCCCACGAGTCCTTGGCGGTCGCGGCCACCGCCCGCGCCTTCTCCACCTCCTGGCGCAGCATGGTCACCTCTTCGAGGAGGCCTCGGTTCTCCATGAAGCAGTCGGGCACGCTGGTCATCGCACCGTCCCGCAGCCTCCCGTTCTGCTGCAACTCGTACCTAGAGTTAGGTCGGGCATGTCCTCCTACAGGCGGATGTTGTAGGAAGCATAAAAAGATAGTCACCAAAATATGTCAAAATAGTCCAAGAATGACCTGATTCCGACCCCAGACATTTTTGGTCTACTCTTGAATATTCCTCGTGTAGAGGGACGTGCCCGACTTAAACGTAGAGGCCTCCCAACATGGAAGCAGACGGAACTCGGAGGATTGCATCGCCGAAGCAGCGGCGATGCGTCTGCGACGTCGGGATGGCGCAAGTCAAGCTCCAGGTCGCGCTGGAGCGCGAATGCATCAGCGATGCGGCAGCGCGATCCTCCGAGCCTATCTACTTGGACCAAATTTGGGAGACCTTGATAGAAGACGAAAAAACGCCGTAAACAGAAAGATCGAAGAAATCCGCACGGAGCGCCAAAATTTCATGTTTATGGCGTTTCTTCTTCTTCCTCTTCGACTTGAGAGTACCACTCCGTCTGAAACACCTCCAGGGAGCGCTGCATGCTGTGCTTGATCAGGAAGTTGCGGATGAAGTCGTCGACCACCTGGGGCCGCTGCTGGACCTTGGCGAAGCTCCCGTCGCCCGCGCCGGACTCGGCCTCCTGGGCCGGCTTCGTCTCCGCGAGGAGCCTGTTGATGTCGTCGAGCGTCTCGTCGTCGTCGTCCAGCAGTTCCGGGTCCTCTGGAAGCTCCTCGTAGGCAAACTCCTCATCGCTCTCGTCGCTGACCTCAATCTGCTCGAGGATCCGCCGACCGCTTCGGTAGCAGCGCGGGAAATGTCTGCCCCTGCCCCAACCTCACCCGTGCACAGACCCTCTCGCGCCATGAGAAACATCATGGTGAACGACCCAACCATTTGCAGTTGTGAGTACCGTCGTTGCGGGTATCGCTTCGGGAGGATCTCCTCATGGGGCCATGAAGCATGCGCAGGGTGTGCCGATGTGGGGCGGGGCCGCCATGTGGGCGCTGCCGTTGCTTGAGGCGGAAGCGCGAAAAAGTGTTAGGGGTGCACCGTCAGGGGGCGGGGCCGCCACTGGGATCTTCGGTGAAGCTCCCTATGGGGCAACGAAACGCTGCATTGGGCGGGGGAAACGCGTGCGAATACAGCCACTGGGGCCTTCGGTGGAACTCCCTACAGGGCCACGAATTGCGTTGCTGGGTGGGGGGAACGGATGCGATCACGGCCACTGGAGCCTTCGGTGGAACTCCGTTTGGGGCCATGAAACGCTGTACTGGGCTGGGCGGGGAGAACGCATGCGAACACTGCCACTGGAGCCTTCGGTAAAACTCCTTATGGGGCAATGAAACGGTGTACAAGGTGGGGTGACGCATGCGGGCGGTACCACTGGGGCCTTCGGTGGAGCTCCCGACGGGGCAACGAAACGCTGTACTGGGCGGGAGTGACGCATGCGAGGCAGTCACTGGGGCTTTCGGTGGAGCTCCCTATAGGGCCACGAAACGCTGTACTGGGTGGGGTGACGCATGCGAGTGCAGTCACTTGGGCCGTCGGTGGAGCTCCCTATGGGGCCACGAAACGCTGTACTGAGTGAGGCTGGCGCATGCGGGCGGTGTCACTAGGGCCTTCGGTGGAGCTCCGTGTGGGGCAACGAAACGCTTTTCTGGGTGGGGGTGACGCATGCGGGCGGTGCCACTGGGGCCTTCCTAGGAGCTCCCTATGGGGCCACGAAACGATGTACTGGGTGGGGGCTGGTGGTGATGATACTGATGGAGGAGGGAGGAGGAGGAGGAGGGAGAGGAGGAAGGAGTGAGGGACGCGGGGCGCTCTCTTCAAAACGAGGACCCACCACCACAAGGTGGTTGGGAAAAACTCGGCGGAAGGTTTCCCGCCATTTTCGACCGCTGGGAGCTCTCACCAGGCCTCGGGACCATCGAAGAAAGACTCTGGCTGAAAAGCCCGCCTCCAGGAAGGGGTTCAGATCTCTGCGGGTCCGCGCCATGACAAAAGCACGGCGTCGGAGGTCCCGCCGTTGACCTTGGGGACGCCTGTAGGGGGGGGTCCCGGTGAGCAGAGGCAGAGGTCCTCGTGCCCTCCCCGCCCGCGAGGGCGGAGAGGCACGGCCACCGCCAAACCACCTGAACCATACCAATATACTTGCGCTCATCACTTCACACGCCTGCCTCTGCAGAGACCTGCTGCCACTCCCCACTTCCTGCCTGCAGGCTTCAGCCTCTCGCACACCGCGGCTGCCTCCACCGTTCAAGCGTCGGGGGCAACCCGACGCCGCACCAGAGCGCCACCCGTCCCTTGGCAAGCGAGTGCCTACCACACAGGTGCAAGTACGTTTAGGCGTCCCAGCACCGTTCTCAGGATACCTCTCCTCCTCCCCCGCCCATCCTTCGCCAAAGAAAGGGCACCTCCAGAGAAAGGGACCCTGGACACCCTTCAGGGCGGTGGCCCAAGCGGGCCATGCGGCCCGAAGGATGGGGGACCAACACACAGGCCCTAGGGCCTCCGTCCGTCTCACCGTTGCCGCTGCAACTTCAGCCTCATCCACCGTTCCTACCTCTTTGTTACGTCTTTGATGTTGACGGATTATGTCCTGCCCTTGCTCCTCTCAACTCCCGTCTGTTACGCC
>CAUYUJ010014344.1:83871-86371 GCA_963575745.1 Prorocentrum cordatum | reverse complement strand
CTAGCCCTTCATCTGGGCGCCTCCTTCCTCCTATCCTCCCTCCTCCCTCCCTCCCTCCCTCCCTCCCTCCCGTCCCCATCTCCCTCCTCTGACTTCGACTCGGACCCCAACTCCACCAGGGCATGCGCAGCCCCGCGCGGTGAGGGGGCGGGCGGCGTCCTGGGCGACGTGCGCCTGCCGCAGGCACCGCGCCCCTCCCCGAAGTGAGCGAGCGAGGAGGAGGAGGAGGAGGAGGAGGACGAGGACGAGGACGAGGAGGGAGGAGGGAAGAGGAGGGAGGAGGGAGGAGGGAGGACGGAGGGAACGAGCGAGCCGCCAATGCGGAGCATCCCCTGGGCCTATATAAGGCTTTGCGGGCCAGGCCGATACATACTCTGAGTTTCTTGATAAGCGTCGGGGGGCGTCTCCCCCGCCGACAGCCCCATCGACCCCCGTCGCAGGCAGCCACCGCGCGCCGAAGGCGTTCCGACCCCCATCGCGGCTCGACGACGAGGCGAGGTTGAACCCCTTCGGGGGGATACCCCCCCACGCTTATTAAGAAACCCAGAATAACCCCACCAGCCCTCTGGGCGTAGGCTGTTCAAAGAATTTCGTCTTCTCGCTGCCAAACACCCTCGTGCTCCCTCCCCCTACCCCTTCCCCTGGGCCGGGGAGGGGGGGGGGGACACGGAGGAGCTAGAGCGTCCAACATGGCCCAAGATGGCTCCAAGGGGGTCTCAGAGAGCCCACGGTGGCCTCTAAGATTGCTCCAGATCAAGATGGCTCACTTCCTCACTTCCTCACTCCCTTCTCCTCCTCCTCCTCCTCCTCCTCCTCCTCCTCCTCCTCCTCATCATCATCATCATCATCAGCATCATCATCATCATCATCATCATCATCATCATCATCATCATCATCATCATCATCATCATCATCATCATCTCCAATCAGCATTCAGCTATCAGCATCAGCATCATCATCAGCATCATCATCATCATCATCATCATCATCATCATCATCATCATCATCATCATCATCATCATCATCATCATCATCATCATCATCATCATCATCATCATCATCATCATCAATCATCATCATCATCATCATCATCATCATCATCATCATCATCATCATCATCATCATCATACATCCATCCTCCTCCTCCTCCTCCTCCTCCTCCTCCCCCTCCTCCTCCTTCCTGCTTCCCTCTTTCCCACCCGCCCCCGTCTCTCCCGCGACCCTCGCGACACACAAAAAAGACTGCACCCCCCTGGCGCCTTGAAGGCAGCCGCCACCGAGACGAGCGCCAGCAGCCTGTAAGTTCCAAGGGATGAAGGAGCATCCTCCTCCTGAAGAAGCCTGAGCTCCTCCTCCTCCTTCCTCCTCCTCCTCCTCCTCATCATCATCATCATCATCATCATCATCATCATCATCATCATCATCATCATCATCATCATCATCATCATCGTCATCATCCTACTCCTCCTCCTCCTCCTTCTCCTCCATCTGCTCCTGCATGTCCTCCTCCTCCAATTTCTCCTCCTCATCATCCTTTTCCTCCTCCTCCTTCTCGTCCTCCTCCTCCTCATCCTACTTATCCTCCTCCTCCGCCTGATCCTAATCCATCTCCCTCCTCCTCCGCCTCATCCCTCCACTCCTCATCCTTCTCCTCCTCCTGCTCCTCGTCCTCCTCCTCCTCCTCCTCCTCGTCCTCCTCCTCCTCACCCTCTTCCTCCCCCCCCTCCTCCTCCATTCTTTCTGCTGATAAATGACTTCTCCCTGTCGCACCCCGAGGCCAATGTTTAGGGCGGGCCGGGCGTTTCGCCTGAGATTTCCCACCACGTATGACTCTGAAGCTGAAAAACAGTGACGACAGCTTCACAGGTGGAGGGCGGGTGGTTTTCAAAATGTGGCTCTCGCCTCGGCGCCGCGCACATTCTGTTTCAAACAACTTGCAATAGTGTCACGGATTGAGGGCGGGTAGTTTCAAAATAAGGCTCTCGCCTTAGCGCCGCGCACTTTCTGCTTCAAACAACTTGCAAGAGTTTCACGGATTGAAGGCGGGTGGTTTTCAACACGTGGCTCTCGCCTTAGCGCTGCGCACATTAGTTGCAACAAATTGCAAGAGCTTCACGGATTGAGGGCGGGTCGTTTTCGAAATGTAGCTGCCGCCTTAGCGCCGCGCACATTCGCTTTTAAAAAATGTCAGAATTTCACCGACTGAGGGCGGTTCTTTTTCAAAATGTGGTTCTCGCCTTAGCGCCGCGAACATTCGTTTGCAAGAGTTTCACGGTTTCCCATGATCAACGTACCAGAAATGGCTTTTTGGAAGGATTCAGGATTATGCGGGCGCAACAGTTATGTTGATTCGCTGTGTCCAAGTCCCGAAAGCGGCGTTATGGCAAGATTCTGGATCGTCAAAACGCAGCAATCAGGTTGATACGTGGCGCTGAAATCCCCGAGAACTATGCTTTGGCAAGATGGAGGATCTTCGCTCCTCCTCCTCCTCCTCCTCCTC
>CAUYUJ010014344.1:0-83771 GCA_963575745.1 Prorocentrum cordatum | reverse complement strand
AGGGGGGCCCGCGGGAGGCGGGGGGCACGGAGGCGCAGGGGAGGGGCGGGGGGAGGGCGCACGGTCGGAATAAAGGGAGGGGGGCCCGGGGAGGGCGGTAGGGGCGTGGAAGGGAGGAGCGGGGGGAGGGCGCACGGTCGGAATAAGGGGAGAAGGGCCCGGGGAGGGCGGCGGGGGCACGGAGGAGCAGGCGCGGGGGTCCGGGGAGCGCGGGGGGAGCACGGACGGGTGCAAGGGGAGAGGGGCGCAGGGGAGGAGCGGGAGAGGAGGGGCGCACGGTCGGAAGAAGGGGGGGGGCTCGGGAAAAGGCGGGTGGGGTGCGGGAGAGAAGGCGCGGAAGCTCGGGGAGCGCGGGGGGAGCACGGGGCGAAGGGGGCGGGGCGAATGGGAGGAGCAGGGGGGCAGGTGCACGGTTGGAGTGAAGGGGGGGGGGCCGGGAACGGCGGGGGAAGCACGGGGGGGAAGGGCGCGGGGGCGCGGGGGGGGTGCGAGGAGGACGGGGGCAAGAGGAGGGGGGCGCATGGGGAGAGCGGGGGGAGGAGGTCCGGACCTGAGGTCCAGACCTGAGGTCCAGAGCTGAGGTCCAGACCTGGGGCCCGGACCTGAGATCCGGAGTTGAGGTCCAGACCTGGACTTCAGACTCCCATTCCAGAAAGCAGACCTCGACCCCCATGCCCCTCCTGTAACGCACTGCGCGCCAACCTTTCGATCACCCGAACCGGACCGCCCGAAACTGAACCGTCCCGAAGCAAAACCGAACTGGCTCAAACCGAACTATATAGCGCCAAACCCGAACATGCTACAACCGAAGCGGCCCGCTGCCGACTCGACCCGAACCGGCCCCATGCTGCGAAAGTGAGAGACGCAAACGAAAGCGGAAAGCGAAAGCGGGAGGCGAAAGCGAAAGCGGGAGGCGAAATTGGGAGGCGAAAGCGAAAGCGGGAGGCGAAAGCGGGAGGCGAAAGCGAAAGCGGAAGGCGAAAGTGGGAGGCGAAAGCGGGAGGGGAAAGCGAAAGTGGGAGGCGAAAGTGGGAGGCGAAAACGACAGCGGGAGGCGAAAGGAGGCGAAAGTGGGAGGCGAAAGCGAAAGCGGGAGGCGAAGGAAGGCGAAAGTGGCGGACGAAAGCGAAAGCGGGAGGCGAAAGCGAAAGCGGTAGGCGAAAGTGGAAGTCGAAAGCGGATCGCCTCCCATTTTCGCTTCTGCTACTTGTCGTGAATTTGTCTCGATCTTGTCGTGTCTGGGTGCTTCCTGGTCGTGTTTGGGTCCTCCTTGTCGCGGTTGGGTCCTCCCCTTCCCGCGCGCCCTCCCGTTTCTCACCCGCGCCCTGTGCGGCTCGCCCTTGCCGTGTCACTCAGTCAGCGGGTCAGACATAGCATCTGTTCGCCCCCGGCGGATTTCAGGGCCTGCGCGCCCGTCGTCGCCGATTGCCGTGCTGACCAGGGCAGCACCTGCAGGCGCGCCCGCCTGGGCAGCGCATGCCAGGGCCTGCGCCGCCCGATCGTCGCCGATAGCGGGCGCTTTGTCATGCAAGGCCCTGCAGGCCCGCGCTCAGGACGGCAGCGCCTTCGCCAGGGCCTGCGCGCCGTCGTCGCCGATGCCGTTGCTGGCCAGGCCCAGGTACTGCAGGCCGGGCATGGAGGGCAGCGCCTTCGCCAGGGCCTGCGCGCCGTCGTCGCCGATGCCGTTGCTGGCCAGGCCCGGCACCTGCAGGCCGGGCATGGAGGGCAGCGCCTTCGCCAAGGCCTGCGCGCCGTCGTCGCCGATGCCGTTGCTGGCCAGGCCCAGGTACTGCAGGCCGGGCATGGAGGGCAGCGCCTTCGCCAGGGCCTGCGCGCCGTCGTCGCCGATGCCGTTGCTGGCCAGGCCCGGCACCTGCAGGCCGGGCATGGAGGGCAGCGCCTTCGCCAAGGCCTGCGCGCCGTCGTCGCCGATGCCGTTGCTGGCCAGGCCCAGGTACTGCAGGCCGGGCATGGAGGGCAGCGCCTTCGCCAGGGCAATGTTGCGCGCCGTCCCGTCGCGATTGCCGTTGTGGCCAGCCACAGGTCCCGCATGGCCGCGCTGGAGGGCAGCGCCTTAGCCAGGAGGCCTGCGCGCCGTCGTCGCCGAAGCACGTTGCGGTCCAGGGCCCAAGCCGCTGCATGCGGGCTTGGAGGGCGCGCCTTCGCCAGGGCTGCGCGCCGTCGTCGCCGATGCCGTTGCTGCCCTGGTCCAGCACTGCAGGCCGGCATGGAGGGCAGCGCCTTCGCCAGGGCCCTGGCGCCGTCGTCGCCGATGCCGTTTGCTGTGCAGGGGCCAGCACCTGCAGGGCGGGCATGGAGGGCAGCGCCTTCGCCAGGGGCCTGCGCGCCGTCGTCCGCCCGAATGCCGTGCTGGTCTGCCACTGGTCCCCGAGCAGCACTTGGAGTGCCAGGCGCCTTCGCCAGGGCCTGCGCGCCGTCGTCGCCGATGCCGTTGCTGTCCAGGCGCAGCACCTGCAGGCCGGGCATGGAGGGCAGCGCCTTCGCCAGGGCATGCGCGCCGTCGTCGCCGATGCCGTTGCTGGCCAGCCACAGGTCCCGCAGGCCGGGCATGGAGGGCAGCGCCTTCGCCAGGGCCTGCGCGCCGTCGTCGCCGATGCCGTTGCGGGCCAGCCACAGGTCCCGCAGGCCGGGCATGGAGGGCAGCGCCTTCGCTAGGGCCTGCGCGCCGTCGTCGCCGATGCCGTTGCTGGCCAGGTACAGCCATTGCAGGCCGGGCATGGAGGGCAGCGCCTTCGCCAGGGCCTGCGCGCCGTCGTCGCCGATGCCGTTGCTGGCCAGGCCCAGGTCCTGCAGGCCGGGCATGGAGGGCAGCGCCTTCGCCAGGGCCTGCGCGCCGTCGTCGCCGATGCCGTTGCTGGCCAGGTACAGCCATTGCAGGCCGGGCATGGAGGGCAGCGCCTTCGCCAGGGCCTGCGCGCCCGGGGGGCCGATGTTGCAATTGTTCAGGTCCATTTTCTCCAGGCGGGCGCACAGCCGCAGGCAGCCTGCGAGCCCCGCGACCTGCGCGGGGGTCGGGGGCGGCATCCCGTTGAAGTCCAGAATCGTCACGCCGCCCAGCTGCGCGCGGCTCATCCGCCGGAAGAGCGCCTTCACCGCCTCCCGGTCCGCGCCGTTGGTGAAGGACCTGTCCTTGATGAGCCGGTCGAACTCGTCCGGGCCCACCGGCCACCTCCTCCCGGCCTTCGTCACCCCCGCCCCTCCCCCAAGGTCGGCAACGGCGTCCCACTTCGCCTGATAACGGTAGACCTTCTTGATCTGCTCCGCGGAGCAACGCTCGTACGTTGTCCAGCCCGACTGGTCGTAGCCACACTCGCGCTCGCTGCCTCGCTCGCGGGGGTGCTGGGTGAGCAGGAGGACGGTAGTGGCTTGGTGGGCGTACCACAGGTCCATCGTCTCCTGCAGCCCATGTTTGAACGCGGCCTTCTCGGCGGGGGTACGCTTGGCCTCGTCCGCGGCCTTCTGCGCGTCCTTCTGGGTTTTTCCTTGCCGCAGGGCGGCGGCCTTCGCCTCATCGGCCTTGTCGGGGTCGCCCTGCAGCAGCGAGGGCCAGTCCCAGAAGACGCCCATGTCGCTGAACCCCTGAAAGTCATTCATTCCTCTGGAGTACTTGTGGCGCTCCTGCTCCAGGGTGTCTATCACCAAGCTCAGCTGCACCCCATTGGGGTCGGGATGCTCGCGTGAGTCCCAGCAGAACGAGATGGTGATGATCGGCGCCACCTCGTCAATTCCTCCTCGCCCGCTGGCTTCCCAAATGGCCCGCAGTTCGCCGGCGGACACGAACGCCTCCTCTGGCAGCTCCTGGCGCCTCTTCAGGACCGTGCCCCGCTGCTGCAGAAGCCACGACATGCGGACCAAGCGCACTGGGTGGAGGCCCTCCACGGTGAACGCAAGAGCGTCGAAGAGGCTCGTGGCGTCTGTGTACCGCGTCAGGTCGAAAGACTGGCGGGAGGCCATGTCGAAAGACTGGCGGGAAGCCATGCAGCACCCCATCGTGTCGGCGCGGGGGGCTGGCTTGCAGAGGCAGGAGGGCGCTCGCGCCTGCTTCCAGACCTGCGTCCACCCGTGGAAGCTTGAGCCCAAGCGCTCACGAGGATCGTGGCCCGTGGGGAGCTCCACCGAGGGTGGCCAGTTGCAGGGTTCGTATGGCGGCCCCACTCCATTTTGGCGCACCTCTCACGGGTATCGTGGCCCCATAGGGGAGCCCCACCGAGGGCGCCAGTGGTAGAGTTCGTATGACGACCCCGCCCCATTTTGGCACACCCCTCACACGGTTCGTGGCCCCATAGCCTCATAGGGAGCTCCACGGAAGGCGCCAGTGGCAGGGTTCGCATGGCGGCCCCGCCCCATTTCGGCACACCGCTCACACGGGTCGTGGCCTCATAGGGAGCTCCACCGAGGGCCTCATAGAGCGATGGACCCAGAATGCGGTCGCCGCAACTGCTTATGGTTGGGTTCTTCGTCAGGCTATTTTTCATAAGTTTTCTAGGTTGATGGAGGCGGGCATTGACTCCTCCTCCTCCTGCTCCTCCTCCTCCTCCTCCTCCTCCTCCTCCTCCTCCCCCTCCCCCTCCACCTCCTCCTCCTCCCCTCTCACCTTGAAGGCACGCTGAAGGCAAGCTGAAAGTACGCTGAAGGTACGCTGAAAGTACGCCTTGCTCACACCTTGAAGGTACGCTGTAGGTGCGCTGTAGGTACGCGCTTATACAAGGACAACAACAAGAACACAGTATTGTAGGTACGCTGTGGGTACGCTGTAGGTACGCTGAAAGTACGCTTTATTCACACCTTGAAGGTGCGCTGTAGGTACGCTGTAGGTACGCGGTAATGAAGGGAGCACTAAGACAACACTACTCTGTGCTACCCTGGGAAGCGTGGACAGGGGGGGGGGGGGGCGAGGGGGGCGAACGACACGACGAACGACGAACATAAAGGGTTCCGTGGCCCTGGGGGGCTACCCTGGGAAGCGTGGACAGGGGGGGGGCGAGGGGTACCCTGGGAAGCGTGGACAGGTGGGGGGGGCGAGGGGGACGGGGGGGGGCGAGGGGGACGAACGACACGACGAACGACGAAAAGAGGGACGAACGACACGACGAACGACGAAAATAAAGGGTTCCGTGGCCCAGGGGGGCTACCCTGGGAAGCGTGGACAGGGGGGGGGGCGAGGAGGACGAACGACACGACGAACGACGAAAATAAAGGGTTCCGTGGCCCAGGGGGGCTACCCTGGGAAGCGTGGACAGGGGGGGGGGCGAGGGGTACCCTGGGAAGCGCGGACAGGGGGGGGGGGCGAGGGGGACGGGGGGGGCGGGGGCGAACGACACGACGAACGACGAAAATAAAGGGTTCCGTGGCCCAGGGGGGCTACCCTGGGAAGCGTGGACAGGGGGGGGGCGAGGGGGACGAACGACACGACGAACGACGAAAATAAAGGGTTCCGTGGCCCAGGGGGGCTACCCTGGGAAGCGTGGACAGGGGGGGGGGCCAGGGGTACCGGGGGGCCTGGGGAGAGCGCGGGGGGAGCACGGAGGAGAAGGCGCGGGGGTCGGGGAGCGTGGCAGGAGCACCAGGGCAGGGAGAGAGGGGCGCAGGGGAGGGGCGGCGGGGGGGCGCACGGTCGGAATAAGGGGATGGGGGCCCGGGGGGGGCGGCGGGGGGGAAGCACGGGGGAGAGGGGCGCGGTGGCGCGGGGAGGGTCGGAGGAGGACGGGGGCAAGAGGAGGGAGGCGCAGAGGAGAGCGGGGGGAGGAGGGGGGGGCGCACGGTCGGAATAAGGAATGGGGGGGGCCCGGGGACGGCGGGGAGAGCACGGAGGAAAAGGCGCGGGGGCCAGGGAGCGTGGAGGGAGCACGGGGGAGAGGGGCGCAGGGGAGGAGCGGCGGGTGGGCGCACGGTCGGAATAAGGGCAGAGGGGGCCCGGGGAGAGCGGGGGGAGCACGGGGGACAGGGCGCGGGGGCGTGGGGAGGGTGGGGGGAGCTCAGGGGCAAGGAGAGCGGGGCGCATGGGAGGAGCAGGCAGGGGGGGCGCACGGTCGGAATAAGAGAGGGGGGGCTCGGGCAACGCTGGAGAAGCACGGGGGAGAGGGCGCGGGGGCCCGGGGTACGTGGGTGGAAGGAGCACGGCTGCGGGAGAGGCGCGCAGGGGAGGAGCGGGGGAGGGGGCGCACGAAAGGAAAATAAGGGGAGGGGGGCCCGGGGAGGGCGGGGGGAGCACGGCGGAGGGCGCTTGTGGAGGCCCAGGGTGGGGGGAGCACGAGTGCAAGGGGAGGGGGGCGCAGGGAAGGAGGGGGGGGCCAGCACGACCACCAGCATGACCGCCAGCACGACCAGCCACCAGCACGACCACCAGCACAAGAACCAGCACGACCACCAACACGACCACCAGCACCTCCAGCGCTACCACCCACCAGCGAGGGCGGGGGGAGCACGGCGGAGGGCGCTTGTGGAGGTTCAGGGTGGGGGGAGCCCGAGTGCAAGGGGAGGGGGGCGCAGGGAAGGAGCGTGGGGCCAGCACGATCACCAGCATGACCGCCAGCACGGGCAGCGACCAGCACGACCACCAGCACAAGAACCAGCACGACCACCAACACGACCACCAGCACCTCCAGCACTACCAGCCACCAGCACGGCCACCAGCACCTCCACAAGCACGACGACCAGCACAATCACCAGCACGACCACCAGCACGACCACCAGCACGAGCACCAGCACCTCCATCAGCACGACCAGCCACCAGCACAACCACCAGCACGACCACCAGCACGACAAGCAGCACAACCACCAGCACAAGGGAGAGCAGCAGGCCCAACCAACAGCACCGGGCCAGCAGCACGACCACCAGCACGACCACCAGCACCTCCACCAACCACGACCACCAGCACGACCAGCCAGCACCACCATCCACCAGCACGACAACCAGCACAACTAGCAGCACGACCACCAGCACAACCACCAGCACAACCACTATCAACCACCAGCACGACCACCAGCACAACCACCAGCACAACCACCAGCACAACCACCAGCAGGACCACCAGCACGACCACCAGCAGGACCACCAGCAGAGCGCACGGTCGGAAATAAAGCAGTGCGAGATCACACCGGTAGGTATGATGATAACTCTTTCCTGTCGCACACCGAGGCGGGAAGGTAGGGCGGGCCGGGCTTTTCGCCTGAGACTGCCTCACCACTCATGATCCTGAAACTGGAAATTTGAAAGGTGGAGGGCGGGACAGCTCAAACATGTGGTCATCGCTTCAGAGCATCGCACATGCGTCTTAACGCAAATATGAGGAGCTTCACGGTTGGAGTAGGAGGAAAACAAACCTACCTCGCTTTTGACCACCCTCGCTTCCAAGAGATACCAAACGATGCCAAATTACGGCCTGTACTGTTCAGGCCGCCTGACAAGGAGGCGCGTGGTATGGCTTGGTTTTGCCTGGAAGCGAAAGCGGGGTAGGTCATTCCGGCTCTGATGGAGGGTGGGTCATTTTCAAAATATGGCTCTCGCCGCAGCACCTCGCACATCAGTCCTAACAGTCTGCAGCAGCTTCACGGACGGAGGGCGGGTGGTGTTCGGACATGTGGCTCCCGCCTTAGCGCCGCGCACATTCGTCTTCAAAGTCCGTACGGGCTTCACAGGTGAAGGGCGGTTCCTTCTCCAAAATGGGTCTCTCGCCCGTTCGCGCCAAGCACGGAGGGAGAGTGTATGACAACATCGTTGAGGCGTATGGGTTTACGCTGACCCTCCTCCTCCTCCTTATCCTCCTCCTCCTTTCTTTCCTCCCTCCCTGCCCTCTCCCTCCCTCCCTCGCTCATATTCCCTCCCTCCCTCCCTCCCTCCCTGTCTCCATTATTGCGTCCGTACTCCCGCTTGCGCTGACCCGCGCTGTGCTTACTCGGGTGAACTCATAGCGGCCAAAGGGGCCAACAGTTGAAGTGGGCATCGCGCTAAAACTGCTCAGCTGAATTTCCCGGCAAGTCCAGGCGTAAAGCAACGGCAAGGACAGTCGAGGAAAAACCATACCATATGCTGTCAGAAAAATGTGAGATGATGTTGCGTCACACTACACACTCACAGGGAAGACCGACTGCCCAGCTGCCTCTTTTAGGAAGGCCGACTTAGTGCCCGCCATATGGTCTCCAGCTCGGCACGAAAGACAGCGCCCGAAGTGTAAAAGTCTGCCAATCCTCATCCTTGCTCCCCCCCTCCTCATCTCCTCCTCCGCCTCCTCCTCCTCCGTCGCCTCCTCCTCCTCCTCCTCCTCCTCCTCCTCCTCCTCCTCCTCCTCCACATCATCATCATCATCATCATCATCATCATCATCATCATCATCAGCAGCAGCAGCAGCAGCAGCATCATCATCATCATCATCATCATCGTCATCATCATCATCGTCATCATCATCAGCATCATCATCAACAACATCGTCAACAGCATCATGATCATCGTCCGCCTCATCGTCATCATCCTCATCATCATGAACATCATCATCATCATCATCATCATCAGCAGCAGCAGCAGCAGCAGCAGCAACAGCATCAGCATCAGCGTCCGCAGCACAATCATCATCAGCATCACCACCACCACCGCCATCATCATCATCATCATCAGCAGCAGCATCATCAGCATGGTCATCATCAGCATCAGCAGCAGCATCATCATCATCTTCATCGGCATAATCATCATCAATTTCAGCATCATCAACATCATAATCAGCATCAACAATCGCAGCATCATCATCAACATCATCATCCGCATCAACATCAGCAGCAGCATCACCATCGCCATCACCACCGCGTTCATCAGCATCATCATCAGCCGCGGCATCGTCATCAGCCGCGGCATCGTCATCAGCATCATCATCGTCACCAGCATCATCATCATCAACAACAGCCGCATCATCTTCATCAGCATCATCATCACCAGCAGCACCATCATGATCATCATCACCATAAGCATCATCATCTTCAGCATCATCATCGTCATGATCATCCTTCTCCTCCTCCTCCCCCGCCCTCCTCCTCCTCCCTCGCTCCCTCCCTCCCTCCCTCCCTCCTCCTTCCTCATTCCTCCCTCCTCCATCCTCACTCCTCCTCTTCAGTCTCCTCCCCCGTCCCTCCTACTCCTCCACGTCCGCCTCCTCCCTCGAACCGTGGTCTTCCACATCATCCTCCATCGCCTCCTCCCCCGCCCTCCTCCTCGCCCCTGTCCATCCTTCTCGTTACGCCCCCCTTGCTTTGTGCTCTTCCCCCGTAGTGCAGTACCTTGAACGATCGCGATTTCTCGACAGCGCAGATCGTCTGATCTCGGCCTAGTTTGCGCCACGGCGCCCAGGCGAAAGCCCCACTTGGAAGTCGGGCCGCACAACCACCCGCACAGCTGTTAAAATGCTCAAGCTTTGAAGTCTCAGGCGAGCCGCCCAGCTCGCCCTAACGACACGGCGGAGGACAGCCCATCAACCCCCAACCCCCTACCCAACACAAGCCCAGAAAGAAATTGTAATAATATATGTATATATATGTATATACTACATATAACAATTTCAAAATATGAACAACAACAATAATGATATACCCCCCCCAATAAAAAAAACGACTGAACCCATCCTCCCCAGTTCCTCATGTTCCTCCTCTTCCTCCTCCTCCTCCTCCTCCTCCTCATCATCATCATCATCATCATCATCATCATCATCATCATCATCATCATCATCGTAATCATCATCATCATCATCATCATCATCATCATCATCATCATCATCATCATCATCATCATCATCATCATAATCAGCATCATCGTCATCATCATCATCAGCATCAGCATCAGCATCAGCATCAACATCATGCTCATCATCATCATCATCATCATCATCATCATCATCATCATCACCAGAATCATCATCATCATCATCATCATCATCATCATCATCATCATCATATCATCATCATCATCATCATCATCAGCATCATCATCATCATCATCATCATCATCATCATCATCATCATCCTTCTCCTCCTCCTCCTCCCCCCTCCTCCGCCTCCTCCTCCTCATCCTCCTCCTCGGTCTCCTCCTCCGCCTGCTCCGCCTCCGCCTCCTCCTCCTCCTCCTCCTCCTCATCATCATCATCATCATCATCATCATCATCACCATCGTCATGACCACCATCACCACCATCATCATCATTAGCATCATCATCATCAGCATCATCATCAGCATCAGCATCATCATCAGCAGCAGCATCATGCTGGTCGTCGTCGTCATCACCAGCATCATCATCTGCATCAGCATCTTCATCGTCATCGGCAGCGTCATCATCATCATAATCACCGATATCATCATCAGCAGCAGCAGCATCAGCATCATCAGCATCATCAGCATCGCCATGATCATCATCATCATCATCATCATCATCATCATCAGCATCATCACCAGCATTATCGTCATCATCATAATCATCAGCAGCAGCATCAATACCCTCATCATCATCAGCATCATCATCAGCACCATCACCCGCATCAGCATCATCATCATCCGCATCATCATCATCAGCATCATCATCATCATCAGCATCGTCATTATGATCAGCATCAGCATCGTAATCATCATCACCAACAGTATCAGCATCATCAGCATACTTCTCATCATCACCAGCATCATCAGCATCAACATCATCATCGGCATCAGCATCATCATCAACATCATTAGCAGCAGCATGATCATCATCATCATCATCATCATCATCATCAGCATCATCATCATCATCATCATCCTCATCATTATCATTATCCTAATCATCATCATCATCAGCATCATCGTCATCGTCATCGTCACCATCATCAGCAGAAGCATCATCAGCATCATCAGCATCATCATCAACATCATCAACATCAGTATCATCATCAGTATCCGGATCATCAGCCTCAGCATCATCATCATCATCATCATCATCATCATCATTGTCATCATCAGCAGCATCGTCATCATAATCAGCATCATCAGCATCATCAGCACCATCCTCATCATCATCAACAGTATCATCATCAGCATCATCACCATCACCAGCATCATCATCATCAACATCATCATCAGAATCAGCAGCAGCATCATCTGCATCATCATGATCACCAGCAGCATGTTCATCATCAGCATCATCATCAGCATCATCGTCATCGTCATCGGCATCATCAGCATCAGCAGCAGCATCAAGGGCATCATCAGCATCATCATCTACAACATCATCAACATCAGTATCATGATTATTATTATCAGCATCAGCATCATCATGACCACCACCAACACCACCACCACCATCATCATCATCATCAGTGTCATCATCATCAGCATCATCAGCATCTGCATCAGCATCAGCATCATCAGCGACATCATCAGCATGCTCATGATCATAATCATCAGCAGCAGCATCATCAACATCATGACCATCATAAGCATCATCATCATCAGCATCATCAGCATCATCAGCAGCAGCATCATCGTGAGCATCATCATCAGCAGCATCATAACTATCAGCATCATCGTCATCATCATCAGCATCATCATCGTCAGCATCAACATCAGCATCACCATCAGCATCGTCATTGTCATCAACATCATCAGCATCGTCATCATCAGCATCAGCATCAGCATTAGCATCATTATCATCATCAGCAGCAGCAGCAGCAGCATTAGCCTCAGCATCAGCATCATCATCAGCACCACCACCAGCATCATCATCATCATCATCATCATCATCATCATCATCATCATCATCATCATCATCCCCGTCACAGACGGACCAAGAGAATTCCGAGAGGGACTCTTGACGGCCCCTGAGATCCTCAAGATGAATCCAGGACCCCAAAGACAGCCCCAAGATGGCCGAAAAAGGGAACCCCAAAACGGCTACAGGGGACCCCAAGACGGCCCGGAGAGGCCTCCAAGATGGCCCCCGAAGGCACCAAACGGTCCAAGAGCGCCCTAACACGGCCCCAGAGATCCCTAAGAAGATGGCCCACGAGTGCCAGAGGCCTCATGAAGGCGCAAAAGGCAAGAAAAGACCCACAAGACAGCCTCAGGACCGGCACAGACAGAAGACGCCTCCCCAGTTTTCTCAAGGGATTCCCCAGCAGTTGAGGAAACACGCACTTCACTGGCGTGGCCACGCGTTCGCAGGACGCTTCACGCGGCAATGACTCGCCGAAGGCGTCGTTTTCGACGACTCCCCCTCGCCGCACCATCAGACGTGCCAGTAGGGCAAACTTGGGGTTACACATGAGACATCATCATTGTGTATGAACCTGAAGCATGGTATATCGTTTCCCAAAGGAGTCTCTCATTTAGGCGCCGCGCAGACTCGTTTTCAAAGCGTGCAATATCTGCGAAGGCGGAAAGCGGCTTTCGCGGTAGTACCGCGCACATTCGTTTTGAAAGCGTGATACAGCTGTACAGACGGACGGCGGTTCATGATTCCAACCTGGTTTTCGCTCTACACAACGTCAAGCATTCGACCAGGAATTCAACCACGCGCAACAGCTACACGGATGGAGGGCGGTGCCTTTTTCAAAATGGGGCTGTCGCTCGAGACTTCCTCGAATCTGATAATGAGAAGTGTTGTGCAATGGCTGACCCGGTGAAGGGCGGATCGCTCTCACTGATTGGCGCACGCTGGACACTTCCCCAGAAACACACATTTTCTGCACCGCGTTTTCCCCTCCGCCCTCATCCTCACCCTCCTCACCCCGATCACGTACACGCCTGGCCCCTTTTCACCCTGCCTCGGAGAACGCGCCAAGGCGGGTGCCCATGCAAACAGGCTCCACTCACTCGCGCACAGGAGGAGGAAGAGGAGAAGGAGGACAAGGACGAGGAGGAGGAGGAGGAGGACGACGAGGATGGCAAGGAGACGGAGGCGAGGAGGAGTACACTGCGCAAACGCGCCAAAGGGGCGGAGGCAGCAGGCGCGCCTGAAAATCATATCCAGGTGCGTACGTGGGCCTCGAGTTCAGAAGGCAGGGAGCCTGCGCGCGACTTGCCCGTGAATCCCTCCCTCATCGCTGCCGCGCGAAGAAGAGGGGGAAAGCAAGGGAAGGAGGGGGGAAGAGGGTGAAGGAGGGAGGAAGGCACAGGGAGAGGAAGGGGGGAGGCCAGTGAGGGCGAAGTGGCGTTTGTGCACGCATGCTGGTATGCACCAAATCCCTCTCTTAGGCACTCTGTCGGCCCAGACAGAGTCGCGTCATATCATCCGTGAGACCATCCAAGAGTTAGCGGGGCACAAATACCGCCACCAAACAGGCACATCTGTTCGGTCAGCAGCCAGGGCGGACCGCACCAGAACTCAAGCACAAACCGGCTGCTAGGGGAAAGAGAAGGACGGCCGCGGAGGAGGAACGCGGGAGGAGGCCTCAGGCGTAGAGAATCCTCGCCACGAGTGCGCACGCGGCCTCAGGCGCCTCCGCGGCCAGGAGGCGTGTGCATGAGCAATCAAGCAAACCGACAAACATGCAATCGTTCAAGCAAGCAGAAAACCACCCAAGTAAAAACGCATACACATAAGCAAGCAATGTATTAAGCGAGCACGGAGGCATGCACGCAAGCAAGCACACAATCAAGTCGGCAGAAAGCACGCGCGCAAGCAATCAGGCAAGCGATCAAGTATGTTCGCATTCAAGTGATAAATCAAAAAGATTACACGCATTCCCCGATCAGTGCTTGCACTGAAGGGGTCCTAGCGGATATTGAAAGATTTGGCAAGAATTCTGGGCCGATTCCAATAGGCGGCCGGGTTCCCGGGTTCCCGGTTCAGGGTCCCCGGATTTCTGGTTGCTGGTTCCAGGACGATTTCAGTGTGCGGCGGGGTTCCCGGGTTTCCGGGTTCCTGGGTTCTTGGTCGATCTAATTATCGATCGGTCTCAACATCGATCTCATGACTCACGTCTCCATCAATTTCACTATCGATGTCACAATCGATCTCACTATCGATTTCACAATCGATCTCACTATGGATCGCACGAGCAATCTCAAAATCGATCTCACTGAATCGACTTCACAATCGGTCTCATGGTCGACCTTACGATCGTCCTCACGATCGATCCTACTATCGATCTCACGACCGATCTCACAATCGATCTCAATACGTATCCAGATCGCGAATGCTCAAACCATCCACTGATTTCGGGTTTTCTTCTGGTAAAACGTGCAAGCATGCAAGCACGTGAGCAAGCAAGCAAGAGAACACCGCAGCAAGCCCCTCGGAAATCCAATGGACACCTCCGATAGTAACCGAATTCAATAGCAAAACCATGGGAACCACAGGTAATCCCACATGCAACACGGAAAGCCCAAAGGCAAGCCAACGGGCAAGCAGTGGCAGAAATCAAAGGTGGGTCGTGCTGAACCCGTCCTCTACGAACGGTACACGTCCCGACACCGCACAGTCCATGCTGAGCCGTCTCCGCTCCTGCAGGTCCCCAACGGGACGTCGACCGCATAATTATGCTGCTTGGAACTCCGCGCTGCGGGCTCCTGGCTGAAGCCCCGCCCGAAACCGGGCCCCCGGAGGCTGCTCGGGCTTTCCGCCCCGCGACGGCGCCGCCGCGGCACCGAGGGAGACGGCACCGGCCGCCGTGCCACCGGGAAGCGCGCCGAAGGCGGAGCCGAGGGGCTCGCCGGGCCACGGCAAGCCCCGGCCGCGGACAGGCTTCCCCCGTCCTGGACCCGAGGACGACGGCCCAGAAGAAGGTGGGCCCCGAGAGGACCCCAAAAAAAAAAAAAAAAAAAAAAAAAAAAAAACCTGGGTGTTTGTTTCTGATCCTGTTTTGTTATGTCTTTCTTCTGGGTTCTCTTGCTCTGGCTGTTGCCTTGTATTACTGTTCCGGACGGCCCCAGGCGGCCACCAGACCCCCCGGACCCACGGCCGCCCGAAGACCGGCCCAAGGAGGACTCCAAGACGGCCCCGGCACCCGCCCAAGCGGCCCAGGAGGGGGGTCCTGCCGAGCCCCTGCCGAGCCCCTGGAGTGGTCCCCGCTCCAGCATGCTCGCCGCGCCTGCCCTCGGCCACGGGCCGATCGCAGCACACCGAGGGTGCGGGAACGCGGCGCGCACGAGGCGGCGGACGAGAGGCCGAGCGTCGGATCGGGCCGCATCGGCACGGAGTCGACGTCGAATCGGGTCGGCTGCGCCAGGGTGCACAGCAGCGCCACACGGGCACCGCGCGGGCGTCGGGTCGGGCCGTGGGGATGCCCGAAGAAACCGCCATCGGAATCGACCTGGATCGATCGGAGCGAGATGGGCCCCGAGTTTCGGCTGCGACTGCGGACGCTCCCAGGAGGAGCAGGGGAGGGCAGCGGGAGGAGCCACCCTTGGCCGCCTCGTGCTGCGCTCCGCGCCGCACGAGAGGGCCCAGGCCGCCCCGCCCGCCCTGGCAGAAGAACACCTGCCTGGCCTGGGCAGCGAGGCGCTAGTCAGGGGCGAGCGAGGGGGGGAATGAGAAGAACAAGGCCTTCTCAGAAGGCGGCGGGACTTCTCAGAAGCCCTCGCACCTGCTGAGAAGTTTTGTGTTATGTTTCCAGGGAAACTTAAAAAACTTCTCAGAAGGCAGGAGGGACTTCCGAGCCCTCTGAGAAGGCCCTCTCCTTCACACTTCCCACCCCCTCGCTCGCCGCCGAGTTTTACCATCCCCCCCAGGAGGAGGAGGAGGAGGAGGAGGAGGAGGAGGAGGAGCAGGAGCAGGAGGAGGAGGAGGAGGAGAAGGAGGAGGGAAAAGAGGAGGAGGGGGAGCAGGAGGAGGAGGAGGAGGAGGAAAAGGAGGGGGAGGGGGAGGAGGAGGAGGAGGAGGAGGAGGAGGAGGAGGAGGAGGAGGAGGAGGAGGAGGACGAGGACGAGGACGAGGAGGAGGAGGGGGAGGAGGAGGAGTCCTCTTCGTGCCGCCTGCGTGTGGCCCGTGCCCTCCGGCTCTGCCGACGCGCTTGCGACCGCCAGCGCTGCCGACCCCACGAGGCGGCCCACGCCCCCGCACGCCTCCGTGGCGCGCTCGAGCCCCCCCCGAGGGCCCCGCGGGGCGTGATCGCTTGGCACTGGAGGCCCTCCGCGGCCTCCCGGAAGGAATGCGATGGATTTTTCCTGAGGAGTCCCACGGATTTCCTGAGGAATCCAATGGCTGTCCCGAGGATTCCTGTAGATGTCCTATGGGATCCTACGGATCGCCTCAGGAATCCTACGGATTTCCGAAGAAACCGGTGGATGTCCGTTGGATTCCTGGAAAGTGCGCAGCCGGGGCCACCTCTCGGGCCCGGGCCAACTCCGGCGACGCCCAGAGGAGAGGGGGAGGGGAGGGGGTGGACGTGAATGGGGGGAAGAGGCCCCGCTTCAACACTCTCGTCGCCTCCTCCCACTCCCCAGTCCTCCCCCTCCGCCTTCCAGTCATGTCCCATCTTCCTCCCCCAGCCCCCCTCGAACCTGAATGAGCCTCGACAAAAAACTCCGAGGACGTTTGAACGTGCCCAGAAAACTCCTGCCTCTTCACTCCTCTCCCCCCTTTCCCCTCCTCCTCCTACGGAGGAGGACTCCAGAGGCCCCGAAGGGAACAGAAGCGTCTAAGAATCTGCGTCCTGAATCCCCACCACCACCACCACCACCACCACATCCTCCTCCTCCTCCTCCTCCTCTCCTCCTCCTCCTCCTCCTCCCTCCTCCTCCTCCTCCTCCTCCTCCTCCTCCTCCTCCTCCACCTCCCTCCTCCTCCTCCTCCTCTCTCCTCCTCCTCCTACCTCCTCTCCTCCTCCTCTTCCTCCTCCTTCCTCCTCCTCCTCTCCTCCTCCTCTCCTCCTCCTCCTCCTCCTCCTCCTCCTCCTCCTCCTCCGTGCCCCATCCCAGACCCACTCGCATCCCCGTAACAATTCCCTCCCATCCCCGTCCCCACCCGTACTGTCATATCCCCTCTCTTTCCGTATGGAGGAGGCGCTCCAGGCCAGCCCAGGGGCTTATTGCGCAGACCGACTGGCTGAAAGCACCAGCGCTGTCTCGCAAGCGGTTTCCTGGGAGCAGGCGGGGGTCGATGTCAATTCTGTGCAATCGAAGAAGCAACGGGAAATCGGGGCACACATTGGCCAAAAGACAAGAATGGTGTAAGCCCTCGTCCTCCTCCTTCTCCTCCGCCTCCTCCACCTCCTCTTGCTCCTCCTTTTCCGTGAAAAGTGCATCAGTCTGGCAGCTGGCTTAACATGAGGTCGACAACAGTAGCCCTGGGCATCTCCCCCAAGAGCGCGTCAAAGATCTGGAGAGGAAGCGCCTCATGCATGCAAGGGTCCGATATGTAGAACTAATAGCCTGGCGCAAGCCATCACAACGGGATGGGCTGCGGCCTGAGAACCAAGATGGGTTGCGCAGCGCACCACTGCTCGCTCCTGCCCCTCCCCTCATTGATACTGTCCTTCCTCCTCTTCTCCACCACCACCACCCTCATTATCCTTTTCGCTGACCTCCCCATCCTTCTGATGATGTCTCCTCAACCGTCGCCACATCATGCTAACCCTCTTCCGCATCAACCGTATTACATCCACCGTCCATCGCCTGCGTTCCCGCTGCGACATCGCTTCAGTATATGTAAGCCCTGTCTCGTTCCTGCTCCCAAGCGCTCATTGTTTTGATGGCTGACCCACAAGCCGCCACGCGACCTCCATGAACGATGCATCAGGCAGGAATTGGGATGGGAGCATCAAGCGCACAGTACCGGCAGAACCTGAACGCCGAAGTCTGGACCGTGTGGCGCAACACGCACGAACGAACCCTTGGCGTGTCGAATCGTGTCCACGCATGTGGCTGCTGGTACCGCCTCTGCTTCTGATGCGGACGCGGTGCTCCTCCAAGCCCCAGTAAAATCTGCCCAGCTTCCATCGGGACTTTCATCCAACGTTTCCCTTGATCCAATATTCCAACACGACATACTTCACATCCATTGACACTCCTACATGCCAGGCCAAGGCCGCTACTTTCATACGCCATGAAATACGACGAACCGCTACTTCCATCCATTCGGCGCGGCGTCATGTTTACAACAGGGCACTGCGCGAAATGACGCATGACAAACGAATGGAAGCATTTCTTGACATGAACGGGCCGCGCATGAGACCGAAGAGCTAGGCAAGAATGTGCAAAAACACAACGATCAAGTGCAGTGTTCATCGAACCCCCACCAGGGGCAACTGTAGACACGCGGATCGTACGTCAAAGCGACGTCCGAGGCGACTTTGGCACCTTCATGTACAATAGCGCCCCCCCAAAAAAGACCAAACAAGGCAGGCACGCCGAAGGCCCGTTCGGGGCAACTGGCGCGGCTGACCTCCCCGCGACAAGACCCGAATGACCTGCGAAACGCACCAATGTTCCCGACCATCTTGTGGTGTTGGGTCCTCGTTTTAAATGTGCAACGCCCCGCGTAACTTTCCACCTCCCGCCTTCCTCCCCCTCCGCCTCCCAGTCCCCCCCCCCATCCCCATCCCTGCCTCTGCCCTCTGCATGTCAATTTCGGTACACCCCTCGCACGCACCATGGCTCCAGAGGAAACTCCACCGAACGCTCAAATGGCAGCGCCCGGAAGGCGGCGCCGCCCCATTGTGGAACACACACACACACATAAACACAACAAGTGCTGAGCGTCGCGGGTCGAGGTATGCAACAGCCGGAGGGTCCGGCCACGCGCGCCCGGACGACGACGGCATGCGTCTCCCCGGGGCGCCCCCCCCGACGGCTATGCTCCGCTCCTCGCCAGATGGCCCGCGCGCCGCATCCACGTCATGCAGGCCCCTCACTGCACCCTGGCTCCCACATGGCCGTGGCCCATCATCACGTTTGCTGTTTGGCAGTTTCATCAGATGGACGCCGCTGCGATGGCAACCGCGAATTGCGATCCACGCCGCTCTACCATCCACACAGGCCAACACCACTGCCCAAGCTATCCCGCAGCACCCGCTCGCCGCCTGAACTGAGCCCCCGCATCGGCGAGCTGATCCCCCCGACCCCGCACCAACCGGTCCCTGGCACCCACGACACGCGAGAGAATGAGCTGGCACGTTTCGCCCCAACTCGCCTCCCGCTCAGCGAAGACGCGCACGGGGCACTCCGAACCTTGCTTTTATCACTACGCACTCCCGGACCTCGTGCCCAGGACGAGCGCCCCGGAGCTGCCTCGCCCGCCCTAACTGCCCCGCTTGACGGAAGCGGGTCTCCAGTCGAGATGCCGCTGGTCGCCCCGCGGGCGGAACCTTCGCCGCAGTGCGCCACGCCATAGCGGACGCGGAGGCTCGAGGCCCTGGCTCCTGTGAGCGACTTGCGCAGTGTGGATCCACCCCCGCAGGCCTGCTCCCTCTGGCCGGCCGACGTGGCTTACCCAGACCCCCCCCCCGACGTCTTGATTTCTTCACTACGTCCACCCCCAGAGGTCTGGACCCCTTCCCCGGAACCGATTTTGCATCCTGAGCCGCTTTGTTGACGTTCCTGGGGCCCGGCGAGGTCCCCTGGAGGCCGAAAACTGTCAAAAACCTCCGTCTTGATATTTTGAATCGGTTGGACCTCCGGGTACCTGGTCTCAGCCGCCGCCCGTCCCAAGCTCCGCCCAGCTGCAGTCGGGGCGGACCACGGCGGTTATTAACATGCCGTGGGCGGCCCTGCGACGACGGGGGGCAACACGGGCGCCGCGCCCCCGCCCGCCCACGCGGCGCCTCAAGGGCGCCAAGCGCAACCGTCCCGACCACTGCCGCGCAGAGCCACTCGGGCACCAGCGCCAAACCCAGGCCCACAGAGCCCAGAGGGAGGAGGAGGAGGAGGAGAAGGAGGAGGAGAAGGAGGAGGAGGAGGAGGAAGAGGAGGAGGAGGAAGAGGAGGAGGAGGAAGAGGAGGAGGAGGAGGAGAAGGAGCAGGAGGAGGAGGAGGAGGGGGAGGAGGAGGAGGAGGAGATGGAGATGGAGGAGGGGGGAGGAGGAAGAGGGAGGAGAGGGAGGAGGAGGAGGAGGAGGAGGAGGAGGAGGAGGAGGAGAGGAGAAGGAGGAGGAGTTGGAGGAGGAGGAGGCGATGGAAATGGAGAAGGAGGAGGAGGACGAGGAAGAGGAGGCGCAGGAAAAAGACGAGGAGGAGGAGGAGGAGGAGGAAAAGAAGGAGGAGGAGGACGACGACGAACCCAGGGCCCCACCGCAGGGGCGCACGGGAAGCACGGGCGCGACCTCCCGGAACAGGACATCCATGTGGTCCCCTGAATCCTGCCGCCCTTCTGCGCCCGTACCGCCGCCGAGGCCGCGCTGCCGCCGCGCGGAAGGCACCCGACGCAGGTGCCACGAGAGCCCCCAACAACCCCACCACCGCTGCCCGACCACCGCCCCCAACTCCCACCCCAGACCACTCGCGTCGCGAAGAAATCACGACGGAAGGTTTTTCGCCATTTTCGGGCTATGGGGGCCCTTCCCAGGCCTCGGGACCGTCAAAAAACGACTCGGGATGAGAAGCTGGTCCCCAGAGAAGGGGTCCGGGACGTCAGGGGCCTGGGACAGCTGGTTTTGCCCCACACGGACGAGGACCCCTGCCCTGCCCGCCACGCTGGGGGCGAAACGCGCCCACGCCGCACCACGGCCGCGGCGAACGCGGAAGCGGTGACTCCACGTCGCCTTCACGAAAAAGTGGGGCATGGCGCCCCAAGCTACTCCCACCAGGCACACATCGCATCCGCTCGCATTCCAATGAACCCTGTAAGCTTCAACTCCGCGAGGCGGCAGCCGAAGGACAGCCCCACGGGGTTCGAGCCTCTGCGGACCGCTCGAGGGACCCGCAACGGAACGCGATCCTCACCACTAGGCCTCGCAGGGACACTACCATCCGTCCGTCCGAACTTAACAAGCCCAAACGCACAGCAAAACGACCAAACCCCCAGCAGACCCACCAGCAGGCAGCCCGCCTCCCAGGGAAGCAGACGCGAGCCCACGCCATCGCTGATTTTAAGGCTGTGGAGTCGCCCGCTATCACAGAGTGGCATGCTAGGAATTACGAGCACGATAGCACCACGATGAGACCAGAGTAGCACTGGGCAGTGAGATACATGGACCGCGGCAGCCTCATTCAGGGCGGGCGAAGAGGCCATAAGGGGGAAAGGCTGCACGTGGCGGGGGCCCGTTAGGCACGGTCGCCGATTGAGGCGTCGCGGTCGGCCTAAGCGCGCAGCGCGGCACGGCGCGCGGCACGCACGCACAGCCAATGCCACTCCCCCACGGCGAGGGAATCCACGATGGGAGGACTCGACAAAGAGAGGGGGGGGGCCGGCGCACAGTGACGCAACAAAAAACACTCTCGCGGCGCACAGGAGCGAGTGCAGTAGAGAGACCAACGATCAGAAAGGAAGGAGGGGAAGGCTTGGCGGTCCGCTCGGACCTTTGTTGGGGGGCCCTGGGAACCTCCAGGGGCCTTCGGCGAATCTCCCGGGCCGCCCTACCGGCCACCTTTCGCCGCCGCGCCTTTTCGGGCGCCGCCTTGAAATATCAGCGGCGTTTCTGGGCCGCGTCGCGGCCCTCTCGGCGTGCTTTTGGATGATATCGGAGGCGTCACGGCGGCGTCTCGAACTGTCTCGGGGCGCTGTCGGGCTCGTCTTTGCGGGGAGTGTCTCGGCGGAAGCGGGGGAAGCCATGCAATAATAAAAAGAGGCAGCAGCAGCAGCAGCAGCAGAGGGAAGATCAGCCAAAGAACGCGCGGGCACAACAGCAGCAGCAGCTGCAGGTGCCGCTGCGCGTTCTCTCGGCTAGCCTGGCGCAGTCCCACTGCCAAGCTGGGCGGCGACCGCCGCAACCTCAAGCCGAGGCAGCCATCGCCTTGGCCTTCGCGGCGGACGCGCCACCGAAGCTCGACTTCGCCTCGAGCTGCTCCTGGACCATGGCGCGCATCTCCTTGGCGTCGAACGCAATTCCCTCGACCGCATCCGCGCTCGATGGCGCGGGCCTTTTTGATATGCACCTGGGCCCTGTCCAACTCTGGGAAGTCAGAGCCGATGAATCCTTGCCAATCGGCACGAACCGCGTTCGCCAAAATCAGGGCCACGTGCATCTCCGAAAGGGCCCGACGCATCTCGACGGTGCTGATCCCATGGGATTTGGGGCCTCCGCACTCGACGAAAGCCTTCCACTCCGTGCCATCGACGACCGCACGCCCCACCTGCACGGCCTCCTCGGAGCCGAGCGTCTCGACAATGAGGTCAGTCACCTTCACCAGTTTCGTTCTCACCCCATCGGAGTCAGCCTCCAGAAACCTCACCACATTGGCCTGCGCCCTGTCGGCCCCGCGTTTCAGGTTCGCCTTCTGTTCGTACCCCTCGGGGTGCACCACATGCAGGTTCGCCGCGCACTGACTGTAGCGCGCGGTGCAGTCCTTCCTAGGCGCGCACATGCGGGAAACCTCGGGCCGCGCATCCGCGTTCGTCGTCTCGCAGACCTTCCTGCCCTAGCGCGCGCGCTTTTCGCAGCCAGGGCACCACGGGAGGTGGAGCTGGCCGAGCACGCTGATGCATCTCGGCGAACAGCTCTCTGCGGCCCTAATGAACATCGGCTGCGAGCCCCTTGAGCGTCGGCGCCGTCTTCTGAGCCACGCGGGCGTGGACTGCGGCCATCTCGCGGCGGCCATGGATCTTCCCCAGCGGCGCGACCACCGCCCAGGTGAGACGGAGGTAGGACGCAGCGCGCAGGCACCAGGAAGATGAAAAGGAGGGACAGACAAGGAGGGGCATGGAAGATGAAGAAGGAGCAGGATGGAAGGAGCACGAGGGTGGAGCACGCGGAGGGAAGGAGGACAGGACGCTGAGAAAGGGAAGGAGGAGGAGGAAAATTCGGAAATATGACGGGCCACGCGGCAGGAGGACAGAGACTGAGGAGAAGGGGGGGGAGGGGGGGGGAGGAGGCACGATGGAAGAGGCCCCGGCGGTAACCCGGTTGACACCGGCGCCCAGATGGCTCGAAAAATCAGAAGTTTGGACGAAGAGGCCTCGGTTGAAAATCTTGTTTTCGACATTCAATCCGCCGACCCTGTCGGCGTGTGCGAGGGGCTTGGCTGTTCGAGTCGTCGTCTCCGTCGGTCGTCGCCTCCGTCGCCCCCTTTCCCTCCAGCGCCCTTCTCCAGCTCGTGCGCGAAAGAAATATCGAGCAGTGTCGTAATCGAGTCGAAGGGAAGCCCCTTCCCTTCGATCCCTTCCCCAGGGGGGGGGGGGTTCCCGGGGGGGGCCCCGGGCGGAATGGAGAAGAGGGCCCCGGGGGGGGTCCCGGGGGGGTGGGGGGGGCAGATTCGTTCTTCCTCGGGCGGCCTCGAAACCTCGAAAACACTCCAAATGAGGTCCGAATGCCCAACATGGCCCCCGAGACGGCCCAAGAGGGCCCGGAGTCGCCCAAAGATCCGCCGAAAACGCCCAAGAAAACCCCAAGACCGTCCAAGAAGCCTCCAAGACGTCCCAGGCCCCTCCAACAGACCCCAGAAAGCCCCAAGAGGCCCAAACGAATGTTCAAATTTCGAGAAATCGAATTGAAACCGAGCAAAATTATGCAAAACTTCCGTCGAGATAGTTTTGCCAACTAGCCCCCCAGCGCGCCGGAATTACTGCGAGCCGGAGGTAAACCGTCAACCAGGTTACCGCCGGGAGCCTCGTAGAGCTCTTTCTCGCGCGGCACTGCTCAGAACACATAGAGGAAGTTCTCTAAAGCGTGAGCTGAAAAATCTCGATGAAGCACGTTTTTCGATGTTCATCTAAGTTGGTTCCTTCAAATATTTTCATAGTAATACTGCAGCTACGGACCTGAGAATTTCACTGGCAGACGCGGGATGACCCAGTACAGGTGCGAATCATACCGGCTCTGAAAACAAATGTTCAAATCTCTCAGAATCCCGAACCGACCCAAAGTTCCCACACAGGGCGCCGGCGGTAAACCGTCAACCTCGGTTACCGCTGGGAGACTCGTAGAGCTTCCTTGCCATATACCATCTCCAAAGAATTAGCAGAGTACGAATAGTTTTCCAGCCCGAGCGCTGATAGCAGACTGATTTCAGGCGTCTAGATACATTTAACTAGCGCCCCTGACGCTTCCCTTCCCATTGCTGTCCTGAACAGCCCTGTAGCTCATCTGCAGCGCGAGTCAAACAGAGAAAACCAATACCATCTCCAAGAAATTAGCAGAGTACAAATATTTGTTCAGCCCGAGCTCTGATAGCAGACTGAGTTCAGGCGTCTAGATGCTTTCAGATAGCGCGCCTGATGATTTTCTTCCGACTGCTGTGCTTAAGAGCTCTGGAGCTCATGCGCAGCTCGAGTTAATTCAAGAAAATCAATTCCATCACCAGAAAATAGCAGGAGTATGAATAGTTATTCGGCTTCTGCGCTGATAACAGACCGAATTCAAGCGACTAGATACTTCAGACTAGCGCGTCGGATGATTTCATCCCAATTGCGGTGCCGAAGAGCTCTCGAGCTCATCTGCAACTCGAGTTGAATGAAAAAACTCATGATCATCTCGAAAAAAATCTGTAGAGTACGAACAGTGTCGCGGTCCTACCTCGAGTAGCAGACCGAGTTCAGACCTCTAGATCCTTGGGACGAACGCGTCTGATAATTCTGGATCGATTAAGTGTGCACACCAGCTCTGTAGCTATCCTACAGCTTTAGTTAAGTTCTGAAAACCGACAGCACTTGTCAAGATGACACAAGACAGCCGATCCCGCCGGAGTGCTTTTTGGCAGTAATAGGTACCCCATCGAACTCAGATTAAGACGACGAGCAGGAATAAGATCGAATATCACAGGACAAAATACTGGGCGCCGGCGGTAAACCGTCAACCTTGGCTACCGCCGGGAGACTCGTAAAGCTTCCTTGCCATATACCATCTCCAAAGAATTAGCAGAGAACGAATAGTTCTCCAGCCCGAGAACTGATAGCAGACTGATTTCAGGCGTCTAGATACATTTAACTAGAGCCCCTGATGCTTCCCTTCCCATTGCTGTGCTGAACAGCCCTGTAGCTCATCTGCAGCACGAGTAAAACCAAGACAACCAATACCATCTCCAAGAAATTAGCAGAGTACGAATAGTTGTCCAACCCGAGCGCTGATAGCAGACTGATTTCAGGCGTCTAGATACTTTCGATTAGCGCGCCTGAAGATGCTCTCCCGATTGCTGTGCCTAAGAGCTCTGGAGCTCATCTGCAGCCCAAGTTAAGTCAAGAAAAAATCACCAGCAATAAATCAGAATATGACTAGTTGTTCGGCTTATGCGCTTATAACAATCCCAATTCAAGCGTCTAGATACTTCAGACTAGCGCGCCTGATGATTTCCTTCTGATTGCTGTGCCGAAGAGCTCTCAAGCTCATCTGTAGCTCGAGTTAAGTGAAGAAACTCATCATCATCTCGAAATAAATCGGTAGAATATGAATAGCTTCGCGGACCTAGCTCGAGTAGCAGACCGGGTTCAGACCTCTGGATGCTTCAAACGAACGCGCCTGATGATTCTGAATCGATTACGTGTGCGCACCAGCTCTGTAGCTCTCCTACACCTCGAGCTAAATACAGAAAGCCGACAGCACCTGTCAAGATAACTCGAAACAGCGGCCCCGCCCGGACGCTTTTTGGCAATAGTAGGTACCCGATCGAGCGAAGATTGCGACGGGAAAAATACTAGAGCTCAAACGAATTGTTGAATTTCGGGAACATATTTTGAACCAAGCAAACATCAGCAAAAGGTCCGTCGAGATTTTTCTTGCCAGCTAGCCCTCCAGCGCGCCGGAATTACTCCTAAGCTTCCAGCAACTAGCTAAGGGAAGCTCTACGAGTTACTAGAGCTCTAACGAATGATTGAGCTGGCGCCGGCGGTAAACCGTCAACCTGGTTACCGCCGCAACCGAACCGCCGGGAAGTCGTAGAGCTTCCTCGTGCAATGCGGGCGCGGTAATCTCGCATTGCGCGCGCGAGGGCGCAGTCTTATGGACGAGGACGTGGAGGAGAAGGAGGAGCGAGGAAAAAAGCACCTCGAAAGGAATAACAGACATACAAGAGCGAGTTCAGGAGTCTGGACACCTCATGACCATCTCTAAAAAACTATCAGAGTACGAATTCGGCCCCAGCGCTGATAGTAGACTGATTTCAGGCGTCTAGATAAGCCAACTAGCGCGATTGCTGTGCCGAACAGCTCCGTAGCTCATCTTCAGCTCGAGTTAAGTCAAGAAAAGCATCACCATCTCGAAAAAAACAAAAGTGCGAATAGGTGTTCAGCCCCAGCGCTGATAGCAGACCGAGATCAGGCGTCTAGATACTGCAGACTATCGCGCCTGATGACTTCCGTCCCATTGCAGTGACGAACAGCTATGTAGCCCATCTGTAACTCGAGCGAAGTCAAGAAAGCATCATTATCTCGAAAAAAACAGAGTACATATAGCTTTTCAGCCCCAGCGCTGATATCAGGCCGAGATCTGCCGTCTAACTACTGACAACTAGCGCGCCTGATGATGCCCTTCCGATTTCTGTGCTGAACAGCTCTGTCGCTCATCTGCACGTCGCGTTGAGTCAAGAAAACCAGCATCATCTCCAAAAACATTAGCAGAGTACGAATAGCGTTTCAGCCCCAGCGCTGATACCAGACCGAGATCAGTCGTCTAGATACTGCAGACTATCGCGCCTGATGTTTCCCTCCCGATTGAGGTTCGTAGAGCTCCTTGCACGCGTAAGAGTGGTCAGGATCAGGCAGAGAACTTCGGAGAATATTTTCTCAAAATCTTCATTTTCTATTTTTTTGATGTCAATACGAGGTCGGATCCCGGATGTCAACCAATAGTAAAACTCCCTCGGGAGAGCTGAACTGCTCTCAGAACAAAGCTTATATGCAAATGCTCTGCGTGAAAATTTGTTTTCTCAGAATGAATAGTCAAACTGGCGCCGGCGGTGAACCGTCAACCTGGTCACCGCTGGTAACCTCGCATAGCTCTTTGCATGCGTAAAAGTGCTCAGAATCGCAAACAGCTTCTTGGAGCATTCTAGAAAAACGTCAAAAATGAATTTTTCGGCGTCAACCTGATGTCGGTTCCTCCAAATGCTCTGATAGTAAAACTCGCTCCAGAGAGCTGATTCTCTCTCAGAACAAAGTTTAAACACTAATGCTGGACGTGAAAATCTAGTTAAATCTTTCGAATCGCACTTGATAGCGCCCAAAACAGGGAGAGCGAGAAGAGCGAAGGGACCCTCGGAACTGGGAACCGGCGGTAGACCGTCAATCTGGTTTTTTTCGTTTCGCGGACACACGGGCCCTAGGGCCCCGTCCAGTCCGAGGCGGGCGGGCACGCCAAACGCGGGCCACCGAGCGGCTAAGGCGAAAGCCTCACCACGCCAAGCACGTGGGGGGCGGCTTCGGCGGTAGCCTCTGGCAGCTCTTATAAGGTGTGTGTACATCAACACAATGTGTGCACGCATGAAGGCAACACACGAAAGAGAATCATCAATCACACAACTTATCGCTGAAATAGGCCTGCAAAACCCGTGGGAGTGCTGCGATGACGCACTCTGCAGCGGAGAGTTCCGTATCCGTCACTGTGGACCCGTCTTGGAGAGCGAAGGAGCAAACGTAAACGTCTTTGAAGATAATCTGTGGGGACTCACTGAAGGAAGAGGTAGGCGAGAGATGGGAGAATCGAGAACGCAGTCCAATCTGAATCCAAGCTCCACTTCCTGCTCCCAGGCTGCACACACCACCATCAAAGCCCGCTTTGATGAGGCAAGGTTCATAGCATGACTGTTCGTATGGCTGCAACTGGTACTGTTCGTTCGTGTATTGGTGGCCCTCGCGGGCCTGGTGGGTAAGGAGGTCGGCTTTCTCATTCCATTCCCGAAACTCATGTTTGAAAAGATCGCGTCCTGCTTCAGCAGGTCTCACACCATACATACAACACATTCCTTCCAAAGCATTAATCATATTATCAACACGTCTCTGGTATAAGTGATTATCTGCCTTCCAGAGGCCGCAGAGCCAGCAAATGATAAGAAGAGAATCTCCAGTGATCTCCAACGGCACGCCTCCTGAAGTCACGTCCCAACACGTGCTCTTCATGTTGTGGATTGCCAATCTCTTACTGAATCGCAGGCGTGCAGCGGGAGAATCATCCTCTGTAGCAACATACTCCTCATTACGTTCGGCCAGAAAAACGGGGGCGTTACCATCATGGATACCTTTGCATTTCTTCTGGAAAAGTCTAAGCATAGAGGGTGTACAATGATGAGTTGCAAACTGCATGAAGGCATGATGACCGCCTTGGAATACTTCCCACCACCGTGGGCCGAAGAACTCATGAAAGGGTGTCTGCCAACAGCGTTGTCCGATCGCTTGCCCTCCTGACCTCCAGCGTTTCATAACTCCACATTCCCTCCACTTTCCGAATGCCCGAAGGGCTTCTCCCTCAAGTGTGCGCAGCGTATCATAACTTATACCAAAGGCAATCAAACACATGCGTGCATCACTCCATGCTCTATGCTCCTCCCTCATGTCCTCTCCCTGATACAACCTCTGCGCATACGCCGAGACATCCTTTGCCAGCAGCCACTGAGCTCGGAGAAATCTCTGGACCAAACTGTGGTACCCAGCTTCTGCGAACCTCAATCTGGCATCGCTGTATCTTCTCTCGTTCCAAGTAGCATGGGATTCGTCTGGTTCTCGGCGGCATCGAAGCATGAAACATAGACACCTGCCCTCAAACGCGTGCAGTGCGTGGAGGCTGTCCTTGTCGGCCGTGCAGCCACCCGCACCGAAAAGGGCAATACTCTGGACCTTCTGCTGGTATCGTTGGAACTTTTCCTTCAACGACGTGCTTGTGTTCCGAAAATATCCTGCCTGGGAGTAAAATGTCCGACGAGCCGCCTCAATCCTCGAGTCCACATCGAGGTGCGAGGAATACTTATAATCAGAGAACAACTGGACGCCTAGAACCGTCATCTCAGTAACACGTCTGAACCGCATAACATCATTCTGGAAGGGTACAAGTAAGTCGGCTGAAGAAGGGATCAGCCCCTCGGCATCTCTCGCGGCGTCGGCACCGAAGACCATGTAGAGCAAGCTAGAGGGTTTCCAGCGCATGCCGAAATCATGGAGTCTAACCGTAAGGTCGTGAATCATGCGTGCCAATTCTTCCCTGCTTCGTGCCAAGATGTAGCAATTGTCTGCCCATACGAAGTGATTGACGACCGACGTGTAGGACGATTTGCCAGACTCCATGGAATCCCCAGTTTTAAAACACACTTGATAACCTATGTTCTGTGTATCCCACTGTCGGAAGGTTTCCTGCCACATCGCAGCAATAATAAGGTTGAACCCTAGGGGTCCCTCGGCACCGCCCGTTCTAATACATCTATCCCATCTCACACTCTCCACCTCGATACTTTCATGGCAAACCGTCCCCACACTGTCACATAGTGGATCGAGAAAAGCATATTGAAGATGATAAGGTACATGTGCGTGCTGTAAACCCCGTCTAACATTGGCTACCGTGCAATGGTCGAAGGCTTGTAGGATATCTGCATTGGCCAGATGTGCTGTTTCCCCCTTCCCCCATGTAGAGGCATGCTGTCCGATGTGTTTCAAGCTCGCCGTGATCTCGTTCGTGGTGCGGTTAGATTGGAAGCCGTAAAGACCGAGAGGGCGAAAGAGACCGTTTCGCTCGACATGTTGTTCCACCAAGATAACGATACATGTGCTGTACCATCGTGCAATAGCGTTCTGCATACATAGAAGCCTACCGTCCCTAAGATCCGTGATGCCAGGAAGCTCGGGCATAAAGGAGATGAGGATATCCCGCCATGAGGAGGGATACGGTGTGCGCATGTGTAGTATATCGTTGAACAAGCGTCGGATATTGCGCAATACCGTCCAAGGGAGACACTTTAACACCTCACACGGTACTCGATCTGGCCCTGTGGCTCGTTGTGTACGGAGACGCGCCCGCCCACGTCCGAGTAATGCCATAGTGATGGTCGAATACGTGCTGCTACCGAGCTCCTCCCTCGCCTTCCCCTTGATCTCCTCCATCATACTAGCGTTCTCCTCCCGCATCTGATCCGATGAAAGCTTATTTCTGCAGAAACTGTCGAGCTCCTTCCTCCAGACCTCCCTGTCCTCCGTCTCCTGGCCCTCCACCACCAAGTGTTTAATATAATGACGAATCTTTCGACGATTGAGGGGACACTTCCAGGCTGCAACCTCTCTGCGATACCGACGGCGATGTAGATTAAGCTCACTCCTGAGACGTTTCTTTTCCTCTGGAGTCGTGCCTGGCGGTAGTTCCCGCCATCTCTCCAAAAGACGAGTGAGCTCGATCGGCCTCACAGGTGGCCTCTGCTTGCCGCTCTGCGTCGTGGTAAAGTCCACGTCAGGAGCAGCAACAAAAGACTGGATGAGCGTGCAAGGTAAGCTGGCTGGCTCCATCTCGAGAGAACGTGCGGGAATCCCACGAAACACAACATCTCCCAAGCTCCGATCCACCCTCCTCCTGGCATTGAACTCATCACCCCATGTCACGCATCGATATCCTACCAAAGAGGGCGCCGGCGGCTCTGCCCGCTCCCTGTGGTCACGTCGCACAATCACACGGCCAGGCGATGCAAACAGCCCAGTTAGAAGTGCATGATCACTTAATCGACTCCTATTCCTCCTTCCTCCTCTTGCGTAACACCAAGAAACTTCACACTCAGAGCACTCCCAGCGGCTGGGCACCAAGATGTAATCTAGCACTTTCTGAATTCGTCCGAAGCTACGTTGTTCGCCCCACGCTTCCCAAGTAGGACGCCTATCTGCAGAAAAGGTATTGGCCGCCTTAAACATGTGGGTCTGCATGAACCCCAGGAGCATCTCCATCATCCTCCTCCTCCTGTTGATACGCTCCCTCTCCTCCGTACCACATGCCAAGGTCCTGACCTCCTTCCTCAAGCCCTCTCCCGTAGCAAGATACAATTCCCCATTACATTCTAACTCACATAGTGGCGGTAGCTCAACATTCCCGTCAAGCAAACAAACAAAGCTGGCCTGGCTATACCTGTGTCTGAGGCTTGTGAAAGTGGCAGAGACACGCTCAAGCGTGAGTTCATACTCCGCTTCGCAATCTTCTCGATGAGAATCGGGCAGATAAAGAGAGCAGACAACCAAGGGCGAGATGGAAGTACCGAACACACCAATGGCGAATCTAGAAAAGGTAGTAATGAATTCCCTGGACGTCGAGGCCCAACTTCGATCGAAGATGAGCCCCGCCTTCCTGCAGGCACTGTGCTTGATCTGCCATCCGAGACGGGCGGCATCTGCATGAATTATATTCTGGGCCTCCTGAAGCGCGAACAGGCCGCCACATGCACGCATATGGTTGAGCGCCTCCACGCCTCTGAAGTTGTTCTCACCAGCCTTGTCGAGGTTCCAGCACCCCAACTTGATCCCCGACAGCCGGTGCCGATTCGGTCACACCTTGCGATTGACCTCGACCTCGAAGTCCGTCGCTGTGATCGTCAGACTTGGGAACTTCACCTGAAGCTGGCCCCACTGCGTCTCAAGGATAGTCCACGTCTGGGCTGCTCCGAATTCAGCAATACAGATCGGGCGGAGGAGTCGGTCGCCCTGAGCCTTGACCCACATGTTCGATTTCGGGGGGCCGACCTCTCCCCGCACCTCCAGGACCAATCCGTGACGCTGGCACACGTTGCGCCAGGCCCCGCAGAAGCGACCAACTGCACGAACATGGTCGCGCTTCCAAGGAGCTGATTCGATATTGAAACGTAGCTGAGTCGGGTCGATGACCTGCGTCATGCCCGCGATGAGCACGCTGGGTTCTGGAATAGTCGCCCCTTCTGACAAGGGGGCACGCTGTGCAGTGGGAGTCACAATGATCCTGAGGAGCTTCTGAAAGCGATATAACACCTCTCGATCCGTGAATGGAAGAAACTTGATGCGACAACTGCCGAACATGTATCGACCTGCATTGATACGTTCTGTCCCCTCCTTGCTAAGAAAGGCCTGGTCATCTGAGGCAATAACTTTGGATATATTGTCAATGAGTATCATGGCGTCGTCGGCAGTCAACATTTGAGCACAACGATTCTGATGATTGGCCCAATCCGTGACCCACCCCTTGACCTCGATGTATGTTGGAGAGAACTGGTTCCTGCCCCCGCCACCTCCGCCGCCCCCATCAGCGGGGCCACTCCCAGCACTGAAGGTAGATACCGCACTCCCATTCTGAACCGTTTTTAATGTTTTCTCGAGTTCATCCATACGTTTATCCGTTTCATCCATACGTTTAGTGTGTTCTGCTAAAACTCCGTCCATCCTCTTGATGTCTGTCTTAGTGGCCTCCACAGTCTCACGGATGTCGTCGCCTACGTCTTCCTGTTTGAACATCCCCTCGATCACCAATCGCTGGAAGGGGTCAGTGAATTGTGCAAGCGTCTGGGTCCTGCGCGCCTGGACATCAGGACCTCGCTGTCTCTTGGTACCCGCAGTAGCAGCAGCTGCATCCACGGAGCTCGACATGATTCCGACGTCGCCTTTAAGGATATCTTCGGGGATACTCCAACGCTTTATAAAGCCCTGTTCCTCTCTGCGTCGTTTAAGTAGTTGAGCAGAAGCAGCCCTGAGAACTGCATCGAAGTGATAACCTTCTGTACGAATAACGGGGACAGTTGGGCTGATGAGCCTGTCGTCGTCGAGATCTAATGAAGTCTGCCTCTGAAGCCACTGCTCTCTGGTCTCAAGCCAATTGCCAAGACCCAACTGATCCAGAAGCCTTGCCTGGTCCTCAGGCTCGTCCCAAGACGTGGTTAGAAGTTCCCAGAATCAAAATACTATGGCGGCGCCCGCGGGGGGGGCGCGCGCCCAGAGGGAGAAGAGACGCGCCCAGAGGGAGCGGAGACCAGCGCCCAGAGGAGGGAGGCCGCCGGAGTTGTGAAGGAATGCCCCGCCAGATTTCGATTCCCGCGCTCCCGCCTTGAGCCGGCAATCTGGTTTTTTGAGTTTGAGTCAGGGCGCGGACAGCTGTGACAGCTGAGCCCTAAGACTCCCAAACGGAGCACAGGGTAGCTAGAGAAGGCACCTCTTATCATCACACTGCCGAGCCACTGAGGCATAGGCATCGGAATACGATGCAGGAACAAGGAAAAGGATGCAGCACAACATGTGAGAATGCAAAGGTGTTGGAACAGGTTAGAGAATGGTGTAAGAGCTGGTTGAAACGCTACCCAAAACGTGTTCCACGGCCATACAATGCCGTTTTACTGCATTGATCAAAGCAACAGCCGATCAGCAGCATATACTTCCACAGACCGCCCTCCAACGAAGAAACCGTGGAGGCCGACTAGTTCATGTTTACGTTGTATATCCAGCGCCAGGCGCCAGTTAAGGCCACAGTTAAGGCCAAAAGGTTACACAAAGGTTCCTAATGTGGCTCTGCAAGCGTTGTTCCATCAACCGTTGAGCACCACTTGAGTAGAATGTCAAGCACCGCCAATGTCCGAAGCACCACCCAGCAACACGGTGCATCCTTATCTTGTCCAACCGACACAGCCCACAGGTTCTCTGGATGTCCGCGCCCTCCTCCCCATCACGGCGCAAAGCCTCACAGAAACGTTGCAGAGCAGCCTGCTTCAAGTAAAAATTTGCCCTCACTCGCTGGGTGGCCATATTATCCCATGCGTGGGAGGCCGCATCCGAATCAGCGTCCTCATCGCACTCTGATTGATAGTTATGCAACTCATCCACCTCCGTCTCCTTGTCGCCTTCGGGCAACAAGGGCACAATTGGGGCGGGTAGAGCGGGAGAAACTGAATCGTGAAAAGAGGACGGAGGTTGGGGAGGATCGCAAGTAGATTGATGGGCCGACTTTGACATAGAAGAGCCAGTTAGAACTGCCTGATCCTTCGCCCTTGCCCGCCTCCTGTTTCTGCAGTGCCTCTGGCCTTTCCCACGGCCAGCATCCCCCTCAGGAGTCGGCGCCTCCTCGGGACTCTCAATTCCCATTCGAAGTTTGTATGCCTTGAGCGCCTCGATCCGAGCATGAAACTCATTTTTCGGGAGCCGTTCGAATTCCCGCCAAAGAGCAACTGCATCGCCATTGGCACGGGCCCAGTCCCTGGCAGCCTGACACTCAGATCGATTGCTCTGCAACTCATGTGAACAGAGCCGGGAGGAAGATGCACAGTTATCTTTACGCTGGTCAACTTCGCACTCTCCGTGGGTTTTCGAGGATGCCAACGGCAGCGCCTCGGGGCCTCCACCTTCCCTTTGCACTCGAGAATAATCCAAAGGAACTGAGTGCAGAGAATAATCCAAAGGAGCTGAGTGCAAAGAATAATCCAAGGGAAATGCGTGCAGTACAGCATCATTTGATTGAGAAGCAAGCGACGCTTCTTCAGCAGTAACTGCCGTAGAACTCTCCACAGACTCAACATGAACATTCTCCTCCTCCTCGCCCTTGAAATCCTTAAGATCCCCCTGCCAATCCTTTCCATGGCGAGCCGGGTCTGCGTCAGAAGCTGAAGTGTGGCACACTTCAGAGCGTGAAGCCATATAATATGTAAGATGAGAATAATGCAACTGCTCATTCAGCAACTCCTCATTCTGCAACCCCACATCCTGCAACTCCTCATCATGCAACTCCTCTTTCAGAACACCTGGGTCAACAGCGGGAACATTTGAATCGGGAACATCATGATGTGACGAAACCTCCTCCTCCTGACTCTGCGAATAATCAGACCCAGCCGGCGACCAAAGGTTATGCGAATCAACATAAGCAACTTCAGCAATCAGATGCAAGTCCGATTTCTTGTCTTTCTCACTGGTCTTCGGCTCTGGCAGCGATAAGGAACTCAACAAAATATTGACCTGCTCCTCCGAGTTCCCCTGAAACGGGCATGGGCTTCGCGCACAATCATCGAGGTTATCAAACCAGCCAAACGCGGGGAAGGTATTCGGATCAGCCACAAAATATGGATCACGAGCATTAAACTGCATAACATCAAATACAGCTTGTCTACAAATCGCCAGTTTGATTCTCCTCGTTTTTCTTTTCCAACTGGTCGAAACAGAACTAATCGAACAAAATTGCGCTGTCATGATGCCGCACAAGGAAGGGGCACGCAAGAACAACTGATCAGACAGAGAAATCAATCCAACGCCGACAGATCACCCGTTGGGTACACAGAGATGTACGAGGGAAGCGAAATCTGGCGGGGCAAAATCTCCTGTCCGCACGATGCGGCTTGAGCCAAAATGGCTTGAGCCAAAATGGCAATCTGGTTACCGCCGGGAACCTCGTAGGGTTCTTTTCTTGCACGGCGATCGTCGGAACACATGAAGAAAGCTTTTGGAGCGAGAAACGAAAAACTCGAAAAATCGCGTCTTTCTGTTTTTATCCAACGTCGGTTGCTCCACGTGTTTTGATAGTAATACTGCACCTACAGACCTGAGAATTTGACTGGCAGACGCGGCATGACCCAGTACAGGTGCGCAAAATCTGGTTTCTCAAAATGAATTGTCAAAAATCATTTAAATCTTAGCAAAACCGACCCAAATGTGCCACATTGTCTCTTTTGGTCGGGTCGGCCAACTGGGATCCGGCGGTAAACCGTCAACCAGGCAACCGCCGGGAGCCTCGTAGAGCTCCCTTCTCGTGCGGCGCTGCTCGGAGCACACGGAAGAAGCTCCCTCAAGCGTGAAGACAAAAGATCGGGGGGGGGGGGAAACAAAAAAAAAAAAAAAAAACGTTTTTCGCCAACCATCCTGTGGTGTTGGGTCCTCGTTTTGAAGAGACGGTGCCCCGCGTCTCCTCCTCTCCTCCTCCGCCTCCTCTCCTCTCCTCTCCTCGTTTCGTGGCCCCATAGGGAGCTCCACCGAAGGCCCCAGTGGCTGCGCCCCCATGCGCCCACCGCACCCATTTCGGCACACCCCTCACACGTTTCGCGGCCCCATAGGGAGCTCCAGCGAAGGCCCCAGTGGCTGCGCTCCCATGCGCCCACCGCACCCATTTCGGCACACCCCTCACACGTTTCGTGGCCCCATAGGGAGCTCCAGCGAAGGCCCCAGTGGCTGCGCCCCCATGCGCCCACCGCACCCATTTCGGCACACCCCTCACACGTTTCGTGGCCCCATAGGGAGCTCCACCGAAGGCCCCAGTGGCTGCGCTCCCATGCGCCCCCGCACCCATTTCGGCACACCCCTCACACGTTTCGTGGCCCCATAGGGAGCTCCACCGAAGGCCCCAGTGGCTGCGCTCCCATGCGCCCCCGCACCCATTTCGGCACACCCCTCACACGTTTCGTGGCCCCATAGGGAGCTCCAGCGAAGGCCCCAGTGGCTGCGCTCCCATGCGCCCACCGCACCCATTTCGGCACACCCCTCACACGTTTCGTGGCCCCATAGGGAGCTCCAGCGAAGGCCCCAGTGGCTGCGCTCCCATGCGCCCACCGCCCATTTCGGCACACCCCTCACACGTTTCGTGGCCCCATAGGGAGCTCCACCGAAGGCCCCAGTGGCTGCGCCCCATGCGCCCACCGCACCCATTTCGGCACACCCCTCACACGTTTCGTGGCCCCATAGGGAGCTCCAGCGAAGGCCCCAGTGGCTGCGCTCCCATGCGCCCACCGCACCCATTTCGGCACACCCCTCACACGTTTCGTGGCCCCATAGGGAGCTCCAGCGAAGGCCCCAGTGGCTGCGCTCCCATGCGCCCACCGCACAGATTTCGGCACACCCCTCACACGTTTCGTGGCCCCATAGGGAGCTCCACCGAAGGCCCCAGTGGCTGCGCTCCCATGCGCCCACCGCACCCATTTCGGCACACCCCTCACACGTTTCGTGGCCCCATAGGGAGCTCCAGCGAAGGCCCCAGTGGCTGCGCGCCCACCGCACACCCCAGTGGCTGCGCCCCCATGCGCCCACCGCACCCATTTCGGCACACCCCTCACACGCTTCGTGGCCCCATAGGGAGCTCCAGCGAAGGCCCCAGTGGCTGCGCCCCCATGCGCCCACCGCACAGATTTCGGCACACCCCTCATACGGTTCGTGGCCCCATAGGGAGCGCCATCGAAGAAGATACTCACAATTGCGGTACTCGCAACTGCATCTGGTTGGGTCCTTCGCCAGGATAATTCATTTTGCATCTCCGTTTCGTGGACCTAGCTCGACTACCAGACCAAGTTCAGATCTCTCGATGCAAGGAAAGGTCGCGCCGGATGATACTTGATTGGTTCACATTCGCACCAGCTCTGTAGCTCTCCTGAATCTTCAGTTAAGTACAGGAAACCGAGAGGATGTGTCAAAATGACTCCAATGATACAAATAGTTTGCAAGCCTAGCTTGAGTATGAGACCAAGTTCAGACCTCTGGATGCAACACACGAACGCGCCTGATGTTTCTGAATCTGTTTCTATAAATATCAGCTCTGTAGCTCTCCGAAATCTCAAGTTTGGTGTTTGGTCAGGCTACACAGGGCGCGTGCGCCCAAGCCTAAGGGCTAGAGCCAGTTAAATCCGCCTCCTCCGCTTTGCAGAGGAAATTTCTTTAACAATGTGCTCCACACCTGTGCACAGGCGCTCGGCAGCAGATAATTCTGCCTCCGTCACGGTGGCTCCTACATCAAACATGTAGGCTTCTGAGCTCACGAGTGTCCACGGGCCATTCTCTGGAGCAACTTCGATCCAGTGACCTCCTGCAGCACCCTCACTGCTCACTCCACCATCCCAGCATCCTCTGATGTATTTGATGTTTGTCCTGTTCTGTTTGATATAGTCGTGCTTGTAAATTCTGTAACAGTTTCCTTCTCTCGCATGGTGTGTAAGCTCATCAGCATAGGCATTGGCTTCCCTATATATATGTTTCCAGAAATCCCTACCGTACGTCGGGCATCGTATGTTGTGTTGTTCACTCACGTCATACATGATATTTTGTATCCTGGCGATCCGTTTGGCATACCCACTGTTGTCACAAGCCCAGACTCCCCTCAACCATTGTACGACCGTTTTACTGTCTCCGCACATTTCAACAGCGATACCTTCCATCCCAGGGTCCCATATCGTAGTCTGTTCGTTAATAACTGCAAGACGTCGGGCCAACTCGTCATCTGTCGGTGTCTTCGCAAACCCTCCCATCCTCCTCTCCTTACTCCTCCTCACAAACATATCCTCCACTTTGGGTACCTGTGATATGTGTTCCACAAACTCCTCCCAATCCGTCGGTACAACGCACGTGTCGTGCCACAGAAGCGACCTCCATTTTTCAAAGGGTGCATGCCAGCTGCTCGCCACGATTCGTGGTCTGCCTCTGAGCCGTCTCGTTCCCTCTCTCGACATCGTCCGACTTACTGCCGCCAGCATTTCATCCCTCTGCACCGTCCACTCCCCCGATACGTGCAACATGGAGCGCAGCGTCTGCTGCCACGATTTGCTATACACAGTGGACGGCATGTGGCACTTATATTGGGATACCTCCACGGCGAATTCAAAGTTGTACCTCACAACTTTCTCCACCAACGTTTTGAACCCCCCCTCCTTGAACATCTCCCTGGATCTGTTGGTACTGCGATCCCTGAACTCCTCCCACGTTTCCGTCTCTTTTCTATGTAATCCTCGCATTGTGTTCAAACATCTTCCTTCAAAGCTCCTCAATATGTTCAGCACATGTTCATTACAGCTCCACCCCACACATCCATGGCATATGATATGTTGAACTCTGCTCTGATACCGTCTGAATCTCCCCCTCATGCTCACCGCGCGTGATCGATAGAATTTCATATCAGCATAGAAGCACCGCCTGCCTGCATCAATACGGTGCCGCACTGCATGGAAATCCCTCGGGTTCGTCACAAATTTAACTCCCAGTATGTCGCACTCGCTTTTTCTCGGCAAAACCACCGCCTCACGTAATTGATAGGGTAGGCTGGGGTCTCCAGCCCGTGCACAAATATCATCTCCCAGTTCGCAAACTAATGATTGTGGTCCCTGGTTTTGTCTCAGCCCAAAAACAAGGTACTCCAGGCTCTCAATCTTCCAGTCCATACCAGCCCGTCTGAGGGCCACGGTCAACATACTCACCATATTCCTCAGCTGATTCGCCGAAGCTGCCAGCAGCACCACATTGTCAGCCCATATGTAATGGTTGACCAGCGCCTGTTGTGTCCCCTCGCCTTCCAATCGTACTCCAGAATGACATGCTTCCCATGATTCAGCAATAGAGGCCCAAATTGCCTCCAACACAATATTGAAGAGTACTGGGCCTTCTTTCCCTCCAGTTCGCACCGACTTGTTATACAGGATCTCTTCGCTGCACACATCCTGGAAATCAAAAACTGCTGTGTTTCCAATCATAGGCTCCACAATTGCAATAATCAGATCTGTTGGATATCTCAGATGTTCCATCGCGCGGATCACCATCGAGACAGTGACATGATCAAACGCTTTCTTTATATCCATTATCCCCATATGTACCGACTCGCCTTTTCCCCAGAGAGTGGCATGACGTGTCATGTGCAGCAAAGGGGCCGTCATGTGATGAACTTTGTGACTCTTCTGGAATCCATATGTCGCCAATTTTTTGATATGTCCATGTTCCTCCACAAGAATAAGAAGGCACGCCATGTACCACTTGCTCATAACACTCAACAGCGATATTGCACGAGTCTCCCCAAATGTTTGGATCATGCTCATTTTTGGAATCAACTGCACGCACAACTTTCTCCACGAATCAGGTGACGACTTTTTCTGATCATGTATTTCTTGAAATGAGTGTCGTATCAATCTCAATGCATTCCAAGGTATTGCTTTGAGAATCTCCGCCACCAGGCCATCAGAGCCCGCTGCGGTGCCGCCCTTCAATCGGGCTCGAGCCCCCAGCAACACACCCATAGATATGACCCTGTTCGTAGTTCTGCCCCCTGCCTCCCACTGTGTCCGTAGTCGATGCAAGTCTCTCTTTGCAGCTCCTCCCTCCCCATCACATGTATATGACCGTTGTACGTGTTTGTTGAGCTCCTCCACCCATCTTTGTTTATTTTCTGTCAGTATCCCGTCACACAGCATTTCCTTGATACACCTACGGGGTCCATGTTTGAGGCCAGTGGAGTCCTTGAGGAGCTGTTCCCGCCTGAACTTTCTTCGGAGTGTTTTTTGACGTCTCAGTAATTGTTTCCTACGCTCACCGAAGACACCCCTCCTTAACTCCGCTTCAACGTCCACGAGTTGGTCAGGTTTTTTGATTGGTTTAGTATCCGCCCTGCCCTTTGTATGCCTACACATCGCCGCAGCACTCACAAGCATCTGTCCAACTGTTTGTATATTTATGTCACCCCGTTGGTTCATATGTCGTTGTACCTGCACATCGGCCAGTGTACTGAACACATTCGCTGACTCATAATCCTCCGGGGCCCAATTGATGAGGCTCGGGGGCCTGGGTCGCACGAAAGGCTTGCGCACCGACGCATGTTTTATCCTCACCCCTACCTTCGCATGGTCACTGTAGCGTGACGCTCGATCCTGTGTAGGATCAACAAATTCCACCGTGCATTCAAATGAGCAGTTGGTCCGAGCCACCTCGGTACCTGCAAATTGTGTCGGCACAAATACATAGTCCAACACCCTGGAGTAGCTGCTGGTACTCCACGGCCTGTGCGTCACTTGTCGCACGCCGTAGGTGTTGGCTGCACAAAGACCCCAGTGATTCAGAAAGCGCACGAGCATGTCCCTCCTCTCCTCATGATGTTTCGCCTCCGACCTCATCCACACCTCCTCCAATCCTTCTCCCGTGAACCCCAAGAGATTTGGTTCCAGCTCCGTCTGCGCATCTGTCCCCACAAACTGCAATACTTTGGACCCCTGGTATTGCTCGCTACATAGTTGCATGCATGCACGCAGCTTAGCTAGAACGTCACAATATTCATCGAGCCTATCATCTCCCCGCTGCACTGTGGGTAGGCACACTGAGGACACGACCACAAATGCAAATTGTACAACAGCAAACCTCTCACCGCACTTACTGTCCGAAATAGTCGCCGCCCATGGGCCCCTGAAGGCCACAGCAGCTCGTCGGCACACACTAAAACGCACCTGCCACCCACATGCTTCAAATGCTTCCGATGACATGTACTGACACTCCTGCAAGCATAGCACATCATAATGACAAAACTCCAGCATTGCTGGCAAAAGCTCGCTATTCCTCATGTTGACATTCCAAGTTGCCACCGCGAGCTGAGTGGCAGACTGGCACCGTCAATTGTTCGTCTGTCTGAGCTTCGTGAGTAACCCCTCTTGATCCACCTCAGGCTCAACCCTCCTCAGATTATTAGTGTGTAGCGCCCACCCGCTGTGTACACCCCATTCAGCAATCAGTATTCTTGTGTCTGGGTCTGCCTGTGGGTTTTGTGTAAACCATATGTATGATTTTGGCGGCCCTGGCTCCCCCTTGCACGTTGTCCCCGTCGTTTTCTTCACTTCCGCAAAGCAACTCTGGAACTTACCAATCTGTTGGACATGGGGTGTTCTCCATGGCGCGCATTCTACATGAAACTTTACATTCGGTGGAAGGTCAGTGTTTCCCCTCTTGTATTCGCTGTCGAAACAATTCCGAACCTGCCATATGATCTCCACTGCCGTCCCCTTTTTGAAATAGATCCGCCCTCGTGTGTATGGCCAGTACCTGCCAGTATTCTCCCCCGCAGTGCTCGCATGATCAAAAGCAGCATTATGTGTTGCGTCCAGCGATGCCAATCCCAATAATTTCGTTATGTTGTCGGTCAGCACCTGTCGTTTCATGGCCTCCCTTTGTTTTATCTCTCTATTCTTCCAACCCTCACGTGATATCCATCCTTTGAACTCAATATATGATGGTACCCCGTTCGAATTATGCCCTGCACCACTGCCCGCGTCACCTGATCCGTATCTAGTCGAACCGCTTGCGCAAGATTGAGCGTCTCCATTTTTCAGATTCTGAATGTCAGCTTGGGCCTGCTTCATTTGCTCCGATAACGTTTTGACATCTGACGTTGTTCTATCAATCTTTTCCTCCATGACATGTAAATCAGCTGCAACCGATGTTTTGAACTCACTAACCGTCGCAGTTACTTCACTCTGGCCCTTCAAAATCTGTCTGAACATTTCCTCGGGCGTCATTGTAGCTGGTTGAGGCGCCTGGACAGCAGCACTTTGGGCCACGGCCAGACCACTCGTAGCCTTGGGGACTTGGGCTGTAGCTAAATGAGGCGCCTGGACAGCAGCACTGGAAGCCGCGGCCAGACCACTCGAAGCACTGGAACCTTTGCCCTCCCCTTTCGCCCTCACCTCTCTCAACCACTCACTACTCGCATTCCCTCCCATTTTGCTATCTTCTGCTTTGTCATCCGCCATGATTGCTGGCGAACGTCGTTTATTCCTCTCTTTGACTGTACGCAAAGTGTGAAGTGCAGCCTGATATCTATCTGATTGCCCAATCTTCTTGAAATCGTACGCCTCCTGCTGAACAAATGCCTCTGGTGGAGAAATTTCCAATTCAAGTGCTATATGATCTTCTCTCTTCTCCTGCGTCGTTAATCGCGGCACAGTAGCTGATGTGTCTTTCAACCAATCACACGGATGTGGGTCACTATCCACACCAAAGTCAGCTGACGTGAAATATTCACTCTGATCGTCTTCTGATGGTATAATATGCTCCCTGCGAGTCCGTTTTCAATCCAACCGCCCACAGTGGTCTTTTGTAAAATCCAGACAAATCCTGATCTTCCTGCGATCCCCACGATATCTTGATATCAAGAACGAGAGCGAGGATTCAATGTGAACACAGCCCCCGCGATACGTCAAACACGCACCGCACGAGAGGGGGGCTTGAGGCAAGCCTGTGTGTGTGCGCCCTGACGTGGGCCCTGTTCGACGTCGAACCCTGACGTCTTGAACCCTGAACGTCTTGAACCCTTGAGCCAAGAAAACCGTAAACGCGTGTCAAGATGACTCGGAACACAATCGGTTCCAGCAAGTGTTTTGATAGTAATATTGCAGCTACAAACCTGAGAATTTATCTGGCAGACGCGGCATAACCCACTACAGGTGGGAAAAATACCGGTTTGCACAACGAATTTTCAAATTTTTCAAATCTTTTTTTTATATTTGTTTATATATATATATATATATATATATATATATATATTATATATATATATATATATATATATATAAAAAAAAAAAAAAAAAAAAAAAAAAAAAAAAAAAAAAAAAAAAAAAAAAAAAAAAAAAAAAAAAAAAAAAAACGTCACATTGTCTCTTAAGGTCAACTGGGAACCGGCGGTAAGCCGTCAACCAGGTTACCCCCGGGCACCTCGTAGAGCTCTTTTCTTGCAGGGCGCTCCTCGGAACACATGAAGGAAGCTTCTGAAGCCAGAGCCGAAAAACTCGAAAAATTACGATTTTCGGTTTTATCCAAAGTTGGTTCCTCCAAGTGTTTTCATAATAATACTGCACCTACGGACCTGAGAATTGACTGGCAGACGCGGCATAACCCACTACAGGTGCGAAAATCTGCTTTCTGAAAATGAATTGTCAAATCTTTCAAACTGGTCACCGCCGGGAACCTTGTAGAGCTCCTCCCACGCGTAAAGTGCTCAGAGTCGAAGGAGGGAGCTTCTCGAGGCATTTCTCGGAAAATTGAACATTTTTTTTACACGTTGACATGAAGTTGGTTCCGCCAAGTGTTTTGATACTAAAGTTGCCCCTAAAGAGCTCATATTGAAACGCAGAGGCCCTCGTAGTCGTTTACAGGTGCGAAAAATCTGCTTTCTTAAAATAAATGATGAAATATCTCTCAGATCTTAGCAAAACCAAACAAAAGTTGTCACATTGTCCTTTCTGCTCGGGTCGACCAACTAGCTCCACCCCGCGCCGGAATTCCTTTAGCATCGATGCCGAAGAGCTCTACGAGGTAAGGTCTGTCGAGATTTTTCTTGCCAACTAGCTCACCAGCGCCCCAGAACTGGCACCGGCGCTCAACCGTCAACCTGGTCACCGCCGGAATCTTGCAGAGCTCCTTCTACGCGTGAGAGTGCTCGGAGCCCCAAAAAAAAAAAAAACATTTTTTCATGTCGAAATGAAGTTGATTGCGCCAAGTGCGTCGATAATAAAAATGCGCCTACAGAGCTCATAATAAGACGCAGGGCCCTCACAGTCGTCTACAGATGCGAAATCAGGTTTCTCAAAATGAACTGTCGAATATCTTTCAAATCTTGGGAAAACCGACCGAAAGTTGTCACATCTTCTTTTCTGGCCGGATCGACCAACTAGCTTCACCCTGCGCCGGAAATCCTCTACGATAACGAAGAGCTCTACAAGGTACTGGGTGGCGGCGGTGAACTGTGAACCTTTCTTACTGGCGGACTCTTTCTGACCATATATTACGTCCAGAAAAAAGAGGAGAAAACAAATAGTTTTTAAGCCCGAGCTGATTTCAGATTGATATCTGTTTGGCGTCTGTGTTCACAACAGTTATAGTCTAGATGCTTCACGCCTTACGATTTCCTCCTCATTTTTTGGCCGCTCAGATCAGTGAAGGAATTAACCATCATTTGGAAAATAAGATCTGTCGAACACATATATTACAGACGAACGCTCACAATGCTTCTGAATCGATTTCTGTGCCTATATGCTCTGTAGCTCTCCTGCAGCCCGAAATACGTGCGAAAACCGACAGCATCTCTTAAGATCACTCCAACGATACGAATAGGTTCGCAGACTTAGCTCGAGTAGCAGACAGAGTTCAGACCTCTGGATGCAACAGACTAAGGCGCCTGATCAGTCTGTATTGGTTTCTGCGCGCATCAGCTCTGTAGCCCGCGCCAGAGCAATTCGGCTTGAGACCACGAGAAATAAGATCGAATATCTCGGGAAAAATACTAGAGCTCAACGAATTCTTGAATTTCGAGAAGAAAATTTTGAACCGACCGAAAGTCAGCAGAAGCTCCGTCGAGAATTTTCTTGACAACTGGCGCCGGCGTTAACCGCAAAAAACCTTGTAGACCTTCTTGTACAGAACATATTGCTCAGAATCGAACGAGAGAGCTTCTGGAAGCATTCCTCGAACAATCAATAATCATATGTTTCATTTCGACGTGAAGTTAGTTTCGCCAAAGTAAATGTGTGCCCACGACCAAAATTCTCACTTGGTAGCGTCCAAAACCCGGAAAGCAAAGAGGACACTTGGTAGCGTCGAAAACCCGGAGAGCAAAGAGCAAACGCACCACGAATCTTTCCTGGCGAGTCCTCCAATGGGCGCCGGCGGTAAACCGTCAACCTTTGTTACCGCCGGGGGACTCCTAGAGCTTCCTGACAACATATAATGTCGAAAACAATTACACAGAAAAAATAGTTTTTCAGCCCAAGCAATTTCAAACCTGTCCGATGCAACAGCCGAGCGCCCCCGATGCTTTTGGATTGTCTTCTGTACGAGCTCTGTAGCTCTCCTACAGCCCGAGTTACGTGCGTAAATCGACAGCACCTCTCAAGATGACTCGAACAGTACGAATAGTTTGGCAAACCTAGCTCGAGTATCAGACCGAGTTCAGACCTCTGCATGCGACAGGCGGACACGTCTGACGTCTCTAAATCGATTCCTGTGATTACCAGCCCTGGAGCCCCCCCCCCTTGCAGCCCGAGTTAAGTGCAGGAAACCGACAGCACCTCTCAAGATGACTCGAACAATACGAATAGTTTCGCGGACCTAGTTCGGGCAGCAGGCAGAGTTCGGAGCTCTGGATTCGAAAGACGGACGCACCTGATGTATCCGAATCGATTCCAGTGATTATCAGCTATGCAGCCCCCCTACAGCCCGAGTTAAGTGCAGAGAACCGACAGCACCTCTCAAGATGACTCGAACAATACGAGTAGTTTCGCGATTCTAGATCGGGCAGCAAGCCGAGTTCAGAGCTCTGCATTCAACAGACAACGGCCACGCATGATTCTGAATCAGATTCTGTACGTATCAGCTCTGTAGCTGCCCTGTAACTCGAGTTAAGTTCAGACAACCGAGAGCGTCTGTCAAGATGACTCGAATAATACGAATAGGTTTGCGAACCTAGCTCGGCAAGCAGACCGAGTTCAGACATCTGGGTTCAACAGGGGAACGCGCCTGATCATTCTGAATCGAGGAGGTGTGCTTATCAGCTCTGTAGCTGTCCTGATGCTCGAGTTATCTTGAGAAAAACGTCACCCCGTATCAAGATGACTCGAAACGGTCGATCCCGCCTGGACGCTTGTTGGCAGTGAAAGGTACCCGATCGAGCTGAGATCGAGATGGCGAGCGGGAATGAGATCGAATATCACGGGAAAAAATACTAGAGCACTAACGAATGGTTGAATTTCGAGAACAAAATTTTCAACCGACCAAAAGTCAGCAAAAGGTCCGTCGAGATTTGTCTTGCCAATGGAACCAGCGGTAAACCGTCAACCTGGTTACCGCCGGGAACCTCGTAGAGCTCTTGACTTGCACGGCGATCGTCGGAACACGGAGAAAAAGCTTCTGGAGCGAGAAAGAAAAAACTGAAAAAAAACACGTTTTTCTGCTTTTACTCAACGTCGGTTCCCCCACGTCTTTTGATAGTAATACTGCACCTACAGACCTGAAAATTTTACTGGCAGACGCGAAAAAACCCACTACAGGTGCGAAAAATCTCAAAATAAATGGTCACATATCTTTCAAATATTCGCAAAACCACCCAAAAGTTGTCACATTGTCCGCCTCGGCCGGGTGGGCGAACTGGAACCGGCGGTAAACTGTCAACCAGGTCACCGCCGGGGTCCTCGTAGAGCTCTTTTCTCGCACGGCGCTCTTGGGTACATATGCAGGAAGAATCTGGAGCAAGACCCAAAAACTCGAAAAATCACGATTTATGTTTTCGTCCAAAGATGGTTCCGCTAAGTGTTTTGATAGCAATACTGCCCCCACGGGCCTGTTTTGGTTGGCGAACGCAAAATAACCAATTACGGGTGCGGAACATACCGGTTCTCAAAATGAATGTTCAAATCTCTCAGAAAGTTTGTCCAACCGACCCAAAGTTCGCACATTGTCCGTCGGAGCCGGTTCTGCCAACTAGCTGCACCCCGCGCCTGAATTCCTCTGGCTAATCGATGCCGAAGAGCTCTACGAGGCACTGGGCGCCGGCGGTAAACCGTCAACCTTTCTTACCGCCGGGGGAGTCGTAGAGCTTCCTGACAACATATAACGTCGAAAAAAATTACTCAAAAAAAACTTTTCGGCACAAGCAATTTCAGATCTCTCCGATGTAACAGCCGAACGCCGCCGATGCTTCTGGATTGTCTTCTGTACGAGCTCTGTGCTCTCCTACAGCCCGAGTTACGTGCATCGATGTCGAAGAGCTCTACGAGGTACAAGCTCTCCAGCGCGCCGGAATTGGTAGCGTCCAAAACCCGAAGAGCAAAGAGAACACACGCGAGAACTGGGCGCCGGCGGTAAACCGTCAACCTTCGTTACCGCCGGGGGACTCGTAGAGCTTCCTGACAACAGTAATGTCGAAGAAAATTACACTGAAAAAATAATTTTTCAGCCCAAGCAATGTCAGACCTCTCCGATGTAACAGCCGAACGCCCCCGATGCTTCCGGATTGTCTTCTGTACGAGCTCTGTAGCTCTCCTACAGCCCGAGATACGTGCGTAAATCGACAGCACCTCTCAATATGACTCGAACAATACGAATAGTTTGGCAAACCTAGCTCGAGTATCAGACCGAGTTCAGACCTCTCCATGCAACAGGCGGACGCGTCTGATGTCCCTGAATCGATTCATGTGATGACCAGCCCTGCAGCCCCCCTACAGCCCGAGTTAAGTGTAGGAAACCGACAGCACCTCAGGATGGCTCGAACAATAATAATTTCGCGGACTCGGCAGCAGACAGAGTTCCGAGCTCTGGATTCGAAAGGCGGACGCACCTGATGTCTCCGAATCGATCCCAGTGATTACCAGCCATGCAGCCCCCCCACAGCCCGAGTTCAGTGCAGAGAACCGACAGCATCTCTCAAGATGACTCGAACAATACGAATAGTTTCGCGATTCTAGATCGGGCAGCAGACCGACTTCAGAGCTCTGGATTCAACAGACAAACGCAATTGATGATTCAAAATTGGTTTCTGTACGTATCAGCTCTATAGCTGTCCAGTAGCTCGAGTTAAGTACAGAAAACCGAGAGCGTCTGTCAAGATGACTCGAATAATACGAATAAGTTTGCAGACCTGGCTCGGCCAGCAGACCGAGTTCAGACCTCTGGGTTCAACAGACGAACGCGCCTAACCGATTAGCTGTGCTTACCAGCTCTGTAGCTGTTCTAAAGCTCGAGTTATCTTGAGAAAACCGACAGCGCGAATCGAGATGACTCGAAACGGCCGATCCCGCCGCAGTGCTTTTTGGCAGTAAAAGGTACCCGATCGAGCTGAGATCGAGATGGCGAGCGGGAATAAGATCGAATATCACGGGAAAAAAACTAGAGCTCTAACGAATGGTTGAATTGCGAGAACAAAATTGTCAACCGAGCAAAAGTCGTCAAAACGTCCGTCGACATTTTTCTTGCCAGCTCTCCAGCGCCCCGGAATAACTCTTAAGCTTCCAGCAATAACTTGCTGAGGGAAGCTCTACGAGTTGGCGTCCAACTGGGAACCGGCGGTAAACCGTCAACCAGGTTACCGCCGGCGCCCTCGTAGAGCTCGTCTTGCACACGGCGCTTCAGTAAGCTTCAAGGAAGCGTCCAGGGCAAGACCTGAGGAACTCGAAAAAACACATTTTTCTGTTTTTGTCCAACGTCGGTTCCTCCAAGTCAACTAATACTAAGTCTGGCTCCAGAGAGCTGAGATGCTCAGGAAACAAAGTTTATATCCCAATGCTCGGAGTACAAATCTGCTTTCTCAAAACTGGCGCCGGCGGTGAACCGTCAACCTGTCAGAGCTTCTTGGACGCGTAAGAATGCTCAGATTCAAAGCAGACCGCTTCTCAGAGCATTTCTAGAAAACATCATACTTGCACTTCTCAATATCAACGTGGCGTCAGTTCCTTCAAATGTCTAGTAGTAAAATTCTCTCGGAAGAGCTGAGATGCTCGCAGGATAAAGTTAAGATACCAATGCTTGGAGTAAAATTCCGCTTTCTCAAAATGAATTGTCAAATATCTTTCAAAAAAATACAAAACCACCCAAAAGTTACCACTTTCTCCTTTCTGCCCGGCTCGACCAACTGGGCGCCGGCGGTAAACCGTCAACCTTGGCTACCGCCGGGAGACTCGTAGAGCTTCCTAGCTCGAGTTAAGTTGAGAAAACCGACAGCACCTACCAACATTCGGACTCATAGTGAATATTTTGACCTCTGAATGCGACAGGCGGACGCGTCTGATCTCTGCGAATCGACTTCTGTCATTACCAGCCCTGCAGCCCCCCTACAGCCCGACTTAAATGCAGAAAACCGACAGCACCTCTCAGGATGACTCGAACAATACAGTAGTTTCGCAGACCTAATTCGGGCAGCAGACCGAGTTCCGAGCTCTGGATTCGACAGGCGCACGCGCCTGATGTCTTCAACTCGATTGCTGTGACCACCAGCACTGCAGCCACCCTACAGCGCGAGAGAGTGCAGGAAACGGACAGCGGCTCTCAAGGTGAATCGACCAATACGAATAGCTTCGCGATTCTAGATCGAGCAGCAGACCGAGTTCAGTGCTCTGGATTCGACAGACAAACGCAACTGATGATTCTGAATTGGTTTCTGTAAATATCAGCTCTGTCCTACAGCTCGAGTTAAGTACAGAAAACCGAGAGTGCCTGTCAAGAAAACTTGCATAATACGAATAGGTTTGCGGAGCTAGCTCGGCTAACAGACCGAGTTCAGACCTCTGGATTCGACAGGCGAACGCGCCAAATCATTCTACATCGATTAGCTGTGCTTACCAGCTCTGTGGCTGTCCTAAAGCTCGAGTTATGTTCAGAAAACCGTCAGCGCGTATCGAGATGAATCAAAACGGCCGATCCCGCCACAGTGCTTTTCGATAGTAATATTCACCCGATCGAGCTGAGATCAAGATGGCGAGCGGGAATAAGATCGAATATCACGGGAAAGAATACTAGAGCTCTAACGAATTGTTGAATTTCGAGAACAAAATTTTCAACCGACCAAAAGTCACCAAAAGTTCCGTCGAGATTTTTCTTGCCAACTAGCTCTCCAGCGCGCCGGAATTACTGGAACCGGCGGTAAACCGTCAACCTGGTTTTTGCGGGCTTTGCGGTGGGGTCCTCCAGCACATGCAAGCAGCGGTGCTCCCCGCGGCCACCAGGCGCAAGTGGCTCTACCGAGCGTGTGAGACGCTATCTATAATAGACGCAATCTGCGAGATTGCGTGAATTAGCTTCGAGGCGGCCGTTAACTCACAGACCGTCACGGTTGACTCCCTATCGAGGCCAAACGCCTCCTCGGCAATCACGTGACACTGTATAGCATTATTATGTTCTACAAAAGCCTGCAGCCACCAGCCTCCCCCAGCCCCAATATCCGAGGTTCCTCCGTCGAAGTAACCTCTCAATCCTAACACTTTCGAAGTATATAAAGGGGCAAGATACTCGTTTCTCTTCGATGTGTGTGGGCAAGCTCTGCAAGCCCACGTTAGTTCATCAGCATAACTGTTACCCTCCCTATAAAGATGTTTGATTGGGTCAGCCCCCGCGCACGCAGTTCTCAAACAGGTGTCCGTTATAGCATCAAGAGTGTTTTGTGCCGCCTCCAAGGTGTTATTATAGCCCATGTTCGTGCACTTCCAGTGCCCTCTTATCCATTGGACCACACACAAGCTATCACCCAGTATTTCAAATGGAATCTTATCCGCCTCATAGTCAAAGATAGTCTCATTTTCAAAGTTATGAGCAATGCGACGCGCAATCCTATCATTATTAACTTTCGTCTCCTCCTCCTCCGTACGGGCAACCGAAACTCTAGGTTTGGCCAGATAGTCAAGAATGGCGGGCAGGTGCAATCTTTTGAGCAACTTCTCAACGAAAATCGACCAATCTTCTTTCCCAAACGTCATAGTCTCCCACCATTTAGTGTTGCCATCTTGATCCGCAATGAAGACATCTTCCCATTTTCTCCAGCCGACGTATTTAGTACCACCACGCCATCCAAGAAGAGCAGCCTGGGAATCCCTCGAGCGTGCAGCGAACGCGCGACGATGAGCGGCCCAGTCACCTGACGCATGCATCATGCCCAACCGCGCCTGAGAGTAGGCGTTGAGTTTGAAGACATTCACGTTTGCGCCAGAGGGTCGTGCCTCTCGCGGCTCACTATCATGGCTAGAAGAGGGGAGGTCCCGTGGTCGCTTACTTCCCTGTGGGGCAGCAGGCAGACTATCGGCGGAAGCGATGGGGTCATCATTCACCTGAGCAATACACCGTCTCTTTTGACTGCCCCTCGGCGAACATATTTCATCCCGATCTCTTTTGTCGCATGGGCGCTGGGGCTGTCTGACACGCTTGGCGAGCTCCTCCTGGCTCGCCGTGAGACTCGGGCCAGGGCACCGCTTCTCTCCCCTGGCGGCCAGACGGGTCTCCACAATCTGCCTGCGACGGTTCTTGGCCGCGGGCGTGGGTTCGCTCTCGCCTTCGACTGGGGGGGCTGTGGCCGCAGGACTGACAGTGCCTTGGGATTCTCGCTGGCTGCTCCTTTCTTCCAGGAGCCTGGCGCACTCTAACAGATGCGCCACCTGCAGCGGATCACTCAAAGGAACTCTTATTCTGGACGCAGACGACACACGACCAGAAGAACAATGAGCATCCTTTTTGTTCGGCTCCAAAGAAGCTTTTATACTGGACGCAGACGACACACGACCAGAAGAACGTTGACAATCTTTCTTGTGCTCCGTCAGTCCCCCACGGCTATCAAACATAGCCGCAGGTCTCTGGGGCTCAGGCGAAACACTCTGAGACAAAGCACGAGGCGGACAATGAGAATGAATAAAGTGTGTACTGTGTGTGTGCAGCGTAGCTGTCGGAATATAACAAGGCAACTGATCGAAAGAACTTCCTCTCTCAACCTGCGGCACAGAGGACATCGAACGAGGGTGTGTATGCTCTCCACTGTTCGTGTGCAGCGTAGCTGTCTGAATATAACTGGGCAACGTGTCGAAAGAACGGTCATCAACCTGCGGCACAGGCAACAAAGAATGGACATGTGTTGAATCATCACTGTGAGTGTGCAAAGACGAATGGACATGTGTGTGAGCCTGACTGTACGTGTGCAGCGAAGCTGTCGGATCAACATGTACTCTGTCCGTGTGCAGCGCAGCTGTCGGGATATTTTGACACGCAAAGCCTCTGGCAAAGCAAGCGACATCTTTGGCCCAGAGCCAGTTCTTGTGAATGAAGAGTTCCACCGCCGACAGAAATCCAAGGTTGGCGAACTGGTCGCGAGCATACTTGAACCTCCTCTTTTGGTAGACAGTCCAATCTTCATTCACTCCTTTCCTCCTTCCTCCGATGATGGCTAATAGCTTTCCTTCCCAGGAGAATATTTTTTGTGCCGTGATGTTGTCAATCGTCATCCCCTCAATTGCGAAAAGTAGCTTACTCTGGATACGGAGTCGGTATCGCTGGAATCGTCTCTCAATCGGGATGCGATGACTTCTATAATATTCAATGTCGGCAAAGAAGGCACCACGGGCACGATCCAAGTTGAACTGCAGATCGCTATGCTGTGTCCAATATCTGTCCAACCTGTAACCCAGGATGTCCAAAGTGTTAACGCATTCAAGTTTATACGTGTGGGCCTGGATATGAAGAACTACATCATTCGAGCCATTGACGCCAAAGGGGATGAGCTTGAGAGAGGATGGTTTCCAATTGAGGCCGGCCTGGAGCAGGGGGAGAGTGAGCTCAGTCACCATGGTCCTGAGCTGCCGTTCATCTCTAGCGTACAGCAGCAGATTGTCCGCCCAGAGGGCATGTGAAATCGTCGATCTAGTGGGCATGGGAACGGGGGACTCGACAACATAACCCAGATCACGCCCTGGCCAGGTCCCGACGATATCATTCCACAAGGCCACACTCACCACTTTGAATATGAATGGTCCGTCCACCCCGCCCGTCCTGATACTCCGATCCCAACCAATCCAATCCAAATTCTGGGTCCCTTCGAAGGTGGCTTTACACGTGTTTTCGGTCATAGGACAAAGAAGGGCATAAATCAAAGCGGGGTCAAAACCAAGCTTCTCCATACTTTGTAACGCTAGCTTGATAGTAACGTGGTCAAACGCCTGGAGTACATCGAGGCTGGCCAGATAGAGCTTCTCCCCTTTTCCCCATTGTGCCGCATGTTGGCAAAGATGTTTGGTAAACGATGTGACCTCAGAAACCTTCCTGAACTGCACAAACCCATACATGTTAAGAGAGTGTTTGATATTCACCAGATGTTGTTCCCCTTTAATGACTAGGACATGGTTGTACCACTTCTGGACCAGGCTCAGGAGGCAGATCGCCCTAGTCTCTGAGAGCTCCTGAATGGACGGCGCCTTCGGGATGAGAGTTACCAGAAACCTCTTCCAATCCGAGGGGACCTGTTGACGACGATTAGCGATCAGGCTGAAATGATGTCAGATTGTCTTGAGGCTGGCAAAGGGGATGAGCTGCAGCATCTCCCGTGTCACTTGGTCGGGTCCAGCCGCCCCACACTTGAGGCGAGCCCTCGCTCGCAAGATGTCATGCATGGTGATGCTCACGCACTGGGACTGGTTGAGCTTCGATGCCAGACCTTCCAGAATCGACTGCACCTCCCTCCTCGCCCCGTAGTCCTCCACCCTGTCTTTCAAGTACCTCCCAATTTCCACCTGTTTGGCCTCGACATCGTAAGTAAGTTCCCATCATCTTTAAGCGCCTGTGCTTGTGTACGTAATTTACGCTGTTCAACTTTGTGTTTGTATTCGAGCATGTCGGCATCATATTGTTTTCGCAGTGGTTTGATCAATCTCCGAAGACTCCTGACTTCATTCTGGCATCGAAGTTCTCTGGGCCAAAGAGCACGCCGTAACAGCCGTTCGAGCGTCCAAAGACGTTCCGGCCTCACAGGTGCCCGAAGTGCGGCCACCTGGCGGCTAGGGATACTTGCCGCCGTATCTGCGATGATCTGGCTGAGTGTGCCCCTTGCCCTGCCTCCTATGCTCGCCCTCCTCCTCCTTCACGGGTCTCACGTCCCTTTTGATGTCCTCCTCCTCCTCCTCTTCAACCAAAGACTGTAATGGGCGATACCGAGAGCCTGCATCTTGAAACTGCCGTGACAGGGCACGGTCGAAGCTGGCGGCAGCCGCAGTAGGGTCCACGGGTTCCCATTGATGCAAGGCCGCTCGCTTTCTATTCTTGCAGCGTCGCCGCCTTCCCACAGCAACCGCAAGATGAACTAGTTTGTGGTCGCTGATCTCCTGGATTGTGGCCGATCTCCCTGGGGCCCGAATCCACTCAGCAGTAGTCCCCGAGTCGAATTGATCAGAAGCACTGATGCCTATATAGTCGAGCACCGCCTCCCCTCGGGGTGCTGCCCTACCTCGCCAAGTCGCACAGCGAGGGCCAAACGCGTTTGCCAGCCGTAAACGATGCACACTGCAAAATTCTGCGAATAGGAACCTCATCTCCTCCAATTGTTTCTTCCTCACACCCTCCCTTCCTCCTCTGAATAGTACCTCCACCTCTTCCTTCACTCCCATACCAGTGATAGCACGGCCGTTGGCGATAATATTAGGAGCCATCTCAACGTTGGCATCCGTAAACAAGATAAGCATGTCTGGCTGCTCGGGGTGACGTCTGCGATACTCTCTGATCCTCCTCTTCACCTCCTCCAACACTTGACTGAATTCCCTCACCTCCTCATCCTTATCATCTGCATATGGCAAGCACAAGCAAACAATAGCGGCTGGCCTGAACCATGCAATGACGAACCTTGGTCCGCGCTCAATGTCACGTAGCAGAGCCTTCCATGGGCCATTCCACAAAATAGCTGCTTTCTTACACGAAGAGCGTTCCATGTGCCACCCATCCCCAGCAAGAATCTTTCGACTGTCCGTGAAAAACTGTGCCTCCTGGAGTCCCAACAGGAAAATGCCTCTGTCGTTGGCAGCATCCAGGATAGCTTTGGAAAACTGTGGGCCTCTTTTCTCAATATTCCATGTGCCCACTCTGGCAATCCACTCATGTCATTCAGCCCTCAGATCAGCCTGGAGCTGTGCCGTATTGATGGCAGGGTCCAAGACGGCCAGAGCGGGCAGAATCTCATAGTTCGTTGCTTGGTTAAAGACGGCGATGACCTTGCCATTTGTGGTGTCGTTGGGGAGCTTTCCCCAGAAGTGTGTCGTAGGTGGTCCCAACTCCGCTCGAACAATAATTTCCAGGGCTGCATTGACATGGCGCCTGAAAATGTTCTGAAACTTACCTGCGCAATTAACATGTGGTTGTTTGTGTGGGGCCGCCTCAACGATGACTTTGATACTACCCTGTGCCTCTGTAGCCTGTTTGGCCACATCAGTCAGTGTTTTACTGGTTCCACTATGCACTGCCGCGAGGAGTCTTTGACGCATATCCCACAATATTCTGGAGTCGGTCCCCATGGTGAAAAAGATTCTAATGCGACTGTATCCGAATGTGCGACCATCATTTTCTTCTTGAGTACGTGGTGTGTCAATCCTGCCTTCCGCCGAAGTGCTGGCTACGGTCGGAGAAAGAACAATCTCATTGAGGATATCATTTACCTGTGATTGTGTCAGCATCTGGCGGCCTCGTTGCTCATAATTTTTCCAGTCCGTCACCCAGCCCTTGATTTCGTAGAGCTCTTAGAGCTCTTTTCGTGCACGACGATCGTCGGAACACATGGAGAAAGCTTCTGGAGCGAGAAACAAAAAACTCTCGAAAAATCACGTTTTTATGTTTTTATCCAAAGACGGTTCCCCCAAGTGTTTTGATAGTAATACTGCAGCTACGGACCTGAAAATTTACTCGCAGACTCGCCATAACCCACTACAGGTGCGAAAAATCTGCTTTCTCAAAATGAATTGTCAAATATCCTTCAATGTTTCGCAAGACCACCCAAAAGTTATCACTTTGTCCTTTCTGGCCGGGTCGGCCAACTAGCTCCACCCCGCGCCGGAATTCCTCTAGCTCATCGATGCCGAAGAGCTCTACGAGGTACTCTTAAGCTTCCAGCAACTAGCTTAGGGAAGCTCTACGAGTCACTAGCTCCACCCCGCGCCGGAATTCCTCTAGCTCATCGATGCCGAAGAGCTCTACGAGGTATGAATTGTTCCCGGAGAGCTCGCTGAGAGCTAAAGGGTTTAAGATGAGAAGCCGGACGGTGGTGGTGCCCCCAGGAGCTCCTCCACGGCGGTCCACGTTCCCCGCGGCGCCTCCGGCGGCCCGTCAACTGGTCGGGGGGAGCTTCCGGCAAGCTTCCACGCGTGCCTGCATGCGTGCAGGCACGCATGGAAGTGTTTCTGGCAGCGCTTCCGCAGCGCTCCAGGGGGGCCCCCCAAGGCTCTCCAGGAAAGATTTCCCGTCCCCGAGATTCTCTTCGCTCTCCGGGTTTTGGACGCTACCAAGTCAAATATCTTCCAAATCTTAGCTAAACCGGCCAACTTGGTAGCATCCAAAACCCGGAGAGCAAAGAACACACACACCAGAACTGGGCGCCGGCGGTAAACCGTCAACCTTTGTTACCGCCGGGGGACTCGTAGAGCTTCCTGACAACATAATGTCGAAAATAACACAAACCAAATAATTTTCCAGCCCAAGCAATTTCAAACCTCTCGGATGCAACAGCCGAACGCCCCCGATGCTTCTGGATTGTCTTCTGCACGAGCTCTGTAGCTCTCCTACAGCCCGAGTTACGTGCGTAAATCGACAGCACCTATCAAGATGACTCCAACAATACGAATAGTTTTGCAAATCTAGCTCGAGTATGAGACCGAGTTCAGACCTCTGCATGCGACAGGCGGACGTGTCTGATGTCTCTGAATCGATTCCTCTGAGTACCAGCCCTGCAGCCCCCCTACAGCCCGAAGTAAGTGCAGGAAACCGCCAGCACCTCTCAGGATGACTCGAACAATACGAATAGTTTCGCAGACCTAGTTCGGGCAGCAGACGGAGTTCGGGTTCGAAAGGCGGACGCGTCTGATGTCTGCGAATCGACTCCTAGCCATGCAGCCCCCTACAGCTCGAGTTAAGTGCAGAGAACCGACAGCACCTCTCAGGAAGACTCGAACAATACGAATAGTTTCGCGGACCTAGTTCGGGCAGCAGACCAAGTTCAGCTCTGAATTCGAAAGGCTGGCGCGCCTGATGTCTTCAAATCGATTCCTGTGACCACCAGCACTGTAGCCCCCCCGCCCAGCCCGAATTCAGTACAGAAAACCGAGAGCACTTCTCAAGATGACCGAACAATACGAATAGTTTCGCAATTCTAGATCGGGCAGCATACCGAGTTGAGAGCTCTGGATTTAATAGACAAATACGACTGACGATTCTGGATCGGTGTCTGTAAGCATCAGCTTTGTAGCTGTCCTATAAGTCGACTCAAGTACAGAAAACCGAGAGCGTCTGTTAAGATGACTCGAATAATACGAATAGGTTTGCGGACCTAGCTCGGCTAGCAGACCGAGCTCAGACCTCTGGGTTCAACAGGCGAACGCGCCTGATCATTCTGAATGGATTAGCTGTGCTTACCAGCTCTGTAGCTTTCCTAAAGCTCGAGTTATGTTCAGACAACCGTCATCGCGTATCAAGATGACTTGAAACAGCCGATCCCGCCCGTGTGCTTTTTGGCAGTAAAAGGTACCCGATCGAGCTGAGATCAAGATGGCGCGCGGGAATGAGATCGAATACCACGGGAAAAAATACTAGAGCTCAAACGAATTCTTGAATTTTGAGGACAAAATTTTCAACCGACCAAAAGTCACCAAAAGGTCCGTCGAGATTTGTCTTGCCAACTAGCTCTCCAGCGTCCCGGAATTACTCTTAAGCTTCCAGCAATAACTTGCTAAGGGAAGCTCTACGACTTAATCTGTCCTGGCGAACCTTCGGGCGCTCTCGTGAAGCGCTGCTGGGGCTCTGGGGGGTTCCCCCGCAGCGCTTCTGAAGTGCTGCCAGGAAGGTTTCCACGCGTGCCTGCACGCGCGCAGGCACGCGTGGACGCTTGCCGCAAGCTCTCCCGGACCCGCTGCGACGTTTTACAGCTCCCTCCGGGGATTCTGGACCGGCGAAGATGGGCTGCTGGCAGGCACCACCGCCGTCCGGCTTCTAATCTTAAACCCTCTAGCTCTCAGAGAGCTCTCCGGGAAAAGTTACTTGGTAGCGTCCAAATACCGGAGAGCGAAGAGAATCTCGGGGACGGAGAGCCTTGGGGAGCCCCCCTGGGGCGCTGCGGAAGCGCTGCCAGAAACGCTCCCATGCGTGCCTGCACGCATGCAGGCACGCGTGGAAGCTTACCAAAAGCTCCCCCGGACACGTTGCCGGGTCGAAAAAGCCCCTGCGGGGATTCTGGAGCGCCGCGGAGGAGCTCCTGGCGGGCACCACCACCGTCCGGCTTCTAATCTTAAACCCTTTAGCTCTCAGCGAGCTCTCCGGGAATCATATCTTCTTTTCCGGTCGGGTCGACCAACTAGCTCCAGCCCGCGCCGGAATTCCTCTAGCTCATCGATGCCGAAGAGCTCTACAAGGTAAACCCGGACAGCGAAGAGACCCTTTGGGAACGGGAAATCTTTCCTGGAGAGCTGGGAAGCTCCCCTGCAGCGCTGCCGAAGCGCTGGCGGAAACGCTTCCATGCGTGCCTGCACGCGCGCAGGCACGCGTGAAAGCTTGCCGGAAGCTCTCCCGGACCAGTTGCCGGGTCAGGCGAGCTGCTGCGAGGATCGTGGCGCGACGGAAAGGAGCTCCTGGCGGGCACCACCACCGTTCGGCTTCTAATATTAAACCTGTTAGCTCTCAGCGAGCTCTCCGGGAACTTGCTAGCGTCCAAAACCCGAAGAGCGGAGAGACCGTCGGGGAGGGGAAATGTTTCCTAGAGGGCCCTGGGGGGCTCCTCTGCAGCGCTTTCGAAGCGCTGCCAGGAACGCTTTCACGCGTGCCTGCACGCGTGCAGGCACACGTGGACAGCGCCCCCGAACCAGCTGCCGGCTCGGGCGAGGCGCTGCGGGGATCGTGGAGCGGCGGAGATGGGCTGCTGGCGGGCACCACCACCGTCCGGCTTCTAATCTAAAACCCTCTAGCTGTCAGAGAGCTCTCCGGGAAAAACCCGGAAAGCGAAGAGCCGCTTAGGGACGGGAAATCTTTTCTGGGGAGCTCTGGGGGGGCTCCCTGCGGCGCTTCTGAAGCGCTGTCAGGAAAGCTTCCACGCGTGCCTGCACACGTGCAGGCACACGTGGACGCGCGCTGGAAGCGCCCTTGAACCAGCTGCCGGCTCGGGCGAGGCGCTACGGGGATCGTGGAGCGGCGGAGATGGGCTGCTGGAAGGCACCACCACCGCCCGGCTTCTAATCTAAAACCCTCTAGCTCTCAGAGAGCTCTCCGGGAAAAACCCGGAGAGCCAAGGAGCACACACCGGACAGCCCTCGAAGCGTGCTCTCGGACGCTCTCGTGAAGCACTTCTGGGGCTCTGGGGGGCTGCCCTGCAGCCCTTCTGAAGCGCTGCCTGGAACGCCTCCGCGCGTGCCTGCACACGTGCAAGCGCCCGTGGAAGCGCGCGGGAAGCTCTCCCGGACACGCTGCCGGGTCGGGCGAGGCGCTGCGGGGATCGTGGACCGGCGGAGATGGGCTGCTGGCGGGCACAACTACCGTCCGGCTTCTAATCTAAAACCTTCTAGCCCTCAGAGAGCTCCCTGGAAAAATTCTTTCATAAAAATCGCCCAACCGACCCAGAATTCACACATTGTCCGCCCGGGCCGGGTGGATCAACAAGCTGCACCGCGCGCCGGAATTCTTCTAGCTCATCGATGCCGAAGAGCTCTACGAGGTACCTCGTAGAGCTTTTCGGCAAGATGGGCTCAGAGGAATTCGGGCGCAGTGTGGAGCTAGTACCTTGTAGAGCTCCCCGGCATCGATGAGCTAGAGGAATTCCGGCGCGGGGTGGCGCTAGTCGGCCGACCCGACCAATTGAGACAATGTAACAACTTTGGGTGGGTTTTGCAGAGATAACTCGTGGAGCTTCTCTCAACTAGTTGCTCGAAGCTTCAGAATAATTCTGGGGCGCAGGGGAGCTGGTACCTCGTAGAGCTCTTCGTTATCGATGAGCTAGAGGAATTCCGGCGCGGGGTGGAGCTAGTTGGTGGAGACGGCCAGATGGACCGGCAAGAAAAGAAGATGTCCCGGGGAGTTCTCTGAGGCCTAAAGGGTTTGGGACTAGAAGCCGGACAGTGGTTGTGCCTGCCAGCAGCCCATCTCCGTTGGTCCAGGATCCCCGCAGCGCCTTGTAAAACCTCGCAGCGGGTCCGGGGGCGTTTCGGGCACGCGTCCACGCGTGCCTGCACGCGTGCAGGCACGCGTGGAAGCGTTCCTGGTAGCGCTTCAGAAGCGCTGCAGGGGGTGCCCCAGAGCCCCAGCACAGCTTCACGAGAGCTTCCCTGGGCCTGCCTGGAAAGCTTTCCGGTGTGTGTTTTTTCCCGGAGAGCTCTCTGAGAGCCAGAGGGCTTAAGATGAGAAGCCGGGCGGTTGTGGTGCCCGCAAGCAACCCATCTCTGCTGCTCCAGAACCCCCAGAGGGGTTCGTTCGAGCCGGCAGCTGGTCCGAGGGAGCTTCCGGCAAGCTTCCACGCGGGCCTGCACGCGTGAAGGCGCGCGTGGCAGCGTTCCTGGCAGTGTTCAGAAGGGCTACAGGGAAGCCCCCCAGAACCCCCCAGGAGGGGTTTCCGGTGTCTAAGACTCTCTTCCCTCTCCGGGTTTTGGACGCTACCAAGTTTCCCAGGGTGCTCTCTGAGGGCCCCAGGTTAGATTAGAAGCCGGACAGTGGTGGTGCCCGCACACGTGGACGCGTTCCTGACAGCGCTTCAGAAGCGCTGCAAGAAAGCCCCCAGAGCCACAGCAGAGCTTCACGAGTTCCGCGGGCTTTGCCCGGTGTGGAGAGCTCGCTGAGAGCTAAAGGGTTTAAGATTAGAAGCCGGACGGTGGTGGCGGCCGCCAGGAGCTCGTCCACGGCGGTCCACAGGTCTCACAAGGGGTTCGTTCGAGCCGGCAGCTGGTCCGGGGAGCTTCCGGCAAGCTTCCACGCGAGCCTGCAAGCGTGCAGGCACGCATGGAAGCGTTTCTGGCAGCGCTGCAGGGGAGCTTCCCAGTTCCTTAGGTTCCCTTCGCTCTCCGGGTTTTGGACGCTACCACGTTCCTCTTCTCTTTTTTTTCCGGTTTTGGACGCTGCCAGGTTCCCGGAGAGCTTGCTTGCTGTGAGCTAAAGGGTTTTAGATCAGAAGTCCGACGGTGCTGGTGCCCTTCAGCAGCCCATCTTGGCCGGTCCACGATCCACGCAGCAGCTCGCCCGTCCGGGCAGCGGGTCCGGAAGAGCTTACGCGTGGCAGCGTTCCTGGCAGCGCTTCACAAGCGCATCAGAGAAGTCCACGTGGGCTCTCCAGAAAGATTGAGCTTTACGAGGGCGTAACTGGCGCCGGCGGTGAAAACCTGCTCACCGCCGGGAACCTCGTAGAGCTCCTCACACACCTAAGAGTGCTCAGCATCAAAAGAGAGGGCTTCTGGAATAATTTTTCGAAAAAGAGAAAACATGATTTTTCCATGTCGACATAAAGTTGGCTTCGCCAAGTGATTTGATAGTAAAAGTGCATCTAGAGAGCTCATATTGAGACGCAGAGTCCCTCATAGTCGTCTACAGGTGCGAACAGGTGCGAAAAATCTGCTTTATCAAAATAAATGGTCAAATATCTTTCAAATCTTAGCAAAACCACCCAAAAGTTACCACATTGTCCGCCTCGGCCGGGTGGGCCAACTAGCTCCACCCCGCGCCGGAACTGGGCGCCGGCGGTAAACCGTCAACCTTTCTTACCGCCGGGGGACTCGTGGAGCTTCCTGAGAACATATAATGTCGAAAGAAATTACACAGAAAAATAATGTTTCAGCCCAGGCAATTTGAGATCTCTCGGATGCAAAAGACGGACGCCGCCGATCCTTCTATATTGTCTTCTGTACGAGCTCTGTAGCTCTCCTACAGCCAAGTTACGTGCGTAAATCGACAGCACCTCTCAAGATGACTCGAACAATACGAATTTTGGCAAAACTAGTTCGAGCATCAGACCGAGTTCAGACCTCTGCATGCGACAGGCGGACGCGTCTGATGTCTCTGCATCGATGCCTGTGATTACCAGCCCTGCAGCCCCCCCTGCAGCCGAGTTAAGTGCAGAAAACCGACAGCACCTCTCAGCATGACTCGAACAATACGAATAGTTTCGCGGACCTAGTTCGGGCAACAGACCGAGGTGGGAGCTCTGGATTTCGCAGGATGTCTCCGATTCCAATGATTACCAGCCATGCAGCCCCCCTACAGCCCGAGTTAAGTGCAGAAAACCGACAGCATTTCGAAAGTGACTCGAACAATACGAATAGTTTCGCGATTCTAGATCGGGCAGCAGACCGAGTTCAGAGCTCTGCATTCAAGAGACAACGGCCACTGATGGTTCTGAATCAGACTCTGTACGTAGTGGCTCTTTAGCTGTCCTGTAGCTCGAGTTAAGTACAGAAAACCGAGAGCGTCTGTCAAGATGACTCGAATAATACGAATAGGTTTGCGCACCTAGCTCGGCTAGCAGACCGAATTCAGACCTATGGCTTCAATAGGCGAACGGGCCTGATCATTCTGAATCGATTAGCTGTGCTTACCAGCTCTTTAGCTGTCCTGAAGCTCGAGTTATCTTGAGAAAACCGACACCGCGTGACAAGATGACCCCATACGGCCGATCCCGCCCGTGTGCTTTTTGGCAGTAAAAGGTACCCGATCGAGCTGAGATCAAGATGGCGAGCGGGAATAAGATCGAATATCACGGGAAAAAATACTAGAGCTCAAACGAATTGTTGAATTTTGAGAACCAAATTTTCAGACGACCAAAAGTCAGCAAAAGGTCCGTCGAGACTGGGCGCCGGCGGTAAACCGTCAACCTTTCTTACCGCCGGGGGACTCGTAGAGCTTCCTGACAGTATATAATGTGGGGAAAAACTCCAGAGAACGACTAGTTTTTCAGCCCGAGCGATTTCGGACCTCTCAAGATGACTCTAAAAAAAAAAAAAAAAAAAAAAAAAAAAACTAGTTTCGCAACACAGTTCAAATATCAAACCGAGTTCAGACCTCTGAATGCGACAGGCGGACGTGTCTGATGTCTCCGAATCGACTCATGTGATTACCAGCCCTGCAGCCCCCCTACAGCCCGAGTTAAATACAAAAAACCGACAGCATCTCTCAGGATGACTTCAATAATACAATAGCTTCGCGGACCTAGTTCGAGCAGCAGGCCGAGTTCCGAGTTTTGGGTTCGACGGACGGACGCGCCTGATGTGTCCGAATCGATTTCTGTGACCAGCAGCACTGTAGCCCTCTCCCAGCACGAGTTGAGTGCAGAAAATTAAGAGCACTTCTCAAGATCATTCGGAGAATACGAATAGTTTCGCGAACCTAGCTCGGGCAGCAGGCCGAGTTCAGATCTCCTGATTCAACAGACGAACACGCCTGATGACTCCCAATCGATTTCTGTAACTATGAGCTCTGTAGCTGCCCTACAGCTCGAGTTAAGTACCGAAAACCGAGAGCGTCTGTCAAGATGACTCGAATAATACAAATAGGTTTGCGGAGCTAGCTCGGCTAGCAGACCGAGTTCAGACCTCTGGATTCAACAGGCGAATGCGCCTGATGATTCTGAATGCGATAGGTGTGCTGACCAGCTCTGTAGCTGCCCTACAGCTCGAGTTAAATACAAAATACTGACAACGCGTATCAAGATGACTCGAAACGGCCGATCCCGCCGGGACGCTTTTTGGCAGTAAAAGGTACCCGATCGAGCTGAGATCAAGATGGCGAGCGGAAATAAGATCGAATATCACGGGAACACATACTAGAGCCCAAACGAATTGTTGAATTTCGAGAACAAAATTTTCAACCGACCAAAAGTCAGCAAAAGGTCCGTCGAGATTTTTCTTGCCAACTGGGCGCCGGCCGTAAACCGTCAACCTTTTTTACCGCCGGGGGACTCGTAGAGCTTCCTGACAGTATATAATGTGGGGAGAAACTCAAGAGAACGACTAGCTTTTCCCAAGCGATTTCGCATCTCTCAAGATGACTCTAACAAAAAACAAACAGTTTCGCAACACAGTTCGAATATCAAACCGAACTCAGACCTCTCAATGCGACAGGCGGACGCGTCTGATGTCTCCGAATCGACTTATGTGATTACCAGCCCTGCAGCCCCCCTACAGCCCGAGTTGAATGCAGGAAACCGACAGCATCTCTCAGGATGACTCGAATAATAGAATAGTTTCGCGGACCTAGTTCGAGCAGCAGGCCGAGTTCCGAGTTTTGGGTTCGACGGACGGACGCGCCTGATGTGTCCGAATCGATTTCTGTGACCAGCAGCACTGTAGCCCTCTCCCAGCACGAGTTGAGTGCAGAAAATTAAGAGTACTTCTCAAGATGACTCGACCAATACGAATAGTTTCGCAAACCTAGCTCGGGCAGCAGGCCGAGTTCAGATCTCTCGATTCAACAGATGAACGCGCCTGATGACTCTCAATCGATTTCTGTGACTATGAGCTCTGTAGCTGCCCTACAGCTCGAGTTAAGTAGCGAAAACCGAGAGCGTCTGTCAAGATGACTTGAATAATACAAATAGGTTTGCGGACCTAGCTCGACTACCAGACCGAGTTTAGACCTCTGGATTCAACAGGCGAACGCGCCTGATAATTCTAAATGCGATAGCTGTGCTGACCAGCTCTGTAGCTGCCCTACAGCTCGAGTTGAGTACAAAATACTGACAACGCGTATCAAGATAACTCGAAACGGTCGATCCCGCCGGGACGCTTTCTGGCAGTACAAGGTACCCGATCGAGCTGAGATCAAGATGGCGAGCAGGAATAAGATCGAATATCACGGAAAAAAATACTACAGCTCATACGAATTGTTGAATTTCGAGAACAAAATTTTCAACCGACCAAAAGTCATCAAAAGGTCCGTCGAGATTTTTCTTGCCAACTGGGCGCCGGCGGTAAACCGTCAACCTTTTTTACCGCCGGGGGACTCGTAGAGCTTCCTGAGAACATATAATGTCGAAGAAATTAAACAGAATTGAAATTAAACAGAATATAGTTTTTCAGCCCAGGCAATGTGAGACCTCTCGGATGCAACAGCCGAACGCCCCCGATGCTTCTAGATTGTCTTCTGTACGAGCTCTGTAGCTCTCTTACAGCCCGAGTTACGTGCGTAAATCGACAGCACCTCTCAAGATGACTCGAACAATACGAACAGTTTGGCAAACCTAGTTAGAGTATCAGACCGAGTTCAGATCTCTGCATCCGACAGGCGGACGCATCTGATGTCTCTGCATCGATCCCTGTGATTACCAGCCCTGCAGCCCCCCCTGCTGCCGAGTTAAGTGCAGGAAACCGACAGCACCTCTCAGAATGACTCGAACAATACGAATAGTTTCGCGGACCTAGTTCGGGCAAGGGACCGATTTCGGAGCTCTGAATTCCGCAGGCGAACACGCCTGATGTCTCCGAATTAATTCTAGTGATTACCAGCCATGCAGCCCCCCCTACAGCCCGAGTTAAGTGCAGAGAACCGACAGCATCTCGCAAGCGACTCGAACAATACGAATAGTTTCACGATTCTAGATCGGGCAGCAGACCGAGTTCAGAGCTCTAAATTCAACAGACAACGGCCTCTGATAATTCGGAATCGGATTCTGTACGCATCAGCTATATAGCTGTCCTGCAGCTCGAGTTAAGTACAGAAAACCGAGAGTGTCTGTCAAGATGACTCGAATAATACGAATAGGTTTGCGGACCGAGTTCAGACCTCTGGGTTCAACAGGCGAACGCGCCTGAATATTCTGCATCGATTAGCTGCTCACCAGCTCTGTAGCTGTCCTAAAGCTCGGGTTATGTTGAGAAAACCGACACCGCGTGACAAGATGACTCGAAACAGCCGATCCCGCCCGTGTGCTTTTTGACAGTGAAAGGTACCCGACCGAGCTGAGATCAAGATGGCGAGCAGGAATAAGATCGAATATCACGGGAAAAAATACTAGAGCTCAAACGAATGGTTGAATTTCGAGAGCAAAATTTTCAACCGACTTAAAGTCACCAAAAGGTCCGTCGAGATTTTTCTTGCCAACTAGCTCTCCAGCGCGGTAAACCGTCAACCTGGTCACCGCCGGGAACCTCGTAGAGCTCTTTTCTTGCACGGCGATCGTCGACACACCTGGAGAAAGCTTCTGGAGCGAGAAACAAAAAACTCGAAAAATCACGTTTTTCTGTTTTTATTCAACGTCGGTTCCGCCAAGTGTTTTGATAGTAATACTGCACCTAGAGACCTGAAAATTTTACTGGCAGACGCGAAATAACCACTACAGATGCGAAAAATCTGCTTTCTCAAAATGAATTGTCAAATATCTGTGAAATATTCGCAAAACCACCCAAAAGTCATCACTGGGCACCGGCGGTAAACCGTCAACCTTGGTTTTTGAGTTTGAGTCAGGGCGCGGACAGCTGTGACAGCTGAGCCCTAAGACTCCCAAACGGAGCACAGGGTAGCTGGAGAGGGCAACTCGTAGAGCTTCCTAGCTCGACTTAAGTTGAGAAAACCGACAGCACCTACCAACATTCCAACTCATAGTAAATATTTGACCTCTGAATGCGACAGGCGGACGCGTCTGATGTCTGCAAATCGACTCCTGTCATTACCAGCCCCGTAGCCCCCCTACAGCCCGAGTTAAGTGCACCTCTCCGGATGACTCGAACAATAGAATAGTTTCGCGGACCTAGTTCGGGCAGCAGAGTTCCGAGCTCAGGATTCGACAGGGGGGCGCGCCTGATCTCTTGAGATCGATTCCTGTAGCAAGGAGCACTGTAGCCCCCCTCAGCGCGAGTTGAGTAAAGAAGACCAAGAGCACTTCTTAAGATGACTTGAGCAATACGAATAATTTCGCGATTCTGGATTGGGCAGCAGACGGAGTTCAGAGCTCTGGATTCGCCAGACAACCGTAACAGATGATTCTAAATCGGTTTCTGTAAATATCAGCTCTGTAGCTGGCCTACAGATCGAGTTGAGTACAGAAACCTGAGAGTTGCTATCAAGATAAATCGAATAATACAAATTGGTTTCCGGACCTAGCAGCTCTGTAGCTATCCTAAAGCTCGAGTTATGTTCTGAAAACCGTCAGCGCTGGATTCGAAAGGCGGACGCGCCTCATGTCTCTGAATCGATTGCAGTGATTACCCGCTATGCAGTCACCCTACAGCCCGAGTTAAGTGCAGAAAACCGACAGCATCTCTGAAGATGACTCGAACAATACTAATAGTTTCGCGATTCTAGATCGCAGTTACTGTAAGTATCAACTCTGAAGCTGTGCTGCAGCTCGAGTTAAGTCGAGAAAACCGAGAGCGTCTGTCAAGATGACTCGAATAATACAAATAGGTTTGCAGACCTAGCTCGGCTAGCAGACCGAGTTCAGACTTTTGGGTTCAACAGGCGAACGCGCCTCATTATTTCGAGAGGATTAGCTGTGCCTACCAGCTCTGTAGCTGTTCTAAAGCTCGAGTTATCTTGAGACAACCGACACCGCATATCGAGATGACTCGAAATGGTCGATTCCGCCGGGACGCTTTTTGGCAGTAAAATGTATCCGATCGAGCTGAGATCAAGAAGACGAGCGGGAATAAGATCGAATATCACGGCAAAAAAATACTAGAGCTCAAACGAATTCTTGAATTTCGAGAAGAAAATTTTCAACCGACCGAAAGTGAGCAAAAGGTTCGTCGAGATATGTCTTGCCAACTAGCCCTCCAGCGCCCCAGAATTACTCATAAGCTTCCATCAATAACTTGCTAAGGGAAGCTCTACGAGTCATTCCTCTGGCTCATCGACGACGAAGAGCTCTACGAGGTACTGGCCCGGCGGTGAACCGTTAACCTGGTCACCGCCGGGAACCTCGTAGAGCTCCTCTTACTGCTAAGAGTGCAGGGAATCGACACAGAGTGGAAAATAGAGATTTTTCGAAAATCTTCAAATTCATTTTTTTCGATGTTCATATTCGCTCAGTTCCTGGAAATCAACCCATGCAAAAATGCATCTAGAGAGCTGAGCTGCTGTCAGAGAGGAGTTCATATGCCAATGCGACGCGCAAAATCTGCTTTCTGAAAATAAATGGTCAAATATCTTTCAAAATTTCGCAAAACCACCCAAAAGTTGTAACATTGTCCGCCTTGCTAAGGGAAGCTCTACGAGTCATTCCTCTGGCTCATCGACGACGAAGAGCTCTACGAGTTACTAGCTTCACCTGCGCCCGAACTGGACGCCGGCGGTAAACCGTCAACCTTGGTTACCGCCGGGAGACTCGTAGAGCTTCCAGTTCGACTGAAGTTGAGAACACCGAGCACATACCAACATTCCGACTCATAGTGAATATTTTGTGACCTCTCAATGCGACAGGCGGACGCGTCTGATGTCTGCGAGTCGACTCCTGTCATTACCAGCCCTGCAGCCCCCCTACAGCCCGAGTTGAGTGCAGAAAACTGACAGCACCTCTCAGGATGACTCGAACAATACAGTAGTTCTGCAGACCTAATTCGGGCAGCAGACCGAGTTCCGAGCTCTGGATTCGACAGGCGGACGCGTCTGATGTCTTCAAATCGATTCCTGTGACCACCAGCACTCTAGCTCCCCTCAGCGCGAGTTGAATGGAGGAAACCCAGAGCACTTCTCGATGGTTCGACCAATACAAATAGTTTCGCGATTCTAGATCGGGCAGCAGACCGAGTTCAGAGCTCTGAATTCGACAGACAAACGCAGCTGATGATTCTGAATCGGTTTCTGTAAATATCAGCTCTGTAGCTGTCCTACAGCTCGAGTTAAGTACAGAAAACCGAGAACTTCTGTCAAGATGACTTGATTAATACGAATAGGTTTGCAGACCTAGCTCGGCTAGCAGACCGAGTTCAGACCTCTGGATTCAACAGACGAACGCGCCTGATGATTCTGAATGCGATAGGTGTGCTTACCAGCTCTGTAGCTGCCCTGAAGCTCGAGTTATGTTCAGAAAACCGTCAGCGCGTATCAAGATGACTCCAAACGGGCGATCCCGCCAGAGTGCTTTTTGACAGTAATATTCACCCGATCGAGCTGAGATCAAGATGGCGAGCGGGAACGAGATCGAATATCACGGGAAAAAATACTAGAGCTCTAACGAATGTTCAAATTTTGAGAACGTAATTTTCAACCGACCAAAAGTCAGCAAAAGTTCCGTCGAGATTTTTCTTGCCAACTGGGCGCCGGCGGTAAACCGTCAACCTTTCTTACCGCCGGGGGACTCGTGGAGCTTCCTGACAGTACATAGTGTGGAAAACAACTCCAAAGAACGACTAGTTTTTCAGCCCAAGCGATTTCAGACTCTCAAGATGACTCTAACCAAAAAACAAACAGTGTCGCAACCCAGTTCGAGTATCGAACCGAGTTCAGACCTCTGAATGCGACAGGCGGGCGCGTCTGATGTCTGCGAATCCACTCATGTGATTCAAGCCCTGCAGCTCCCCTACAGCCCGAGTTAAGTGCAGGAAACCGACAGTATCGACTCGACTAATAGAATAGCTTCGCGGACCTAGTTCGAGCAGCTGACCGAGTTCCGAGCTCTGGAATCGACCAACAGACGCGCCTGATGTGTGCAAATCGATATCTGTGACCCGCAGCACTGTAGCCCTCCCCCAGCACGAGTTGAGTGCAGAAAATTAAGCACTTCACAATGATTCGGACGATACGAATAGTTTCGCGAACCTAGCTCGGGCAGCAGGCCGATGTGAGAGCTCTCGGTTCAGAAGACGAACGCGACTGATGATTCCCCATCGATGTCTGTGACAATGAGATCTGTAGCTGCCCTACAGCTCGAATTAAGTACAGAAAACCGAGAGCGTCTGTCAAGACGACTCGAATAATACGAATAGGTTTGCGGACCTAGCTCGGCTAGCAGACCGAGTTCAGACCTCTGGATTCAACAGGCGAACGCGCCTGATAATTCTGAATGCGATAGATGTGCTTACCAGCTCTGTAGCTGCCCTACAGCTCGAGTTAAGTACAGAAAACCGAGAACGTCTGTCAAGACGATTTGAATAATACGAATAGGTTTGCAGACCTAGCTCGGCTAGCAGACCGAGTTCAGAACTCTGGATTGAACAGGCGAACGCGCCTGATAATTCTGAATGCGATAGGTGTGCTTACCAGCTCTGTAGCTGCCCTACAGCTCGAGTTAAGTACAAAATACCGACAGCGCGTATCAAGATGACTCGAAACGGCCGATCCCGCTGGGACGCTTTTTGGCAGTAAAATGTATCCGATCGAGCTGAGATCAAGATGGCGAGCGGGAATAAGATCGAATATGACGGGAAAAAATACTAGAGCTGAAACGAATTGTTGAATTTCGAGAACAAAAGTTTCAACCGACCAAAAGTCAGCAAAAGGTCCGTCGAGATTGTTCTTGCCAACTAGCTCTCCAGCGCTCCGGAATTACTCTTAAGCTTCCAGCAATGACTTGCTAAGGGAAGATCTACAAGTTACTAGCTCTCCAGCGCTCCGGAACTGGGGGCCGGCGGTAAACCGTCAACCAGATTACCGCCGAGAGCCTCGTAGAGCTCTTTTCTCGCACGGCGCTCCTTAGAACACAGGGCAGGAGTTTTTCTGATACGCGAGCTGACAGCTCGAAACGGAAAGTTTTTTAGTTGTCGCCGAACAAGGTTGCGCCAAGTGTTTTCATAGTAATACTGCAGCTACGAATCTGAGGATAAATTGAAAGACGCGACGGAACCCACTACAGATGCGAAAAATACCGGATCTTAAGACGAATGTTCAAATCTCTCACAAAGTTTGTCCAACCGACCCAAAGTTCGCACTGGGCGCCGGCGGTAAACCGTCAACCTTTGTTACCGCCGGGGACTCGTAGAGCTTCCTGACTCGTAGGGATGTGAAGAAAAATCCAGAGAACGACTAGTTTTTCAGCCCAAGCGATTTCATACCTCTCAGGATGACTCTAACAAAAAAACGAACAAATCCAATGGTACAATAGTTTCGCGGACCTAGTTCGAGCAGACCGAGTTCCGAGCTCTGGGTTCGACAGACGGACGCGCCTGATGTCTCAGCAGTACTGTAGCCTTCCCCAGCACGAGTTAAGTGCGGAATACCGAGAGAACTTCTCAGAATGACTCGAACAATACGAATAGTTTTGCGAACCTAGCTCGGGCAGCAGGCCGAGTCCAGAGCTCTCGATTCGACGCACGAGCGCGCCTGATGATTCCCGATCGATTTCTGTGACTATGAGCTTGTAGCTGCTCTACAGCTCGAGTTAAGTACAGAAAACCGAGGGCGTCTATCAGGATGACCAAAATGATACGAATAGGTTTGCGAGCCTAGCTCGGCTAGCAGAACGAGTTGGGACCTCTAGATTCAACAGGCGAACGCGCCTAATGATTCCGAATGCGATAGGAGTGCTTACCAGCTCTGTAGCTGTCCTGTAGCTCGAGTTAAGTACAGAGAACCGAGGGCGTCTATCAAGATCACCCAAATAATATGAATAGGTTTGCAGACCTAGCTCGGCTTACCAGCTCTGTAGCTGCCCTACAGCTCGAGTTAAGTGCAAAATACCGACAACGCGTATCAAGATGACTCGAAACGGCCGATCCCGCCACAGTGCTTTTTGGCAGTAAAAGCTACCCGATCGAGCTGAGATCAAGATGGCGAGCGGGAATGAGATCGAATATCACGAAAAAAAATACTAGAGCTCTAACGAATGGTTGAATTTCGAGAACAAAATTTTCAACCGACCAAAAGTCAGCAAAAGGTCCGTCGAGATTGTTCTTGCCAACTAGCTCTCCAGCGCTCCGGAATTTCTCTGAAGCTTCCAGCAATAACTTGCTAAGGGAAGCTCTACGAGTTACATTGTCCGTCGGGGCCCGGTCGGCCAACTAGCTCCAGCCCGCGCCCGAATTCCTCTAGCTCATTGATGCCGAAGAGCTCTACGAGGTATTACTCTTAAGCTTCCAGCAACTAGCTTCGGGAAGCTCTACGAGTTACTTTGTCCTTTCTGGCCGGGTCGACGAACTAGCTCCACCCCGCGCCGGAATTCCTCTAGCTCATCGATGCCGAAGAGCTCTACGAGGTATTACTCTGAGCTTCCAGCCATATCTTGCTCAGGGAAGCTCTACGAGTTACTAGCTCTCCAGCGCCCCGGAATTACTCTTAGCTTCCAGCCATTACTTGCTAAGGGAAGCTCTACGAGTCACTAGCTCTCCAGCGCCCCGGAATTACTCTTAAGCTTCCAGCCATAACTTGCCAAGGGAAGCTCTACGAGTTATTCTCCTTGCCAACTAGCTCTCCAGCGCCCCGGATTACTCTTAAGCTTCCAGCAATACCTTGCTAAGGGAAGCTCAACGAGACTGGGCGCCGGCGGTAAACCGTCAACCTTTCTTACCGCCGGGGGACTCGTAGAGCTTCCTGACAATATATAATGTGAAAAAAGAATTTCAGAGAACGACTAGTTTTTCAGCCCAAGCGATTATAGATGCGACAGGCGGACGCGTCTGATGTCTGCGGATCGATTCCTGTGATTACCAGCTCTGCAGCCCTCCATACAGCCTGAGTTAAGTGCAGAAAACCGAGAGTACCTCTCAGGATGACTCGAATAATACAAGAGTTTCGCGGATCTCGTTCGAGCAGCAGACCGAGTTGCGAGCTCTCGGTTCGACGAACGGACGCGCCTGATGTCTCGAAATCGATTCCTGTGACCAGCAGCACTGTAGCCCTCCCCCAGCACGATTTGAGTACAGAAAACCGAGAGCACTTCTCAAGTGACTCGAACAATACCAATAGGTTCGCGAACCTAGCTCGGGGAGCAGGCCGAGTTCAGAGCTCTTGATTCATCAGACGAACGCGCCTGATAATTCTCAATCGATTTCTGTGATTATCAGCTCTGTGGCTGCCCTACATATCGATTTAAGTACGAAAAACCGAGAGCGTCTGCTACAATGACTCGAATAATACGAATAAAATTGCGACCCTAGCTCGGCTAGCAGACCGAGTTCAGACCTCTGGATTCAACAGGCGAACGCGCCTGATCATTCTGAATGCATTAGCTGTGCTGACCAGCTCTGTAGTTGTCCTGAAGCTCGAATTATCTTGAGAAAACAGACAGCGCGTATCAAGATGACTCGAAACGGCCGTTCCCGCCTGCCTGCTATTTGGCCTTCAAAGTTACCCGATCGAGCTGAGATCAAGATGGCGAGCGGGAATAAGATCGAATATCATGGGAAAAAATAAAGCAAACGAATTGTCAAATTTCGAGAACAAAATTTTCAACCGACCAAAAGTCAGCAAAAGGTCCGTCGAGATGTTTCTTGCCAACTAGCTCTCGAGCTCCCCGGAATTACTGGCGCCGGCGGTGAACAGTCAACCTGGTCACCGCCAGGAACCTCGTAGAGCTCCTTTCACGCATAAGAGCGCTCAGAGTCGAAAGAGAAAGCTTCTGGAAGCATTTCTTGGAAAAGCGAAAAATTGTTTTTTTTCGTGTCGACATCGAGATGGTTCCTCCAAGTGTTTTGATAGTAAAACTGCACCCAGAGAGCTCATATTAAGACAGAAAGGCCCTTATAGTCGTTCACAGCTGCGAAAAATCTGCTTTCTCAAAATGAATTGTCAAATATCTTTCAACTGGGAAGGCGGTAAACCGTCAACCAGGTCACCGCCGGGACCCTCGTAGAGCTCTCTTCTCACACCGCGCTCCTCAGAACATAGAGAGCAAGCCTCAGGAGTGCGAAACGAAAGAATCGAAAAATCACGTTTTTCTGTTTTTATCCAAAGTCGGTTCCGCCAAGTGTTTTGATAGAAATACTGCACCTACGGACCTGAAAATTTTACTGGCAGATGCGTCTTATCCCACTACAGGTGCGAAAAATCCGCTTTCTCAAAATGAATTGTCAAATATCTTTCAAAAAATTGCAAAACCACCGACAAGTTATCACATTCTCCTTTCTGGTCGGGTCGACCAACTAGCTCCACCCCGCGCCGGAATTCCTCTAGCTCATCGATTACGACGAGCTCTACGAGGTAATATTCGCAAAACCACCCCAAAGTTGTCACATTGTCCGCCTCGGCTGGGTGGGCCAACTGGGCGCCGGCGGTAAACCGTCAACCTTAGTTACCGCCGGGGGACTCGTAGAGCTTCCTGACAACATATAATCTCAAAAGAAAATTGCAGAGGACGAATAGTTTTTCAGCCCAACTCGAGTATCAGACCGAGTTTGTCTCCGAATCGATTGCTGTGATTACCCGACCTGCAGCCTCCCTATAGCCCGAGTTAAGTGCAGAAAGCCGACAGCAGCTCTCAGGATGACTGGAAGAATACGAACAGTTTCGCGATTCTGGATCGGGCAGCAGACCGAGTTCAGAGCTCTGGATTCGAACGCAACTGATGATTCTGAATCGGTTTCAATAAGCATCAGCCCTGTAGCTGTCCTATAGCTCGAGTTAAGTACAGGAAACCGAGAGCGTCTGTCAAGATGATTCGAATAATACGAATAGGTTTGCGGACCTGGCTCGGCTAGCAGACCGAGTTCAGACCTCTGGTTAGAACAGCCGAATGCGCCTGATCAATCTGAGACCATAAGGTGTGCTTACCAGCTCTGCAGCTGTCCTATATCTCGAGTTAAGCTCATAATAACAACAGTGCGAATTAAGATAACTCGAATAATACATATAGGTTTGCGAACCTCTCGGCTCACAGACCGAGTTCAGAGCTCATGGTTCAACAGGCGAACGCGCCTAATCATTCTACATGGATTAGCTGTGCTTACGAGCTCTGTAGCTGTCCTAAAGCTCGAGTTATCTTCAGAAAACCGTCAGTGCGTATCACGATGACTCGAAACGGCCGATCCCGCCACAGTGCTTTTCGATAGTAATATTCACTCCATCGAGCTGAGATCAAGATGGCGAGCGGGAATAAGATCGAATATCACGGGAAAAAATCCTAGAGCACAAACGAATTGTTGAATTTCGAGAACAAAATTTTCAACCGACCAAAAGTTGTGAAAAGTTCAGTCGAGATTTTTCGAGCCAACTGGGCGCCGGCGGTAAACCGTCAACCTTGGTTACCGCCGGGAGACTCGTAGAGCTTCCTAGCTCGACTGAAGTTGAGAAAACCGACAGCACCTACCAACATTCCGACTCATAGTGAATATGTTTTGACCTCTCAATGCGACAGGCTGACGCGTCTGATGTCTGCGAATCGACTCCTGTCATTACCAGCCCTGCAGCCCCCCTACAGTCCGAGTAAAGGCAGAAAGCCGACAGCATCTTTCAGGGTGACTCGAACAATATGAATAATTTCGCGATTGATTCTAGATCGGGCAGCAAGCCCAGTTCCGAGCTCTGGATTCAACAGGCGGACACGCCTGCTGTCTTAAAATCGATCCCTGTGACCATCGGCACTATAGCCCCCCCTCAGCGCGATTTGAGTGAAGAAGACCGAGAGTACTTCTCAAGATGACTCGACCAATATGAATAGTGCTCTGGAGTCGAAAGGCGGGCGCGCCTGATGTCTCCGAATCGATTCCAGTGATTACCAGCCATGCAGCCCCCTTACAGCCTGAGTTAAGTGCAGAGAGCCGACAACAACTCTCAAGGTGACTTAAATAATACGAATAGTTTCGCGATTCTAGATCGGGCAACAGACCGAGTTAAGAGCTCTTGATTCAACAGAAAACGGCCATTGATGATTTCGATCAGATTCTTTACGTATCAGCTCTGTAACTGTCCTACAGCTCGAGTTAAGTAGAGAAAACCGAGAATTTCTGTCAAGATGACTCGAATAATACGAATATATTTGGGGACCTAGCTCGGCTGACAGACCGAGTTCAGGCCTCTCGATTCGACAGACAATCGCGCCGAATCTGGGGCTGCCTGAAGCTCGAGTTAAGTTCCGAAAACCGTGAGCGCGTATCGAGATGACTCAAAACAGCCGATCCCGCCACAGTGCTTTTCGATAGTAATTTTCACCCGATCGAGCTGAGATCAAGATGGCGAGCGGGAATAAGATCGAATACCACGGGAAAAAATACTAGAGCTCTAACGAATGGTCAAATTTCGAGAACAAAATTTTCAACCGATCAAAAGTCGCCAAAAGTTCCGTCGAGATTGTTCTTGGCAACTAGCTCTCCAGCGCTTCGGAATTACTCTAAAGCTTCCAGCAATAATTTGCTCAGGGAAGCTCTACGAGCTACTAGCTGTGGGTACTCAGCTTCCAGGAATAACTTGCTAAAGGAAGCTCTACGAGTTACTAGCCCCACCCCGCGCCGGAATTCCTCTAGGTCATCGATGCCGAAGAGCTCTACGAGGTACTGGGCGCCGGCGGTAAACCGTCAACCTTGGTTACCGCCGGGGGGCTCGTAGAGCTTCCTAACTCGACTTAAGTTGGGAAAACAGACAACACTTACCAACAATCTGACTCATAGTGTATAGTTTTTGATCTCTGAATGCGACAGAAACAGTTTCGCGGAGCTAGTTCGGGCAGCAGACAGAGTTCAGAGCTCTGTATTCGACAGGCGGACGCGCCTGATGTCTTCAAATGATTCCAGTAATGAATAGCCATGCAGCCCCCCTACAGCCCGAGTTAATTCCAGATAGCCTACATTATCTCGCAAGCGACTCGAACGATACGAATAGTTTCGCGATTCTAGATCGGGCAGCAGCCGAGTTCAGAGCTATGGAGTCGACGGACAAACGCAACTGATGATTCTGAATTAGTGCCTGTGAATATCAGCTCTGTGGCTGTCTTACAGCTCGAGTCAAGTGCAGAAAATCGAGAGTTTCTGTCAAGATCACTCGAATAATACGAACAAGTTTGTGGCCCTAGCTGGCTAGCAGACCGAGTTCAGACCTCTGGATTCAACAGGCGAACGCGCCTGATCATTCTGCATGCATTAGCTGTGCTTACTGTAGCTGCCCTAGAGCTCGAGTTATGTTCAGAAAACCGTCAGCGCATATCAAGATGACTCAAAACGGCCGATTCCGCCACAGTGCTTTTCGATAGTAATCCGATCGAGCTGGAATCAAGATGGCGGGCGGGAATAAGATCGAATATCACGGAAAAAATACTAGAGCTCAAACGAATTGTCAAATTTTTAGAACAAAACTGGCGCCGGCGGTGAATCGTCGACCTGGTCACCGCCGGGAACCTCGTAGAGCTCCTTTCACGCGTGAGAGTGCTCAGATGCGAAAGAGACAGCTTCTGGAGGCATTTATGGAAAAGAGAAAAATTCATTTTTTCGTGTCGACATGAAGATGTCCAAGTGTTTTGATAGTAAAAAACCGCCTACGGAGCTCATACTAAGAGAAAGAAGCCCTCATAGTCGTTTACAGGTGCGAAAAATCTGCTTTCTCAAAATAAATGGTGAAATATCTTTGAAAAAATCGCAAAACCACCCAAAAGTTACCACTTTGTCCGTCCTGGCCGGGTCGGCCAACTAGCTCCATCCCGCGCCAGAATTCCTCTAGCTCATCGATGACGAAGAGCTCTACGAGGTATTTTCCACCGAGCAAAAGTTGTCAAAAGTTCCGTCGAGATTTTTCGAGCCAACTAGCTGTGAGGCGCGCCGGAACTGGGAGCCAACTGGGAGCCGTCGGTGAACCGTCAACCAGGTTACCGCCGGGAGCCTCGTAGAGCTCTTGTCTGCACGACGCTGCTTGAAACACATGGGCAAAGCTTTCTTACGCGTGAGCTGAAAGGCTTAAAATACCTTTTCCAGCTTTGACCGAAAGTCGATTCAAGTGGCAACCCACAGCATCCATCAGATCACTTGTATAATACGAATAGTTTCGAGGATCAAGCTCGAGTAGCAGACCGAGTTCAGACCTCTCGATGATGGAACAGACAAACGCGCCCGATAATTCTGAATCGGTTTCTGTAAGTAGCAGCTCAATACCTCTCGTAGATCTTGAGAAGTACAGAAAACCGGCAACGCGTCTCAAGATGCGGGAAACGGCCGACGGTTCCCTCAAGTCTTTTGATAATAATATTGCACTACGGACCTGAGAATTTCACTGGCAGACGCAGCACAACCCACTACAGGTGAGAAAAATACCGGTTCCGAAAACCAACTTCGAAATTTTGCACCAAAATTGCAAAACCGACCCAAAGTTACCACATTGTCTCTTACTGGGCGCCGGCGGTGAACCGTCAACCTTTCTTACCGCCGGGGGACTCGTAGAGCTTCCTGACAGTATATAGTGTGGGAAAAAATCCAGAGAACGACTAGTTTTCATGACTCTAACAAAGAAACAAACAGTTTCGCAATCAGACCTCGCAATGCGACAGGCGGACGCGTCTGATGTCTGCGAATCGACTCATGTGATTACCAGCCCTGCAGCCCCCCGACAGCCCGAGTTTAGTGCAGAAAACCGAGAGCATCTCTCAGGATGACTCGAATGATACAATAGTTTCGCGAATCTGTTTCGAGCAGCAAATCGAGTTCTAAGCTTTCGAATCGACCAACGAACGCGTCTGATGTGTGCAAATCGATTTCTATGACCCGCAGCACTCTAGCTCTTTCCCAGCACGAGTTGAGTGCAGAAAATTGAGAGCGCTTTGCACGATGATTCGGACAATACGAATAGTTTCACGAACCTAGCTCGGGCAGCAGGCCGAGTTCAGAGCTCTCGATACAACAGACAAACGCGCCCGACGATTCCCAATCGATTTGTGTGACTATAGGCTCTGTAGCTGCCCTACAGCTCGAGTTAACTACAGAAAACTGAGAGCGTTTGTCAAGACCCAGCCCAGCGGACCTAGCCCAGCTAGCAGACCGAGTTCAGACCTATGGATTCAACAGGCGAACGCGCCTGATAATTCTGAGTGTGATAGGTGCTTACCAGCACGCTAGCTGCCATTGACCTCGAGTCAAGCAGAAAATACCGACAACGCGTATCAAGTTGACTCGAATAATACGAATAGGTCTGCGGACCTAGCTCGGGTAGCAGACCGAGTTCAGACCTCTGGATTGAACAGGCGAACGCGCCTGATGATTCTGAGTGCGATAGGTGCGCTTACCAGCACTGTAGCTGCCCTACAGCGCGACTTAAGTTGAAAATACCGACAGTGCGTATCAAGATGACTCGAAACGGCCGTTCCCGCCTGCCTGCTTTTTGGCCTTGAAAGTTACCCGATCGAGCTGAGATCAAGATGGCGAGCGGGAATAAGGTCGAATATCATAGAAAAAAATCCTAGAGCTCTAACGAATGGTCAAATTTTGAGAACAGAATTTTCAACCGACCAAAAGTCACCAAAAGGTCCGTCGAGATTTTCGTTGCCATCTCGCTCTCCAGCTCCCCGGAATTACTCTTAAGCTTCCAGCAATAACTTGCTAAGGGACTGGGCGCCGGCGGTAAACCGTCAACCTTTCTTACCGCCGGGGGACTCGTAGAGCTTCCTGACAATATATAATGTGGGAAAGAATTTCAGAGAACGACTAGTTTTTCAGCCCAAGCGATTATAGACCTCTCAGGATGACTCTAACAAAACAAACGAACAGTTTTCCAATCGAGCTCGAGTATGAAACCGAGTTCAGACCTCTTAATGCGACAGGCGGACGCGTCTGATGTCTGCGGATCGATTCCTGTGATTACCAGCTCTGCAGCCCCCCATACAGCCTGAGTTAAGTGCAGAAAACCGAGAGTACCTCTCAGGATGACTCGAATAATACAACAGTTTCGCGGATCTCGTTCGAGCAGCAGACCGAGTTCCGAGCTCTCGTTCGACGAACGGACGCGCCTGATGTCTCGAAATCGATTCATGTGACCAGCAGCACTCTAGCCCTCCCCCAGCACGATTTGAGTACAGAAAACCGAGAGCACTTCTCAAGATGACTCGAACAATACCAATAGGTTCGCGAACCTAGCTCGGGGAGCAGGCCGAGTTCAGAGCTCTTGATTCAACAGACGAACGCGCCTGATAATTCTCAATCGATTTCTGTGATTATCAGCTCTGTGGCTGCCCTACATATCGATTTAAGTACGAAAAACCGAGAGCGTCTGCTACAATGACTCGAATAATACGAATAGGTTTGCGACCCTAGCTCGGCTAGCAGACCGAGTTCAGACCTCTGGATTCAACAGGCGAACGCGCCTGATCATTCTGAATGCATTAGCTGTGCTGACCAGCTCTGTAGTTGTCCTGAAGCTCGAATTATCTTGAGAAAACAGACAGCGCGTATCAAGATGACTCGAAACGGCCGTTCCCGCCTGCCTGCTATTTGGCTCGAAATCGATTCATGTGACCAGCAGCACTCTAGCCCTCCCCCAACACGATTTAAGTACAGAAAAATGAGAGCACTTCTCAAGATGACTCGAACAATACCAATAGGTTCGCGAACCCAGCTCGGGGATCAGGCCGAGTTCAGAGCTCTTGACTGGGCGCCGGCGGTAAACCGTCAACCTTGGTTACCGCCGGGGGACTCGTAGAGCTTCCTAACTCAACTTAAGTTGAGAAAACAGACAGCACTTACCAACAATCTCACTTATAGTGAATAGTTTTTGACCTCGAAATGCGACAGACGGACGCGTCTCATGTCTGCGAATCGACTACTGTCATTACCAGCCCTGCAGCCCCCCTACAGCCCGAGTTAAGTGCAGAAACCCGACAGCACCTCTCAGGATGACTCGAACAATAGGAATAGTTTAGCGGACCTAGTTCGGGCAGCAGACAGAGTTCAGAGCTCTTTATTCTACATGCGGACGCGCCTGATGTCTTCAAATCGATCCCAGTGATTACCAGCCATGCAGCCCCCCCTACAGCCCGAGTTGAGTCCAGATAACCGACATTATCTTGCAAGCGACTCGAACGATACGAATAGATTCGCGATTCTAGATCGGGCAGCAGACCGAATTCAGAGCTCTGGAGTCGACAGACAAACGCAAATGATCATTCTGAATTGGTGCCTCTGAATATGAGCTCTGTAGCTGTCCTACAGCTCGAGTTAAGTGCGGAAAATCGAGCGTTTCTGTCAAAATGACTCGAATAATACGAACAAGTTTGTTGCAGAAACCCGACAGCACCTCTCAGGATGACTCGAGCAATAGGAATCGTTTAGCGGACCTAGTTCGGGCAGCAGACAGAGTTCAGAGCTATTTATCCAACATGCGGACGCGCCTGATGTCTTCAAATCGATCGCAGTGATTACCAGCCATGCAGCCCCCCCTACAGCCCGAGTTGAGTCCAGATAACCGACATTATCTTGCAAGCGACTCGAACGATACGAATAGTTTTGCGATTCTAGATCGGGCAGCAGCCGAGTTCAGAGCTCTGGAGTCGACAGACAAACGCAAATGATCATTCTGAATTGGTGCCTCTGAATATCAGCTCTGTAGCTGTCCTACAGCTCGAGTTAAGTGCAGAAAACCGAGCGTTTCTGTCAAAATGACTCGAATAATACGAACAGGTTTGTGGCCCTAGCTCGGCTAGCAGACCGAGTTCAGACCTCTGGTTCAACAGGCGAACGCGCCTGATCATTCTGCATGCATTAGCTGTGCTTACCAGCTCTGTAGCTGCCCTAGAGCTCGAGTTATCAGTGCACATCAGAAACGGCCGATCCCGCCACAGTGCTTTTCGATAGTAATATTCACCCGATCGAGCTGAGATCAAGATGGCGAGCGGGAATAAGATCGAATATCACGGGAAAAAATACTGGAGCTCTAACGAATGTTCAAATTTTCAGAACAAAAATTTTCAACCGAGCAAAAGTTGTCAAAAGTTCAGTCGAGATTTTTCGAGCCAACTAGCTGTGGGGCGCGCCGGAATTACTCTTAGCTTCCAGCAATAACTTGCAAAGGGAAGCTCTACGAGTTATTCAACAGACGAACGCGCCTGATTGTTCTGAATCGATTTCTGTGATTATCAGCTCTGTGGCTGCCCTACAGATCGAGTTAAGCACGAAAAACCGAGAGCGTATGCTACAATGACTCGCACAATACGAATAGGTTTGCGATCCTAGCTCGACTAGCAGACCGAGTTCAGACCTCTGGATTCAACAGGCGGACGCGTCTGACCGTTCTCAACTGGGCGCCGGCGGTAAACCGTCAACCTTGGTTACCGCCGGGGAACTCGTAGAGCTTCCAAGCTCGACTTCTGTTGAGAAAACCGAGAGCACCTACCAACATTCCGATTCATAGTGAATTTTTTTTTACCTCTGAATGCGACAAGCGGACGTGTCTGATCAGACCGAGTTCAGACCTCTCAATGCGACAGGCGGACGCGTCTGATGTCTGCGAATCGACTTATGTGATTACCAGCCCCCCCCCAGCACGAATTGAGTGCAGAAAATTGAGAGCACTTTTCACGACGATTCGGACAATACGAATAGTTTCGCGAACCTAGCTCGGGCAGCAGGCCGAGTTCAGAGCTCTCGATACAACAGACAAACGCGCCCGATAATTCTCAAACGATTTCTGTGACTGTAGGCTCTGTAGCTGTCTACAGCTCGAGTTAAGTACGAAAATATCGAGAGCGTTTGTCAAGATGACTCCAACAATACGCATAGGTTTGCGGACCCAGCTCGGCTAGCAGACCGAGTTGAGATCTCTGGATCTGACAGACAAACGCGCCTGATGGTTCTGAGTGCGATAGGTCTGCTTATGAACTCTGTAGCTGCCCTGCAGCTCCAATTAAGTACACAATGCCGACAATACGTATCAAGTTGACTCGAATAATACGAATAGGTTTGCGCACCTAGCTTGGCTAGCAGACCGAGTTCAGACCTCTGGATTGAACAGGCGAACGCGCCCGATGATTCTCAGTGCGATAGGTGTGCTTACTACCACTGTAGCTGCCCTAGAGCTCGAGTTAAGTAGAAAATACCGACAACACGTATGAAGTTGACTCGAATAATGCGAACAGGTTTGCGGACCTAGCTCGGCTCGCAGACCCATTTCAGACCTATGGATTCGACAGACTAGCGCGCCTGATGATTCTGAGTGCGATAGCTGTGCTTACCAGCACTGTAGCTGCCCTAGAGCTCGAGTTAAAGAGAAAATACCGACAGCACGTATCAAGTTGACTCGAATAATACGAATAGGTTCGCGGCCCTAGCTCGGCTAGCAGACCGAGTTTAGGCCTCTGGGTTCAACAGGCGAACGCGCCTGATTATTCTGCATACATTAGCTGTGCTTGCCAGCTCTGTAGCTGTTCTACAGCTCGAATTAAGTACAAAATACCGACAACGCGTATCAAGATGACTCGAAACAGTGTGTTTTTTGGCCTTCAAAGTTACCCGATCGAGCTGAGATCAAGATGGCGAACGGGAATAGGATCGAATATCACAGGAAAAAATACTAGAGCTCTAACGAATAGTCAAATTTCGAGAACATAATTTTCAACCGACCAAAAGTCGTGAAAACTTGAGTTCTTTTTTTTCGAGCCAAATACTCTCCGGCGCGCCGGAA
>CAUYUJ010014343.1:409001-414166 GCA_963575745.1 Prorocentrum cordatum | reverse complement strand
GCCTAGGCCGCAGCTACATTTTCATCATTTTCGTGAGGAAGCCTCAGGTAATTCGAAGTGATCAAGATCCGGTTGTTTTGTTCCCCCCCGCTTTCCCTTGCAAAAAACACTATAAAATGACATTTCTTGTTCTAATATAATCAAATTTCAAGAATCCTTGGCAAAAAATAAGGTAAAGTGGACATTCGCGCGCGCAAGACGAAATCCTTCCAAAAGCTTAGTGTTCGGAGCGATTTTAACATAAAAACATCAAAAAACCAATGGTTTTTCAACAAAAAAATGTCAAAATCTCATCCCGCGCGCTCTTGCGGATTCGTAGGAAAACCAACACTTTTTAAACATTTCTGTCAAACGGGCTTTTGCGAGCAAATTTTTCGAACTTCTGCGACAACGGTTGCGCACCTGCCAGGGCCATCATCCCTGTCAAATAATACCATGCGGGACACATTCGTTTTTTCTTCGCGCGCGCACGCCGTCGTCGTCGGCCGCGGGGCCCTGAATAGTAGCCACGGTCGTCCGCATGCCACGAAGTGAAGTGTCCGAACGTCATAGGGCGGGAAGCTGGGTGTGGGTGGTGGCGAAGAGTCGTTTGGAAATTTGGTAGAGCTTGAACCGGCCCCCCCACAAAGTGGGGGTATTGCCCGCCTCCTATGAAAACCCTGGCACTGGTGAGAACGGAGTGTCCCCAGTCTTAAATGATTGTTGTTGTTGTTGTTGTTGTTGTTGTTGTTGTTGTTGTTTGTTCTCTCTCTCTCTCTCTCTTGACTAAAACCAAAAAAGAGTATGGGGACGATTATTTTTTAACTTGATTTTCGACCCTGCTTGAATCTTCTTCGACTCTCACGCATTGTTCCTCCAAAATCTGCCTGTAGGGGGCCACGCCCGACCTCATCGTCGTCATCGTGGTCGTCGTCGTCGTCGTCGCCGTCGTCGTGCTGTGCCTCCGCCTTCCCCCTCGTCGTCGCTTTGTGAGGTCCCGCGGGGGCTCCCGGGCCTCCTGGCAGGCTTCGGGGGTCCCGCGGGGGAGGGCTCACGGGGGTCGCGGGGCACGCAGGCGCCCGCGGCCATGAACGCCGGCATCCTTCTGGCCCTCGTGGCGGCCCTGGCCACGGCCGCCATCTCCGGGTGGGTGCTGCACGGCATCCGAAGTCGACATCGACTACACGTGAGAGTGTCCATGATCTTCAGGACGTGTGTTAGCCCAATGTGTGTTTACCCCGTTCGGCCCAACCAGTCGATCATCACATCGCCTTCGTCGTATTGAAAGGCCTCAGTGGGCAAACACACGTTGGCGCTAACACACGTTCTTCGAAGAAGAACAAACGCCATAAACATAAACTTTTGTCGCTCCGCGCTGATTTTTTGTATCCGCGCTGGGCTCCCCTTGGCGGCGCCCCCGGCGCCGCCCCTGGCGCGCTCCGCGCGCCGGGGAGGGGGGCGCAGCGCGGATCCAAGAAATCCGCGCGGAGCGTCAAAACTTTCTGTTCGCGCTGTTTTTTTTCTCCTCGAACGTTGGCGTTAACACACGTTCTGGGGATCATCGAGAGTTGCCCTTCGCCGGAGTGGCGTTTGGGTGCGGGCTCAACGGGGCCCCCGATCGTCGACTGCGATGCGATAGCAGCGTCCTGCGCGCTGGGGCCTGGCCCCCTCGCGCCCCCCCCTGAGGCCGCGCACCAACGGTCACTCTTAACTCTTAAGTCGGGCACGTCTCTCTACAGGAGGACTATTCCAAAACAAATCAACAGATAGTCTCGGGACGTAGTATTTTCTGGCAATTTGCGAGTCTTTTATGTATTTTCGATTTTTTTGTTCGGCCCAAATCCGCCTGTCGGGGGACATGCCCGACCTAAACTCAGGGTCACTCTTACGTGCAGCCGAAGAAGGAATAACCGCCATAAACATAAACTTTTGGCGCTCCGCGCGGATTTCTGGGATCCGCGCTGCCCCCCCACCCCGGCGGCGCCTCCGGCGCCGCCCCAGGCGCGCTCCGCGCGCCGGGGAGGGGTACCCAGCGCAGATCCAAGAGATCCGTGCGGAGCGTCAAGAGTGTATGTTTATGCCGTTTTTCTTGTATCAGGCATGGTGTCGGCGCCTGTCTTCTGGATGTTGGTGGCGGCGGACCTCATCTGCTGCCCCATCGGCGTCTGGGCCCACCGCCGCTGCTGCAGGTGGCTGCTGCCAGAGCAGCCCAGGACCTGGGCCGGAGGCTTCGGCACCTCGGCGGCCTTCTCCATGCTGTGCTGCGGCTGCTGCCTGTTGGTGGAGTGGGTGGTCGTGAGAGAGGTTGATGGGCTTGTTTTCCACCACCACCATAAGTTGGATGGGGGGAGGAGGAGGAGGACGAGTAGGAGGAGAACGAAGAGGAGGAGGAGGAGGAGGAGGAGGAGGAGGAGGAGGAGGAGGAGGAGGAGGTGGAGGAGGAGGAGGACCCCCTCCCCCTCCAACTTATGGTGGTGGTGGTGGAAAACAGGCCCATCAGAGGTGCCCCCGAAGCACCTCGGGTCTGAGGCCGAGGCCATTCTGCAGGCATGGTTCGCCACCATCGGCGTCTGCACGGACACGGCGCTGCTACTCTTCCTCCTGTCTATGAGTCGCGACGGTGAGGCTGCCCCCTTCTGGCGACTCAACCGGAAGCTCCACATCAGCATAGCTCGGCTCTGGCAGCCCAAGCTCGAGCTGGTCGATGACTTCAAGGCCGTTGCAGGGGGCGCGACAGATTGTTCCATCTGCCTGGAGAACCTCGCTAGCCTCCCGGCAGAGAGGAGCTACCATCGAAGAAGAAGAACAAACGCCATAAACATAAACTTTTGGCGCTCCGCGCTGATTTTTTGTATCCGCGCTGGGCTCCCCTTGGCGGCGCCCCCGGCGCCGCCCCTGGCGCGCTCCGCGCGCCGGGGAGGGGGGCCCGGCGCGGGTCCGGAAGTCCACGCGGAGCGCCAACAGTTCATGTCTGCGGCGTTTTTTCTTTTTCTCTACCAGCCGCCGCGGCAGCGGTGCTGCCGAAGGGCCAACCTGACGGGCCGCGGGCTTCTGCGGCTGCCGTGCGGCCACGTGTATCCACAGCTGCGCCGCCGCGCGACGTCGACGCCGTGCCGGGGTGGGTGGGGCGTGGCGGAGCCTCGGGGCAGAGGGCCTTGTTTCTGTTGGAGGAGGAGGAGGAGGAGGAGGAGAAGGAGGAGGAGGAGGAGGAGGAGGAGGAGGAGGAGGAGGAAAAGGAGGAGGAGGAGGAGGAGGAGGGGTGGCACACTACGGAGCCTGGCGCCCAGGATGGCAACTCGTGAAGGTCCACGGCTTGGCGCAGAAATTGAGTCACGCTTCGTTGCGAGATGTCTGATGTATACATTGGTGTTTGATACCCCGCTCTCGTACACACCACACACTCACACACTTGTACTCGTGAGACATCAAGCGCCTCCATGCGCGATTCTCTTTTGTGTTTGCACGCACGCGCCAGACGCATGTTCGATGGCCGCCGTCCGCGTACTTGCTGCTTGCACTTCTGAAGAATCTGGCGGCCCACGTTCGACACCTTCCTTGGCGCCACACATGTGAAATCACATAGTACTCCAGAATTCGTGATAAAAGGGAGGGGGTCACAACCCTCCCAGACGAGAAGTTTTAGATCCCCCCAGACCATCCATGAAAGGGCGGCCCTTTGCCCAGACCCCCTCCGAAAACTCCAAGACAGCTCGAATCAGACCCACCCCCACATGTGACCCACCCCCCTTTGTTATGGAATCTGGAGTACATGTGCAGGCGCCAGACACATGTTCATATCCCATCCGCGTACGCATATTTTTGTGTGAAGAATCCGTCGACCTCTTCTAGGCACCTCTTCGTCTAGGATCGAATGCTCGACGGGCAAAGAGACTCTTGGTAAGCTAAGGGATTTTGTCCACGAAATCAAGACAGAAGACACCTGGAAGTTATCACCAAGAAGGCGACAAGCGCAGGGACTCGGTCAGTAAACATAGGCACATTGCTCGATGCGTGGGGGGCCTTAATCATTGCTCTTCGCAGGAAGCGACGTTTTCCGAAACGAAGCACGGTCCCGACACACAAACACACCAACAGCCGCAAGCGCGGTGGTGGATCATGGGCACTGTGTGGGGCGGTGGCTGGCGCGCGAGGTCAGCTGTCCGTGTTGCCGATCGAAGGTCGACAACTTGGCCAGGTGCACGTGCATCTGCCTGCGGCGCTCGCCTTCCAGGGAGCTGGCTGCCACCGCCTCGCCGCGCCGTGCGAAGCAGTGCAGTCTTGAGCTCCCCCCCGGGGTCGCTGCCAGTGGAGCCAGCAGCAGCCGCCCAGGCACCAGTGCCGAGCCACGGGCGCCAAGCCCGCCACCGCCGCGCCGCGAGGCGACGGCCCAGCCGCCGCGAGCGGCCGGCGACGGCCGCCGCGGCAGCCGCGGCAGCAGCAGCAGCAGCAGCAGCACCGGCAGCAGCAGCAGCGGCAGCAGCAGCAGCGGCGGCGGCAGCAGCAGCAGCAGCTCCCTCCCTCGCCAGCCGCCCCGCAGGGTGCCCGAGGCCTTCAGTCGGGCATGTCCCTCCACGGGAGGAATGCTCGCCAAAAAGCAAAACCATCGTCTGGGGACGAGGTTTCGACTACGTTTGGTTCTGCTTGGGCATTTTTGTGACTAATGACTCAGTTTCCCTCCAGAACCCGTCCGTAGGGGACATGCCCGACCGAGCCCAGGCGCCGTCGGCACTGGCCCTGGCCCCGTTGCCGCTGGCGCCCCTGCCGCGCGAGCCGCGCTTCCGGGCGTCGCCCCGCGAGCGGCCGGCGCCCCCGGGGAGCCCGGCGCCCCGCCGCGGCCCCGCGGCGCCAGCAGGACCCGCGCCGGCGCGCACGGCGCCGCTCCGCGCCGCGGCGTCCGCCCCGCGCCGCGGCGTCCGCCCCGCGCCACCGCGGTCGGCCGCCGCGGCTGGGCGTCGCCCCGCGGCGTGGCGGTCGCCCCGCGGCGTGGCGTCGCCCCGTGGCGCGCCCGGTCGCCCCGCGGCCTGGCGTCCCCGCGGCTCCTGTCCCCGCGCATCGAGTCTCCCCTCACCGTGTACCAGGCGCCCGCCGCCTGCGCAGGGCGGCCGCCTTCGCGTCCTCCGTCTCGGGCTCTCGCTTCGCCCCGCCTCCGCCTGAGCCTCCGCTTTCTCCTCCTCCTCCTCCCCCTC
>CAUYUJ010014343.1:314001-404001 GCA_963575745.1 Prorocentrum cordatum | reverse complement strand
GAAGCCGTCCGATACCCCAAGAGGGGGATGATGGTGGAGGAGAAATAGAAGGAGGACGATGAGGAGGAGGAGGGCGAAGAGGAGGAAAGAGGAAGAGACCTCGGACAAGGATGACGATGATGATGATGCTGATGATGATGATGATGCTGATGATGATGATCATGGTGGTGGTGGTGATGATGATGCTGCTGCTGATGATGATGAGGATGCTGCTGATGCTGATGCTGCTGCTGCTGCTGATGATGATGATGATGATGCTGATGCTGATGCTGATGCTGATGCTGATGCTGATGATGCTGCTGCTGATGCTGCTGCTGATGCTGATGATGCTGATGCTGATGATGCTGATGATGCTGATGACGATGATGATGATGCTGCTGATGATGATGATGGTGATGCTGATGATGATGATAATGATGATGATGCTGATGCTGATGATGATGATGATGATGATGAGGATGAGGATGAGGATGAGGATGATGATTATGATGATGATGATGCTGATGATGATGATGATGCTGCTGCTGATGATGATGATGATGATGATGCTGCTGCTGCTGCTGCTGATGATGATGATGATGATGATGATGATGATGAGGAGGAGGAGGAGGAGGAGGAGGAGGAGGAGGAGGAGGAGGAGGAGGAGGAGGAGGATGAATAGGAGGAGGAGGATGCTCACCCTGGCGAGCCCAGGGGCTTCTTTGAGCGTTTTGGGTGCCTCGGAGATCCTCTTGAGGCCTCTTGAGGGCCTCTTGGGGGCCTCTCGGAGCTGCCTGGGGGCCTCTTGGGGCCCTCTTGTGGCGCTCTTGGGGGCTTTAGGAGCACTCTTGGAGACATCTTTGGAGACATCGATCAAAACAGAGGGGGTGTTCAATTAGGGCCTCTCTTCGGGAGCCCCAACAGTCGCCTCTTGGAGCGCTCTTGGGGCGCTCTTGGAGCGCTCTTGGGGCGCTCTTGGAGCGCTCTTGTCCGCTCTAGGGGCAGTCGTGGGGCTCTCTTGGGTCTCTCCTGGGGCCCTCTTGCGCCATCTTGGAGCCATCTTGCGGCCTCGGATGGCCATCGGAAGCGAAACGGCGAGAAAGCACAACACAGGTGCGTCACGGTCGCCTGCGCAAGTAACAGCACACATCGGGAAAGATGACGGCCCCCACCATCCTTGCCGAAAACCAATGCCCATCATTGTGTCTGGTGGGCCTGCGCACAGCAGGCCACGCGCCACCACCCCCGCCGTCCCTGTCAAAAACTACTTGAAAGTGATCGTGGGGTGGCCTCGCATGATCCAGATTCGGCCGCGAGGTAAATCTTTTTTGTTCCCCACATCCTGAATGGGGTTCTTGTTTTCCCAGAACATCCTCTCCTTCTCCCTCCCGCCTCCCGCCTCCCATATCAATACCATGCCTACCATCCCAGCCGCCCATATCATACCATGCCTACCATTCCATACCATACCATACCTACCATACCATACCATACCCTCCAGGGAGGCCCAGCCTGAGCGAGGAGGGTATCGGAAACCCATACTATGTACATGGTTTCGTGCCCTTCCCACCTCTCCAGGGAGGCCCCGCCTGAGCGAGGAGGGTATCGGAAACCGATACTATTTACATGGTTTCGTGCCCTTCCCACCCCTCCAGGGAGGCCCCGCCTGAGCGAGGAGGGTACTATCGGAAACCAATGTTATTTACATGGTTTCGTGCCCCTCCCTCCCCTCCAGGGAGGCCCCACCTGAGCGAGGAGGGCATGGGAAACCCGTACTGTTTACATGGTTTTGTGCCCCTTCCACCCCTCCAGGGAGGCACCGCCTGAGTGAGGAGGGTATCGGAAACCCATACTATTTACATGGTTTCGTGCTCCTCCCACCCCTCCAGGGAGGCCCCGCCTGAGCGAGGAGGGTACTATCGGACACCAATGTTATTTACATGGTTTCGTGCCCCTCCCATCCCTTCAGGGAGGCCCCGCCTGAGCGAGGAGGGTATCGGAAACCCATACTATTTACATGGTTTCGTGCCCTTCCCACCTCTCCAGGGAGGCCCCGCCTGAGCGAGGAGGGTATCGGAAACCCATACTATTTACCTGGTTTCGTGCCCCTCCCACCCCTCCAGGGAGGCCCCGCCTGAGCGAGGAGGGTATCAGAAACCCATGCTATTTGGATGGTTTGGTGCCCCTTTTCCCCGTGCAGCGGGGCCCCGCCAGAGCGAGGAGGGTATAACCGTACTATTTACACGGCTTCGTTTCCTGAGCACCTGTCCTCCCTCCTTTTTTTCGTCTGCCCTTTCGTGCGTACTTACTCGTTCGATGAGCTTCTCCTTCGTGTTGACGTTGTCGTACCCCATGGGTCCCACGAAACCGTTAATATCTTTATGTGGAGAGCTCCGTTAGCATAAGTTTGTTGGTCAAGAGTGGTAGCCCTGCGCGCAGCAGGGAACATGCTGACACCCCCCTTCCGTCCCTGTCAATAACAATTAAAAGTTCTCGCGGGTCTCCCGAACATGATTCAAGATTTTGCATTGTATTGTTTTTTGACAGGGATGGTGTGGGGGGCCGCATCGGGTTTGCCGCGCATGCTGCAAATGTGGAGGCAGAGTGCGTTTTGAATCGTTTTTGACAGGGCTGGTGTGGGGGGTGGCCCGCATGGGGTCGGCATGGTTCCGAGTTGGCCGCCGGCCGGGTGGGGATGGGGGTGTATATTAATAGGGAGCAGTGATAAACCCTTCCCCGAAGGGGGGGTGGAAGAGGAAACGCGCTGGACGACCTACGTTCGAAAGGGCTGGTGGGTCGTACCTAGCAACAGCAGAGCGCTGCTGGTGATGCAGGCGCCAAATATATGGCTTCTCAAAAACATGTTGCGTCGGCGGCTAGGCAGAGTAACTGCGCTGGCGGGTGAGCTGTCTAAATGGGAACACCGTTGTAGCGAATTGTGCCACGATGCAGGAGGGGGGGAAGAAGGAAGGGCGGGCGGCCGGGGAAAACGGGGCGAGGGCCGTTCTGGGGGACGGATCGCGCCCGAAGCGGGTGGCGCGGCCAGCGCCGCCAGTGGGGATTACGGCGGCTGTTGCGCCACGGTTCCAACTGCGGTGGGGCCCAGTGCGGGTACCAAAACGAATCCAGCGAGTCAAGTGTACGATACAGTCAAGGGCCTCAAGCACCAGGCGGTAGCTGCGCGTTCCCCAGGTGGGGGCGCGGAAGGGGCGGCGAAAACGTATCGCCCAAAGGGGTGTGTCCAGCAACATGTTAGGCCGGCGGATGGTGGCGGGCGGCAAGACCAAGCCCAGCACGCCAGCGTGGCGGTTGCAGGCAGCAGCTCGGCGCCATGGCGGCGCGCGGAGGGAGAGCGCGGGGGAACAGGCGGCAAGATTAGGCCCAGGATCCCGAACGCGAGGCGGCTTCAGGCGGCAGCCCGGGCGCCGTGGCGGCGCGCAGAGGGAGGGGGGGCGGCCCCCACAACCCAGACGGACAGGGTGGGCCAAGAGGAGGGCCAGGGCCGCCGCTCGTCGCTAGGGCGGGCAGCCAGCGGCGCTCCTTGGCTGGGCAAACCTGTGGCTGAAGCTGGCGGCCCCCGCTGCCCATGTGGACAGGGTGGGCCAGGTCGGGGCACCTAACCGGGTATAGGGGGGACGAACAATGATATAAACATAGAAAAACTTTGAGGTCCGCGCGGATTTCTCGGATCGGCGCTGGACCCCCCTCCCTGGCGCGCGGAGCGCGCCAGGGGCGGCGCCAGAGGCGCCGCCAGCGGGGTAGCCTATTGTAGGAACCTTCTGGCCGTCTCCAGCAGGAGGAGGACTGGGGCACGCGAGCGGTCCGCTTGTGCCCTGCGGTGCCGCGCTGGCTCGGACACCCGCCCAGGCGTGGCGGGGAAAGCACGGCCACGACGCAACAGTATACTATTGCGAGGCTGCCGCGGCGCTTGGTCGCAGCTGTTCCGAAGTGAGAGGCCGCCACCTGGCAGCACCCAGCCCCCCCGAGCCAGGACGTGGCGCGGATGGGCGAGGAGGAAAAGGTACCCATACCGCTACCCTTCGCAAGTTTTCCCCTTTTTCGGCCTCCTGGGAGGCCCTCGTCGCCACCGCTGGAGTCGCCTCGGAGTCCTGGTCAGAACGTACCCCGGGAGAGGTCCGGGGAGTAGCGGCATTCGCACCTTTTCGTCTCCCCACGACGGGGTAATTGGGGAGAGGATGCGCTGTTTTGCATCCTCAGCAGGTCTCGACATGGGTCGAGGAGCTTCGCCAGAGAAGGAGGTAGCTACGTGACCGCTCGTCCTCCTGGACCTAAGCCCGCTGCGTCCGTGCACATCTCTTGAGCATCGCCGGTGGTACTGATGCCATCATGTGGCCATTTTCGCGCATGTCCGACGCTCTTGCAAGCAGCCGCTTTACATCCTTAGCAGGAGGTGTCTCGACATGGGTCGGTGGGGGAGGGGGAGGAGGAGGAGGAGGAGGAGGAGGAGGAGGAGGAGGAGGAGGAGGAAGAGGAGGAGGAGGAGGAGGAGGAGGAGGAGAGGAGGAGGAGGAGGAGGAGGGGAGGAGGAGGAGGAGGAGGAGGAGGAGGAGGAGGACGAGGAGGAGGAGGAGGAGGAGGAGGAGGAGGAGGAGGAGGAGGAGGAGGAGGAGGAAGGGCTTCGCCAGAGAAGGAGGCAGCTGCGTGCCCGCTTGTCCTCCTAAGCCTGATTCTGCAGCTGCTCCTGCTCTCTCGCTTTTCATGCTTCTCCTTCGCCCGCTCCAAGTACGCGTCGTGCTGCCAGGCCGAGAAGGCTCCTGCGGCGGTCTTTCTGGACATCGCAGGCGCCAAGTGCAGCGGGGAGGGAGGGAGGGAGGAAGGGAGGGACAAGAGAGGGAAGAAGGAGGGTGTGGAAGGAGATTCGGATGAGGGAAGGAGTGGGAAAAGGATGTCGGTTGAGAGGAAGGGGATAATGAGTCTCATGTGGGTTGTCAATCGAGATGTGCTGGGAGATGCCGCATTATAGGCCTGATGCGCATGAGATTGGCAATTGGATGACGTGCTGTTGAGAGGGGGAGAATGGTCAGCGCTGGTGCGGTGGTGCGGTGGACACCTTCGCTGCCACGTTGCGGTCCCCTCAGCGATGACCTCAACGAGAGGGCAAACATGGCGGTCCTCCTGCACCTCCATCCCTTCTCCTGCCTCCCGCCTCCTTCCTCGCCGCTCCTGCCACCTGCCCCCTGCCTCCTCCCTCGACCCTCGTCTCTCGTTGCCGTCGCCGTAGTCCCCCTCTGCCTCTCCGAACAGCTGCAGGGACCCAGAAGGCAGCCGCGAGAAGGGAGGCGGCCTGGCCGGCTGAGGTGCCTCAGACCGCTCACCCAACCCAGGCCCCCGACCTCTGGATTTTTTGTATGACATCGACCCCAGAGGTCTCGACCCATCCCCTGCGACTGATCTCCCATCCCGAGCCGTTTTTCGACGGCTCCGAGGCCAGGGAAGGCCCCGTCGGAGGCCAAACATAGCGAAACACTTCCCGTCATCATTTTTTTCCATGGCCCCAAGGGGTCTGGGCAGCCCGTATTCGGGAGAGGGAGGAGGCGGAGGAGGAGGAGGAGGAGGAGGAGGAGGAGGAGGAGGAGGAGGAGGAGGAGGAGGAGGAGGAGGAGCAGGAGCAGGAGCAGGAGGCGGAGGAGGAGGAGGAGGAGAAATGAGGCCGTGCATGCAAGCGGCCTTCGGTCCGCCCAGGCGCCGGCCCGCGGCCGCTGGGCGGCGGCCAGGCGCGGCAGCTGGACCGCACCGCCCCCGCGGCGGTCGCGGCGGAGGAGGGCCTCGGCGCCACGGCGGCCCCGGGCGCCGTTGTCGTCGTCGTCGTCGTCGTCGTCGTCGTCGTCGTCGTCGTCGTCGTCGTTGTCGGCGTCGGCGTCGGCGTCGGCGTCGGCGTCGGCGTCGGCGTCGGCGTCGGCGTCGGCGTCGTCCTCGTCGTCGTCGTCGTCGTCGTCGTCGTCGTCGTCCTCGGCGTCGTCGTCGTCGGCGTCAACTTCTTCCATGGCTGTCTTCGTCGTCCACCGCCGTCGCCGAGGTCGTCGCCGCGGTCGTCGTCGTTTTATCGTCCTCGTCTGCGTCTGCCTCGTCCTCATCGGCGTCAACGTCGTCGTCCTCGCCGGTGTCTTCGTCGTCCACTGTCGCCGTCGCTTTTGTAGTCGGGTCGCCGTCGTCGTCGTCGTCGTCGTCGTCGTCGTCGTCGTCGTCGTCGTCGTCGTCGTCGTCGTCGTCCTCGTCGTCGTTGTCGTTGTCGTCGTCGACGAGTCGTCGTTGTCTGTTTTTTTCTGTAAGTTGTCCTGTTGTCTTCGTCGTCGTGCTCGCCTCAATCTTCTTTCATCTTCCTTCTCCTTTCCCTCCTCCCTACTCTACTCCTTTCCTTCCGTCTTCCTCCCTCCTTCCTCCCCCTCCTTCCCGTCGTTCTTTTTTGGCAGCAATCGCCCTTCATGTGTGTGTAGTAACTGTGGCAAGCTGTTGGGACGAATTCCGGCGGCGCTAAGGCGCAAGCAAGCTACATGTCAACAAGGATCACGCCCCACCAGTGTGATTGTCGGGTCCGTGTAGTGCGAATCTGTGCGTCGCTAGGGCGCGAGCCGCATTTAGAAAATATCACGCCTTCCATCCGTGTTGAGTTTTGTAAGCTTCATTATAACATACTACTTCGACGCCCTCAGGTGCCATCACAAGATCACCGGCGCCATCGGCCTGGGGGGCGGCTCCACAGGCAGCGACAGCGAGAGCGACGTACCAGCCTTTCTCGGCCTTCACGTCGCTGATCCGCCGGCGGGCGCTCATCGACATCTGCAGCGAACTGCGCGCTGTGTCTTGTGGGCAACGGCGGCTACGAGATCCAGATGGGCCCCAGCAGCAAGGTGTGCGGCCTCGCAAAGTCTAACACTGGCCACCTCGTGTTGCCTTGCTCCCAGTTCGGCGAGAGCCACTGCCAGGACGCAGCTCGCGCTCAACCAGCACTTCGTGCTCGAGGGCGACTCTGGCAGCCTCGTCTGGGGTCAGGCCGAGCTTCAGGAACTGGCTGCTCAGCCAAACGTTCACGATGCTCTACGTCGCGGGTGCAACCTGGGTTTTCTACGACCAGGGCCATCTTCTGGACCGAATCCTTCCAACGCTGTCTTCGATTAGTCTCCAGTCCGATCTGGACTCTCGACAGGGGTGTCCCTGTTCCCGGGTTACTGGCGGCCTCGTCGGCGCTGCGGCGGACGTGCGCGAGGCCTTCATCGGGGGCCTCATCGACGCGATCTTCGGGATTCGACCAGTGTTGAAATTGAGATTGAAGCTGCAGCTAGCACGTTAACCATTGCAGCTAAGAGCGCAACAGTTCGGGCAACAGCCTCTGCAGCCATGGGCGCAACGATCGACATCGACCAGGCGACTGGCTATCCTTGACGCTGGTGCGCCATCGCAGGGCGGACACCAGAAACCCGACGAGACTGACGCCGAATCGGGGCTCTCATGACAGGGATTACCGAAATGAATCTCGAGGTTTTTCCGATTGACCAGCGGGGGCCAGCCAAGATCGAGGCAGCCCGGGCCAAGACCGCGGGCCCCACGCGCGCGGAGAAGCGCAAGAAGCCCCAGGTCGTCGAGCGGCATTTCGGCGACTGCGCCTCCTACCTTGCGCCCTGTTCTTCTGGGTCGACGCGTTGGACGGCGACCGCTTCCAGCAGTGCCTGGTCTCCCCAGAGGCGGACTGCCATCTTGGACTCCAGGGCATCGACGTTGGCGAGCATCGCCCAGAGCGTTGCATCTTGGAGCTAGTTCGCTTTGGAGCATCTGATCTTGAGGCTTCCCTCGCCTCTGGCCCGCCAAGGGTGGGGGTCGTGGAGATCGTGGGCGCCCCCGGCTGTCCCATGGAGATCCCCATCCACCGCAACTGCGTGGGCGGCCTCAACTTCGTTTGCATCGCGGGCTTCGATTTGACGGACGACATGGACATCGCCTTCCTCCGGAGGTACCTTGGCGCGACGGAGCCCGATATCATCATCGTGGCACTCCAAGTGCGCCGGCTCGATGAGTCGGCCAGCCTTCAGCCGGACCATTTACCGCGGGAAGTGGCACGGTCCATGCGCGTGTCCGTGCGCCTCGGTGATCGCTGTGCCGCCATCGCGGAGTATCAGCTTGAACGGAGTAGTTTCTTTATCGTCGAGAGCCTCGTTGGCCCTGAGCTCTACCAGAAGGGCCGCCGGTCGGGCCTCAAACGCAGGTGCGACTTGGCTGTTGGCAAGTTCCACCTGTGCATGGCGGGCCGCGTCGGTCGCGGGACTGGCCTGCCGCCGGAAGCGCGCGGAGATGTGGGCCAGCGACTGCTGATTACCGCGCCGCCTTGCAGCGCGTCGCTGCCACGGGCGTCCTCGGCGCGCTGTTCTCGGTCGCCGGTCTCGACGTCCTTGCGAGCCCCCGCCGCCTTCCGAGAGACCCGGAGAGGCCAAGTGTGGCCTCGTATGCTGCGTCGGATCTTGGCCGAGGGATGTCTGGGCGCACTTGCCGACGCCTCGCCCGACGGGCCAACATTTTCCAATTTGTTCGAAACCGAAAGGCTGCCGCGGGGAACGCGCGCAACTGGGCAAGGCGGCGGAGTGTCAAATTCATGGTGTCTTCGGACGCATCCAGATACGCGCCCAAGAAACGCTTTCTTCTAGCAGGCTCACCGGCGAAGTGTCTGGGACAGGGTGTCCCTGGGCATTTCAAGGCGCACTATCGTTTCCATCGACGCCTCCAGCTCGTTCTTCCCTTCGGTCGCTGGCGGGCCTGCAGCGTCGTCCGGCTCTGCTGTGCCGGCGAACTCGCGCGGGAGCCGTCGGCGACTGCTTTGGCGGGGTCCGAGGCATCGCCGCCGGGCGCGCGACGGGCTACACCTCATGAGCGTCAGTGTTCATGCCATGGGGTGCAGATGCCAGAGGTCTCTGAGCGACTCGTTGTGCGCGCGAGATCATGCGTGCAGCGTGCGTGTGTCTTGCCAAGTGCTCGCGTTCACCCTGCATCCGGGGGCTGCTTCCGTCGGGCCCCTGGCGCGCTTGGGGCGATGACTGCCCCGTCTGCCCGGAAATGCCCCGCCCCGTGGAGGATCGGCGCTGGCCGCGGCCAGTCGCCCTCGGGATTCGCGCCCCGAGCAGTCAAAGCGACCGCGCCGTGTCCGGACTACCTGCGGCTGGCTCTGCAGATGCTGCGGCCGCCGATGCCGTGACGGTCAGCCAGCTCCAATCGCTAATGCAGTGGGGGGCGCCGATCGCGGAGGGCGCGGCGTATCGGCCGCCGCCCAGACCAGACTTAGCGGCGACAAGGATTGGATGGCTTTCGACATGGGCAGGACGATTCAGCTTGACCTCAATCTTGACGCCGCCATCGCACAGAGAATCCGCTGGCGGCTGCAGATGAGTCCCTGGCGCGCTTCGGCTGCCAGGTCGCGGGAGAAATTGCGGCGAGCGCGAGTACCTGCGCGGGCTTACAACCGATGCGGAGGCACCATGGCAAGGTGCTGGGCTTGCCGCGTGCGGGCCCAACCCGGGTCCCAATCGGCCACGGCGACGCTCGGGCTCGCCTCTGCTTTTCATGCCGCGGTGCAGTGGGACATCTTGTTTTGCGAGACGCTCCTGATCAGCCAACTCCGTGACGACGTCGCGCGGCTCTGCGAGGCATCGACCCTGGCCGACGCGTGCGCGGCCTCCGCCGTCGCGGCCATCATGTTGAATTGGCTGAAAGGGTCCCGCGAGGGTGCTCGTAGCAGATCAGAGGGGAGGCTCATGTCGGACGAAGCGGCACGGTGGATGGATCGGCGGCAGGTCCAGCTCCAGCTCCAGCTCCAGCTCCAGTCCAAGGAGCGCGGGCCTCACGCCCAGATGGATGAGCGTCGCCATGACATCTTACGTCGGCTTCTGCTTCGGGCGGTGTCACTGCTGAGCGCGGAGGGCATCGTCGGCGTCCCGCTTGAAATTGTCGTCGCGGGGTGCTGCTTGGCCAAACGCCTCCTGGCCCGCGTCGGCGGCTACTCGCCCTGCCGGGCCCCGCGCGGCCGTCTGCCGCCTTTCGCGGCAGAGGTCGAGCCTGCCTCGGAGATTCAGCTGGGCGATCGTTCAGCATAAGTTCCTGGAGTTCGTCATCATCGCCGTCGGCCTCGAGAGATCGCTGCGCAGTCCGCGGTGGATTTCGCGGCCAGGCTGCGCATGGATCTGTCCGCGCTGCGTGCCCTGACCCGGCGCGTGGCGATGTCGCTCGTGCTGGATCTGGGCGATCTTGCATTGTAGACTTCCACCGACCTCCGACGTCGAAGGACGACCGCATCCCGCGCGGAGCAGCCGCGGTTGTCAACGTCGACAGCGGTTCCAGGCGAGGTTCATGCAGTGCCGGGCGCAGGACGTCCAACGCGCCCCGGTCTTCCTTTCCTGAGACAGGCCGTGACCGTCGCCGACGCAGGTCCTGGCGACCTTCGCCGACTCGCCCAACGAGCAGATGATCCGTCCGGGCTGGTTGCTGAGCAGGGCGCGGCGCCGCGTCGAGGCCAGCGCCAAGCACGGTGAGGTGCTTTCATGTCTATGCGGCCTGTGGCTTCCGCCTTGTGGGCGGCGTGCGTGGGCGCGTCGGTCGCGGATATCGCGTCCGCGGGGGCATCCCAGAGGGTTTCGCGAGCTAGAATCTGGCGCGCGCGAGATAGCGCGCATATGATATTACATCTATGCATATAACCCACATGTTTTTGCACGCGTGCCGCATACCATCTTATATGTATGAAAACATCATCGCGTGCTAAAAACAATATATATATATACGGCTATATCAGGTATGTTATCAAGATATGGTAGTGTATACACTGTGTAACATGTCGTCGGTTATCTTGTACTGGTTTTTGTTGTTTTTCTGACGATAGACCATGTTTCGTTGTCCGTGACATACATGAAAACCCTAGTCGCCTCGCCACTCCCCTTATTCCCCTATTTCCCCCCAAAGTGAGAAGAAGAGACGAAGAATAATAAGAAGAAGACGAAGAAGAAAAATAATAATAAGAAGAAGGAGGAGGAGGAGGAGGAGAGGGAGAGGGAGAGGGAGAGGGAGGGTGACGGGGACAGGGAGGAGGAGGAGGAGGGGGAGGAGGAGGAGGAGGAGGGGGAGGAGGAGGAGGAGGAGGAGGAGGGGAAGGAGGGGGAGGAAGAGGATGAGGCGGATCCCGAGACGTCGATCGGTCCTCTCGTCATCCTCGCCCTCCCCCTCTCCTCCATATCGGCTCAAAACATCCGGCACCTCGAATCGCGATTCGACCGGGCCGCGACGGCGCTACAGTGCGATCGACGCTCTCGCGGGCACATGTCGATCCCGCGCGCGTGGCTGAGCGAGAAGGGCGGGCCGCAGAATATCGCGGACATGCTGATCCACGGCGTGGACCCGCACGCGCCGACCAGGACGCCGTCGAGGGGGCGGAGCGGCGCTGTCTCGGTGGAATCGAGATCGCCGCCATCGCGCCGTGGCCGCTCGCCCCCGTCGGCCAAGCCCCGTTCGCCATCACCGACGCCAGCGCCGACGCCAGCGCCAGACCAGCAACCGACGCAGCAGTATCGCGCGGCGCCGACGCCAGCGCCGCAGCCAGCGCCGACGCCGACGCCGACCCAGCAGCCAGCACCGACGGCAGGAGGCGGCCCACTGATCGTGGTCGGCGACTCCAGCGACGCGGGGGTGGCGGCGCAGACGCAGAAGGAGAGTGACGAGGCGCCGCTGAACACGCAGGTGGACTGCAACACGGATGGCCACGTCGAGGCGGCGCAGGAGCGAGTGGATCATCACTGCATCGATCGATCGACCGATTTATCGTGCATCGACCGATTTCGACCGATTTATCGGACGTCGCTCGCTCGCGCGACCCATCGATCGGCTGATTGGCGAGGTCCTCGATCGACCGATCGATCAATGGGCTGACCTAGGTCAGCTCGTCGATCGATCGGTCGGTCGGTCGAGGAGCTTATCGGGCGGCCGACCGACCAGGAGTCGCATGCGCAGTGGGACGATGACGCGAGCAAGTGGACCGACGAGATGTGGGCCCGCATCAAGGCGGCGGCGCCTGGCTTCCACGACGCCTGGCAGCGACGCGTCGACGAGGCGAAGAAGAACGCGGCGTACGCGAAGTGGATCAGCCGCCAGGCGAAGGAGTGCCCCCCTCCGTTGTCCTTCCACCCCTCCCCACTCCCAGCACTTCCACTCACCTCCCACTCCCCTCCCCTCCCCCGTCCACTCCCCTCGCCCTCCTGCCCCCCGCAGCCCATCACCCCTCATCACTCCCCATCGCCCGCGGCGGGGAGGGGAGGAACGGATGGGTGATGCGGAGGGGGAGAAGTATGAGGAGACGAAGAGGATACGAACATGAGGAGGAGGAGGAGGAGGAGGATACGAGCAATCGACGGTGAGGATGAGGAGATGCGAGGATACGATGAATTGAGTTTCCATTGATTTTCCATTGATGTTAGTTGATTTTAGTTGATTTTCGTAATGTTCTGAGCCTCTCAGAACATCAAGAAAATCAACAACGGGGGGAGGAGATGAGAGAGAGAGAGAGAGAGAGAGAGGATGAGAGAGGGCCCCGCCCCCTCCCAGGAGGACGACCTGAAGGCGGCGGCGGCGGCGAGGGACGCCGCGGCGGCGAGGGGCACCTCGACGGCGGCGCCGTGCTCGGCGGCGGCAAGCGGCAGCGCTGCGCGGCAGCCCGAGCAGAAGGACCAGCGCGGGGGGGGGGCTGTGCCTTGTCCTCATCCTCTTCCTCGCCCTCCCACTCGCCATCCTCGCCTTCCCTCGCATCCTCGTCATCCCACCCCATCCTCTCATCCTCATTTCATCCTCTCATCCTCACTCTCATCCTCACCCTCCCTCTCATCCTCCTTATCCCTATCATCCGCGTTGTCATCGTCGTCCTCATCATTGCTATCATCATCATCCTCGTCGTCCTCGTCCTCGTCATCCGTATCACCCTCGTCATCATTACTATCCGTCAGCATCGCCAGCAGCGCCAGCATCACCAGCATCACCAACATCACCAGCATCATCAGCATCGCCAACATCACCAGCATCACCAGCACTGTCAGCAATGTCAGCATCACCATATCATCATGGGCGTTTTCCGTGGCTGTGTTGGCTCGCGTGCCTAGGGCGCCCTGCTTGAGCCCGCAATCGATCGTGGGCGCCCGATTCGGGACATGGCCGATGAGAGCGACGTCCGGGCGTGCCACGACGTGGCGCGCATCCAGAAGGGGCTGGACGAGTTCGCCACCACCGCCGACTTCATCCAGTACCCCGTGGACACGGGGCGGTCCAACCCTGACAAGAAACGCATGGCCGAGTGCATCGAGATCGTGATGAAGATCCGCACGGAGGTCTCTCCGCAGATGAGCTTGGGGAAGAAAGCAACGGAGTCGGCGCTGTATCTCATCGGTGCCGATCGTAAGTGGCCTGGAGTGGAAGGGGCAATCCTGCGGCAGTGGAGCGAGGAGTACGCAGCCCGAGTGCGGAGCTTGGTTCGCCACGCTTGCACGGCTTTCGGGCGCAAGAAGTGGCCTGAGTGGTTCGCCGAGCCCCTGAAGACGATCGGCGTCAGCCAGACGGACGCGATCTTCAATCAGCCAGCGGCTGCTGCCGATCCCAAGTACATCTACGACTTCGACGAGACGACGTGCCAGGCCCCCGTGCGGATCCCCGTGCAGCAGTCCAAGGGCCATGGCACTCCCGAGCCAGCGAAGAAGGTCGAGGGGCCCGACGAGAACGGCATGATGAAGGCCTTCTGGGGAGATGGCGAGGAGGTGTGGGAGTTCCCGCAGGTGTTCCACAGGCCCGCGGACAGGGCCGCTACCTCGACCTCGGAGGACTGCAGGGACGGCGTCCACAAGGTGCGCATGTCCCTCTGCAAAGACAGGGCCTCGTCGAAGCTGGTCCGCGTGCTGCGCAAGGACGGCGAGGGCAAGATCGAGCAGCTTACGCAGATCGACGCGAAGTACTTCACCAGCGAGGAGACGGCCATCGCTGCCATGAGGATGGCCGTCGTCGCGAAGCTCATCAACGGCAGCGTCATCAAGAAAGAGGGCGCCAACAAGCTGAAGGTTGCGCTGCTCAACGAGACGAGGGCCGCCGCCGCCGTGCTGCGGAGGCCCGCGGCGGCGCCGAGCACCGTCGCAGCGGCGGCGGACGCAGGCGGCGCCGACAACTCGGGGTGGGGGCGAGGACAACGGAGGAGGGAGGACGGATGAATATACTTATGAGGACGATGAGGCAGGATGGATAGAGGGGGGAAAGTGGCGGGGGTGACGGGGGGCAGAGGCAGGAGACGCAGCAGGAGAAGGGGTGGGATACTATCACGATTCGGATGATACGATTGCGACGGTAATGATGGGGGATGGGGGCAGAGGACGGGGGGCGATGAGGAATACAATGATGACGATGAGAGGCGGATGGCGAGGATGAGGAGGACGACGAGGCACAGGTGGATGCGGAGGAGGAGGATGAGGAGGAGGAGGAGGAGGAGGAGGAGGCGGAGGGGAATGATGAGGAGGGGGCGCATGAGCTCCCCGCGAGGCGACCCTGGGCAGAGCGCGGGGGACCGGGCGGAGAACGTGATGGGCGAGGCTGCGTCCGCGGAGGACGCCGACGAGGACGACGACGGGCCCGAGGACGGCGCGCCGCAGAAGCAGACGGCGGCGGCAGTCGCAGGAGAGGACGGCGCGAAGCGGCGCAAGATCGCCCTCAAGAGGCCCGCTTGCGCAACCCCGCCGTCGGGCAAGGTGGGGCATGAACTGAGCAGGGAGGCGCCCGACTTGGACAAGTCCAAGGCACCTGCGACCAAGGGCGTGGGCACGAACAAGCTGGCCAAGACGACAGCAGGCGAGGACACGGTCAAGCTGGCCAAGACGACAGCAGGCGAGGACACGGCGCGGGGCACGCCGATCATCGAGCACGCTAGCGAGCAGCTGGCGATGCTCGAGCCGCCGAAGGGGATGCTCGCCGAGACCGAGCTCGCGGCCTCGGACTCCGACGAGGACGGCGATGCGGTGATCTGATGGGGGCTCGCTCCACGGCAACACTTTTCGAGAATAGCGATTCGTGCTGCGTGCATGAATGCTTGGCGCGGCGCCCCTCGCCGCCTGGGATCCGCCACTGACCGTGGCGCTCATCGCCACAGTGGGGTTGAAACAATCGCCACAGTCGTCATCACCATCACCGCCACCACAGCCGCCACCTAAAACAAATCAGCACCACTGCCCACAATACTGTACCATCACCTCATTCAGCATCACCATCATCAGCATCATCATCATCAACATCATCATCATCGTCATCATCATCAGCATCATCATCAACATCAACATCATCACGTCCATCAGCATCGGCATCACCGTCGTCGTCGTCCTCATCGTCATCATCATCATCATCATCATCAGCCTCAGCATCGTCATCCTCACCGCCGTCACTGTCATACCAAGTCGTCGCCCCTTATATCGGTCACCTCGCCCCTTGCCCTTCATCTCATTACCCACATCTCCCCCTCATCCATCACCACTCATCGCTCAACATCACGCCCCATCCATCGCCCCTCATTCCTCGCCCCATTCCCTTCGCCTCTCGCCATCTCCCCCCGTGCTCCCCGAGGCATTTCCACCTGCTTACCCCCTCACCGCTCCCACCCATCATCCACTCACTCCCTTCTCCCCTCTCTCGCGCTCTCCCTCCTCTCCTCCGTCGCCCCCGCCCCGTCCTCCTCTGCCACCGCCGTCGCCCTCTAGATCCGCATCCCCCCCCCGCATCGCGCAGGACGACGGCCGGTCGACGACGCCGCTGTGCGACGCGCAGCCGCCGATTGGGGGCCCGAGGTGGCGGGCCGAAGAGGGGGGCGGAGGACGGGGGGGGGCGCGGGGGAGGAATGGGGAGAATGAGGAGGGGGAGGAGGAGGAGGAGGAGGAGGAGGAGGAGGAGGAGGAGGAGGACGAGGAGGAGGAGGAGGAGGACGAGGACGAGGACGAGGAGGAGGAGGAGGAGGACGAGGAGGAGGAGGAGGAGGAGGAGAAGGAGGGGGGAGGAGGAGGAGGGATCGACTGAGGAGGAGGAGGGCGAAGGACAGAGGCGGGAGAGGGAGGAGGGGGAAGGGCGGATGAAGGGGTAGGAAGGACGAAGGAGGAAATGCCATGAGGATTACGAGGAGGTGGGCGAGGAGGAGGAGGAGGATCAGGAGGAAGAGGAGGAGGCGGATGGGGGACATGACCACACCGCAAGAAATCAGCAACTTTCATCGAAACTCAATTGGAAATCAATAGATTTTCAGTCAAGTTTCGATGCCACCCGTTGATCTCCACCCTTGATCCCGCCCCCCCCCCAGGTGGCAGGCGTTCGGGTTCGACCACGCGCCGCGCGACGGCGGCCTGGACCGCCGCGGGCTGGGCGACACGCGCAGCGGCCAGGGCGCGACCCCGACGGGCGGCGAGTTCGAGCAGCAGGACCTGAGCGCCGTCGGCCTGCAGGCGCAGCGGCTGAGCGGCATCGGCCTCGCGTCGCTGCCAGCCTCGTCGCTGCAGAGCCTGCCCGCGGACCCCGCGACGTCCGACGCCGAGGGCGCGCTGTGCATCGGCGAGCTTGACAGGAGGCTGCAGGCGGCGCTCAACGAGACAAAGAATGACGAGGCGCCCCTGGCGAAGCAGAGGGCGTTCCACGCGATGGGCTCGGGGGTCGCCGACCCGAACAAGAAGAAGAAGGTTGACAAGGTCCTGGAGGATGCATGGGCGGCTGGCGCCTGCCCAGCCAGGGGCGCCATCGGAGCTCGCTTCTCGACCTTCCTCGACGCCTGCGCCGAGAAGAAGAAGGAGTACAAATCGATGAAGGGGAACAGTGCCAAGGAGGAGTTCAGGATGGACTGGCTCGCGAAGGAGCGCGCCAAATACGCCGAGAAGCGCAGCGTCACCGAGCGCCTGGAGGAGTCCTGGCAAGACTGGGGCACGTACGAACCCTTCGAAGTGATCGCGGGGAAAGAATCAGGCACTGGCATTACAGTGTCAGGTGCCAAGGCTGCCCTGAACATATGCAGCTCGTGCATCAAGCTCGGCGGTGCTTGGATCCGCTGGAACAACCAGTCGAAGAGGCTCGAGTTCTTGTACATGAAGAAGGTCTACAGCTACAAGTTCGACAAGGCGTGGCAGCAGTGGGAGGAGCTGGTCGACGTCGGCGACCAGAAGACGCTGGGCACGGCCCCCGCCGCCGCGCTCCCAGGGGGGCTTCCGGCGGAGGCTGCCCCCGCCTCGCTTCCCGCGGCGCCCGCGGCAGCGAGCTCGGCGCCCGCGGCAGCGAGCTCGGCGCCCGCGGCAGCGAGCTCGGCGCCCGCGGCAGCGAGCTCGGCGCCCGCGGCGCAGGCGGGCGCGCCCCCCGCGGCGCAGCGCGAGGCTGAGGCGAGCGCGCGCCCCGAGGCGCGGGCGGCGCAGCCGCGCTCGGGGGCGGCCTCATCCGTGCCCTCGCGGGCCGCGTCGCCGGCCATGGATGGGGCGGCGGCAGCTGTGCCCTCGAAGCGCAGGCGCGGGCAGGGCGAGCAGCAGGCGCCGCCAGCCGACGGCGAGTCGCCGTCGGTGACGGACGAGAAGGAGCTCAAGAGGATCAAGCAGAAGGAGCTGAAGGCCAACACGGACGCGGCCATGAAGGCTCTCGGCGAGTACGGCCAGATCTGCAACCATGCGATGCTGCTGGTCAGCGCCATCGAGAACCAGCCCGAGTACAGCTGGGCGAACAACCAGAACAAGGATGGTCTGAAGAGGGCCCTCGAGGAGGTCCAGGCAACGGCATCGCCTGGCACGTTCGCGAAGGATCTGCTGATGCAGAACGTGACCCACGTCAAGAGGATGCGCGGTGCAGAGTACTTCGAGAAGGAGATCGGCTGCGTGGCGCCAAAGATCGCTGAGCCCCTGAAGAGGCTGCGGGCGGAGATCGAGTCCATCGACGACATGCGCGCGGTCAAGCTCAGGAAGACGTCCTACTCTAACTAGCTGGAGTCGATGATGATCCTCCAGTGGGGTGACTGAGCGTTGCATCAGTCTCTGGGTGGCACAGTCACGGACTGGCCGTTGATCGAATTTAAGGTGCTGGCGTTCGGCTTCTCCTGCTCCAGTCACTCATCCCTATCCTCTTCATGTTGCACTTCCCTCATCCCCCTCGCCCTCAGATTGGTTCCCTTCCTCGTCGACGTCCGCACCATCCGCCCCCCTCATCCTCATCTCCCCCTCAGTCCTTGACTCTCTCCCCGCCCTCGTCTTGCGCGCGTGGTAGCTCACGGTGCTACAGCAGTTTGAAAGCCGCCCCAGTGCACTCGTGAGAACGACGGGCACGTTCGGCCCGAGATGATCAGATGATGACGGTAACGACGCCGATGATGGTGATGCGATGATGGCAAGGCCTTTCGATGGTGATCAGATGATGACGGTAACGACGGCCGATGGTGATGACGGTAGCGATGCGAGTGCGAGGGGGCAGGACAACGCTCAGATGATGACGATAACGGGGGCCGATGGTGATGATGATGATGATGATGATGATGATGACGGCTGGTGGCTGTGATAATCACAGCGACGATGGTGGGGGGGCGGCCGCGGTGATGCGGATATGCGGCTCGTCAGGGAGCGGGGGTCGGTTTCCTTGTGCCCCCCTGGGGAGCTCTCGATGGCGTGCAGAGGGCCCAGGGCGATCATATTCGGAATTTGGCGTGTAATCCCTTCCCCAGCACCGCTCGGCCAGTGAATCCAGCGCACGGGCGCGTTTTCGTCGTGTGGAGCCAGCAATAGCTCACGCGATCACAATTTCGTCGTGTGGGGCCGGAAATATCTCATGCGAGCATAATTTCGTCGTGCGGAGCCGGAAAATATCTCAGGGGATCATAATTTTGTCGCAGGACCAAGGAAATTCTTCGCACGGACATAATTTCGTCGGGCGGTGCCGGGAATTCTGTCACGCGCTTACATTTGGCCAGAGTGAGCCCCCCGAATCTCGTGTCTGGAGGTCAAAACAGCAATTGAAAAACCATTGGTTTTCTATTGAGTTCTATTGATTTTCGTTGAAACCACCACAGAACCATATATATATATATATATATATACCACAAATATGAATTTTGAAAAACCATTGATTTTCTATTGATTTCTCTTGATTTCTATTGATTTCTGGCGATCCGACACTCGCCCCGAAAAACAGTACCGATCAGGATTTGGAGAGCACGGCGCACGCGCATGGGCGCGTGGGCCATGTTTGAGTAGATCGAGCTTGCGCTGGCGGGCCAGCAACACGTTTCGTGGCATCTTGCTGACGTGGCCAGCGAGACCCTGCGCCGCCGTCCTCTCGCCTCGTCCCCTAGATATGCAATCTCACACTCCTCGCCCGTCTCGCCCAGCACCTGCGGACCTCGAATGGCAGTGCTCGCGGGGATGTGCCATGCGACCGCCACACTTTGTTTCTGGATCGGCACGCGCCAATCTTAGCGGCATCCAGGAACACCGCGTAGTTCGATCTCTCCCGAATGTGTGTTCGACGTGGTCTCGTCATTGTTATTTCCCTTGGAGCCGTGCGTGGCGATATTGTCGCTAAAGGGGGGGTGGCCTGTGCCATGGTGCGATCGCCCGTCGTGCTCGATGTTCTAACGATGCGTGCCATCCGTCGGCCCGAGACCATGGATCAGTCCTGAACCCCGCCCCCGCTCCCGTGACCAGCCTACACCTTAGTGGCCCAATTGGATGGCTTTGCATCCTAGTAACCCATCTTAGTAACCCATCTTAGTAACATGTTGGGTGGTCCTATGCCGCAAACAACGCATTAGACGTCCTCTCGCTCCCCCTGCAGTAGTTCGTAGCCGCGACAGCTCAATCATTTGCGCACGTGTCACGGTGAGTTTGAATGCAGCTCAATCCCTGGCAGCAGCAGCAGCCCTGGAGCGCTGCCGCGCAGGCCGATGCCCAGCGGAAGACACAGGCTGGCGACAGGCTCGCGCAATATCTTCTGGAGATGTACGCGGGGAGTAGGCCAATGACTGCAAAGGACCTGTGCACGATATCATGGTTCTGTAAGGAAGGGGGTATCATGGGGGACGTGGCTAAATACGGGCTCAACCCCGATTGCAACGCAGGTGGTAATTTTCAAAAACACTTGGACACAATATTGCCGCGGAAACCTTCATCTGGATACTATTGGCTAGAAGTGCCAGTGTGGGGTAAGTCGGGGCGGGAGCTTAAGATGATTCCCACGTGTCCGATCCACGAGGCGATTCAGGAGGAGGTCGACTGTACGCCAGAGTTGTCGCAGGATGCGATGCGAGCGGATCCTGATACACAGGGGTGGTACCAGATTTGTTCGTGGCACCTTGGCTTGATCAGACTAGGTCGGTCGACCGCTCCCCTGCTGCTGTGCCTCTACGCTGACGGGATTAGGTTCACGCGCTCGGAAAGAGTGGGACAACTGATTCTTTGCTAGGGTTCTTTATATACACCGTCAAGACGCAGAGGCGCCACCCGATTGCCCTTCTTAAGAAGAGCGAATTCTGCAAATGCGGTTGTCGTGGCTGGTGCACTATACATTCAATCCTGCTAGCTATTAAGTGGGGCCTGGAGGCCCTGGTGAGAGGTTTTAGGCCACGCCACAGGCACGATTATTCAGAGTGGCCCACCCTCGACCCACGACGTCAGAGCGCGGGCGAACCACTGCGCCAAGGGCAAGTAATTTGGATCAAGGGTGATTTGATCGAGCAGTCCATCACGTTTGGCCTTCGGGGGTTGGGGAGTGGGTGGCGCCCGTGCTGGTGTTGCAAAACATTCGCCGACAATATGCACGATTATCGCACAGTTGGTTTACTCCTGGACCTCTGGGGGGACATCGATGACGAGACCGATTACGAGCAGTATTGTCGACAGTGCGAGGTTTCGGTGCTGACCAGGGACGAGGCCGATCGAATCAAGGTTCGCCTCCCTCTCATCTCGCTCGCCCCACTCCTACCAAGCCCCCGATCTGCTTTCGCCCCCCACAACCCACTCCTCGCCCGCCTCGGCCCACTCCTCCCCATCTCTCCCTCGGGGAACACCGTTTCTCATGGTCCCGCCCCCGTTGCCACTTGCACGCCCAATTCCTCCGCCATCGCTCCTGTTCAATCAAAGGTCATACGTGATGGCATGATGTATTGGGATCAACGGACGGATCGAGTGCACGGTCGCACCTTGGCCCGCGGGGTGCCCGAATTCGGCCTCGAAGCTGGGGATCGGTTGGAGCCGTCCCCGAATCTCCCCGACATCGGGGAGTTCTCATCAATCCAGGTGCCGTTCGTGGCCACTTTTTGGAGGGCGCATTTCTGTGGCCAGGCCGTGGTGGATGCTGTCAACCATCCGAACCCGTTGTTCTCGGATTCGGTTTGCATCTGGCCGTCGATGACATTCGTGCTCGATGTGTTGCACGTGTTGTACCTGGGTGTCCATGGGCGTATCATTAGTGCGATCATCTTGGCGATCCTTCGCGCCAGCCCCTGGGGGGTCAGCGGGCCGTTCGAAGTTGTCTTTGCTGTCGGACTCGAGCGCCTGCAGAGTGATTTAGAGCTTTGGTACGATGCAAACGGCGTAGGCCAAGATTATAGGGTTAAACGGTTCGAAAAGTCGATGATTGGAGCGGAGCAGTACCCCATAATGAAAACGATGGGTTCAGAGACCAACAGGATGTTGCCGTGGGCCGAGAAGGTGTGTAGACAATATGTCGGGATCATGCGTAACGGACGCCATCTTCTGGACGCGGTGAGTTCACTACGCCAGCATATGGATATTCTGAGGGATGCGCCCAAGGAGCCGCCCCCTGAGACCGTCCAGCAGCTGTTTGATCTAGCTAAGCATCACAATCTGTCGCTCGGGTTGGCAGGGGTGCCGTATATGCACAAGCATCATTTCTGGATCCACGTGGCCCGTCGGATACCTCGGTTTGGAAACCCAATGTTGTACGGCACGTTTGTAGATGAAAGTTTAAACCTAGGTGCGGCGGTCGCAACGGCCAGCTCACACGCCGCCAACTGGGAGGTTCGCACGTTCGGGAAGCTTTCGTTGCACGGGTACCTTGCCAGAGGCCATGCCAGACGATTTTTCGGCACCTCCGCAGCATCGTGATGCGGTGGTATTTCACGTGCACGCCTCCCCGACCTCGACCGTTAATTTCCTCCGCCCGCATGTGCGCGCTCTCTCCCTCTCAGGGGTCGTGACGGGCGGCGGTCGCCGACCCTGTTCCTGTCGAGACACGCTGGTGCACTGGAAAACGCCACTTCGTCAAAAAGACCTGGTGCATCACCCCGTGCGTCAGCAACCCCTCACCGTGAAACAGTCCAGACAGTGGTGCGTGATTGCTGGCAGGGGCCGTGACAACTCGATGACTTGTTATAGGATTTCGTGACATGGGTTGAGTTCAGGGCTCTGGGGTCAACGCCTGAATGCTTTGGTCGCCCATCGCCGCCCCGTGCCCCGTGCCCCAAGATCCTCGCCCCCCCCCCCCCTCTCCGTAGCAGTTTTGGCCTTGTCGAGTAAGCCAAGCTTTTCTTGCGATTTGAGTTGCGCCGATGCCGTCAGAGGTGTCGGCATAACTTCAGCCAGAAATGGCGCGCCTCCTCGCCCGACCACCGTCGCCCGACCAGCCAGAGATGGAGCACACCATGTGGGAACACTACGGCGTCACCAGGTGCTACGAGCCGAGGGGGCCTGGCGATTCTCAAGCAGGCGACGGCGATGCTCAACCATGTGACAGCGATGACAGCTTCCTTCCCGACAGCGAGGACGACAGCTTCTTTGCCGACAGCGACGACGGCCCTCTTCCCGACGGCGCCCGCATGGAGGCGGACGGACCAGATGTCGATGAGGAGACGTGCGGCGACACGATGGACGTGGAGACGCACGTGACAGGTGCTGCGCAGAATGGACGGGCACCGACTGAGAAGCACGTGGCAAGTGCGGCGCAGAGTGGAGGGGCACCCACTAAGCGGCCCAGGTGGACGCGGCTCGCCGCGAAGTCCGAGTGCACCGACGGCGATGACATCCCGCACACGGTCATCGATGAGCTCGTCACGGAGTCCGAGTACGACAAGGTCTGCGGCATCAAGACCATCAAGATCACCAATGCGGAGTCCGAGTCCGAGCAGGATGGCGACTTCGAGGCGCCTGGCGCCGACGTGGGCGACCCCGTCGAGGAGTCGGTGTTCGTCGGCGCCGTCGTTGTAGTTGGCGGAGGTAGGCGAGGCGCGAAAACCATAACGGCCTCGCCCGACCAGAAACAAAACGCGGCCTCACCCAGGCCTGGAAAAAAACAACACACACCGAACTACGGTGGAGAGGGCTCCAGGGCGAGGCCGATTTGGTTTGCTGCCTGGGCCAGACGCCTCGCCCTCCTCCGCCCCCCCAACCCCACCACCTGTTGATGAGCCGCTGCCCCCACCACCGACGCCGTCAAGTTCGTCGTCTGGGGGGGGGTCGATCACGTGGATCGTGCGGTGCTCGCAATGCGGCTTCGAGGGCGTCCTAGACCCCGTTTGTCGCACGTGCGTGCAGTGTGGCTGGGGGAATTGAGGGCAGCCGAGCCGACGGACTGTAGTTTAGTGGTGAGGGGAGGCGGTCATCTATTGGCTAACGCGTTGCCGTCCGACTTGGTGGCTGAGTTTCCGTCGAGACTAGCTGGCGCGCTGGAGGGGGTCACACAGTAATGCATCATTCAGTTAACGGCAAGTCCAGCATCGGTACCCCATGTCCTGGTAGTCATGCGTCAACCCAGACAGGGGCCTTGATAATCAGCTGAGTTTCCATTGAGTTTTGTTGATTTTCAATGAGTTCTGTTGCGAGGATGCCTCAGGCGAACGTGGTAGGGGCACCTCCGAGGTCAGCGTTGTGAGGTTATCTCAGGTGAACGTGGCCTGACCGCCTTAGCTCGCGGTAGCCCCTCCCCCAGACGGCAGATCAGCGGTGTCCCGTCAGAGATGGTGCAATGGACGGTCCAGCATACCGCAACTGCAGTTGGTGCAGGCCTGTCCCGTCCTCACCACTCCGGGCGTACTTAGCCATTTTGGCTCAAACCATGTTCGCATCGCTGGGCTGGCATTCGCCCCACGTGGCACAGCGCGCGCCCCATCGATGACGGTGAAGAAGAGGCCGTCATCACGAACGCCAGCAAGTGATGACGATTCAGAACCATTACTTCGACGGCGGCCTGCAGCTGCACCACCAGCTGAGGCAGCAGCAGCGAGGTCATCTGCGGCGTCATCGATGCCATCAACGGCGGCGGCGGCGCATGATGTGCAGAGCCTGGCGGCGCCGCCTGGTGTTCCAGTAGAGTTCATTGCGCGCGTGACCTCGGCAGCTGCGCGGGGAGACCAAGTGGAACATCCATCGGCATACATGACATCCAGCATTGGCATCGGTATAGGACTTGAGCTATCTGGGCACGATCACGTGCAGCGTACCCGCGACACGCTCGAGTACTTCTCTGGCTGGGGGACGTACGCGTACTGGGCGCGCCAGGCGGGCCTCAGCTACGACGCCTACGCCTGCAACGACATGGGCGACTTCGCGACTGCCCCAAGCATCGCTTACGCCGTGTACGTGGCGCAGTCGGTCGTGCAGTATGGCACCGTGCTGATCAGCGGGCCCCGCGAGGTAACGTCCATGCGTGCCTACTCAGTTGCAACGCTCATGTGCACCACACACGTGAGAGGTGCGTTCTACGTCGTGCTGGCCACCAAGAAGCTGCTTCAGAACACCCAAGTGGCCGAGGCGATCGTGGCGACGAAGGGCAGCATCATCACCGCGAAGTTCCGCGTGGTGGCGACGGCGCTGGTGACGAACATGCCCGTCGAGTGCGTGGCGCACCTCGACATCCAGGGCGGCGAGGACGGTGCAGAAGCTGCCGCGCGGCAGGAGGACGCCTCAAGCGAAACGCATTCCTACACGCCCATACCAACTAAGTAAATGAGGATTGGGAGGGATGAATGATGTAGGAGGGGTGGTTGATAGGGTGGTAGGTGAGGAGGTTAAGGTGCAGTGGATGACTGATGCGATGGGGTCGGCCGCCGTGGATCGAAATGTCGCCGAGCCCGTCGTCGTCGTCGTCGTCGTCGTAGTCGTCGTCGTCGTCGTCGTCGTCGTCGTCGTCGTCGTCGTCGTCGTCGTCGCCCGCCGTCCGTCGCCCGTCGCCCGACGTCCGCCGTAAATCGCGCGTCGTGTCAGTTCGGGGTGACGGGCCGCATTAAAAGTTACGGGGTGGGCGACATACAACTCAAAGGAAATCAACGAAACTCAATAGCAACTCAATGATTTGTCGAGGCGGCCGCCGCGCTGGCGCATCGGCTCGCGATACGTCGCGGGCGCGGCAGCCGCATCGACCGATCATTGAGTTGCTATTGAGTTCCGTTGATTTCGTTTGAGCTCAACTTCCTACCCATCCCCCCTCTCCCAGGAGTTCGGCGACGCGTTCGCCTCGGCGCTGTGCGACAGCGCGCTCCTCGCGCTGGGGCGCGCTGTGCGCGCTGGGCCGCGGCCCGACTCCCGCGCGCGGGCCCAGCGCGCACAGCGCCAACATCATCGTCGTCGTCGTCGTCGTCGTCGTCGTCGTCGTCGTCGTCGTCGTCGGCGCAGTCGTTGCAGTCGTCATCGCAGTCGTCGTCGTCGTCGTCGTCGTCGTCGCCGCCGTCGTCGTCGTCGTCGTCGAGGGTCGAGGGTCTTTAATGTTTCTGGGGCGCATTTGGTCCCGCGGGGGACTTCTCGTTGCCGCGGCTGGATCCAGAATTCTGGTCGGAACGCATGCCAGGACAAGTCTGGGGGCCAATGTTTCGTCGGAGGGACGGCCGTCGACGACGACGACGTCGACGTCGCCGACGAGGGGACAGGGGGAGGAGGCGGAGGGCGAGGGGGAGGAGGATGAGGGCGAGCGTGATAATGATGATGATAACGATGTTGATGCTGCTGGTGATGGAGATGACGATGATGATAATGCTGATGATGATGACGATGCGGATGATGATGATGCTGCTGCTGATGATGATGCGGAGGAGGAGGAGGATGAGGGGTAGGAGGGTGATAAGGAGGAGGAGGATGAGGAGGACGACCACGAGGAGGAGGGGGAGGAGGAGGAGGAGAGGACGAGGAAGGCGTCGCCGTCGCCGCCGCCGCCGTCGCCGTCGCCGCCGCCGCCGTCGTCGTCGTCGTCGTCGTCGTCGTCGTCGTCGTCGTCGTCGTCGTCGTCGTCGTCGTCTGTCACCTCCTCGGCGACGGCGACGGCGACGCCGTCCTATTCCTCCTCCTCTTCCCCTCCTCCTCCTCCTCCTCCTCCTCCTCCGTCTCCCCCTTTTCCTCTTCCTCCTCCTCCTTCTCTCCTCCTCCTCCTCCTCCTCCTCCTCCTCTTCTTCTTTCTCCTCCTCCCCCCCCTCCTCCTCCTACTACTCGCCGCCATCTCAAGGCTCAGGCTGAGGCTGAGGCTGGCTCAGGCTGAGGCAGGCTGAGGTTGAGGCTGGGGCTGCAGGCCGACTGAGGCTGAGGCTGAAGCAGGCTGAGGCTGAGGCTGAGGCTGAGGCAGGCTGATGCAGGCTGAGGCTGAGGCTGAGGCTGAGGCAGGCTGATGCTGAGGCAGGCTGAGACTGAGGCTGAGGCTGATGCAGGCTGAGGCTGAGACAGGTTGAGGCTGAGGCAGGCTGAGGCTGAGGCCGAGGCCGACGGCAGACTGAGGCTGAGGCTGAAGCAGGCTGAGGCTGAGGCAGAGGCAGGCTGAGGCTGACGCTGAGGCAGGCTGATGCTGAGGCAGGCTGATGCTGATCCTGATGCAGGGTGAGGCTGAGGCAAGCTGAGGCTGAGGCCGCGGCTGAAGGCAGACTGATGTTGAGGCTGAATTCTAAGCAGGCTGAGGCTGAGGCTGAGGCAGGCTGGGGCTGAGGCAGGATGGGGCTGATGCTGAGGCAGGCTGAGGCTGAGGCTGTGACTGCGACTGCCGTTGCCACTGCGACTCCCATCGCGAATGCGACTACGACTGCGAGAACAGCAGAATTCTACAACACGGTTCTCATCTGAATCTTAAGGGGAATGCTTCCAAACATGATCCTACAAATCGTTGTTAAGTTGCTTTGCCATGATCATTCATTGGTAACGGAACAATAACGTGCGGAACGGGTAGCGACGCAAGACGAATGAATAACCTACAAACAACATATCTTAATACCTTATAGTTCATGAACCTGCGATCGACGCGCGTGCTGGAATAATGCTTGCGGACCTTAGATCAAAGCGCGTGCCATTTTATATGTAACATATCATAATATGTTGCCCATGTAAGATACAAAAAACATTCATCCTCTAATTGTTCGCAAGATGGCACGCTACGCACGCATGCCATATTAGGGCTCGCGCAACCCTCTGGGATTGGGGAGGTCGACGACGTCGTCCCTGGCGGTGGCGCGAAGACCGGCCGAGCCTTTCCTTGCGCGTAGGTTGCCCTGGCGCGGCGAGACTCAAGTTGGCCGAGATTTTCGCCGAGGACGCGTCCATCGCGAATATCTTTCTGGCCGGCAGCGAGCTGGTGGGCCAGCTGCGCCGCGCGGAGGTGGGCGCGCCCAACTCGCGATCCCGAGTTTGGTGCGCTCATGCAGTGGGCGCCCCGCCAGAGCTTCCGCTTCCGCCGAGGCCGCGAGGTATTGGGCTACCGGACGGAGTCCAGAATACCGACCCGGTAGAAATGTCGCCAGGATTTCGAGATCACCCCCCGTTCGAGGTCCAGGACGTCCGTCCACGCCCAGTTGGCGCGACAGCATCGGTCTCGCGCCCGTGCCGCGGCGCCCTGTCTGATCAAAGCGGGAGCAACTGCAGCGACGAGGCAGGGAAGTGGCAACGACAACGAAGCCGTCACCAGCTGGCATGCTAACTGCTGGTCACGTCCTGGCAGAGTCCAAACGAGCGTCAGCGAGGCGCGACGTCAGCGAAATCGGCGTCGGGATCGTCATCTTCGTCGTCTCCACCCCCTGCTCAACCGCCGCGCCCATTTCCGCGCCCACGCGCGCCAGCAGCTGCGGCGGCGTCGTCATCGAGTGCGGTCGTTCCGATGACGGGGGCGCCGATATTGCCGGCCGTCGGCCTCGGGCTCCGCCCTTGACGGTGGTGAAGACGATTTACGATTCACGATTGACAACGGCGACCAGGATTTGTTCGTTGATCTGTGGGCTACAGGGTAACTTGGCGGAGCCCTGGGTGACCGACTCTGCAAATCGATGTCTTCGCCGATCAACTTAGCAGCTGCGGCCCAGTCGAGACGCTGGGCGAACTCCCCCGCGTCGCGGGGGCCTGTGATGCCATTCGCGACAGCGGCTCTAACCTCCTGTCCGCTGATTGGCCTCTGCCGAATCATGGCCGAAAATCTCTATCCCTGGTTGTCGTCGAGTCGCTCAGTCGTTGGATCATGGCGGGCACCAGCTCCAGCGGTGTCGGGAGTAAGGGTTCAGGACCACGAGCCAAGGGCAGCGGCGTCATTCTGGCTACCGCACTTGCGGCAGGCAGCGGCGCCAGCGAATCCTATGGCACCTGCGCCCAGAAATTCGGGCAGACAGCCCTCGTCGAGAAGGAATTCACTGTCCTCTCGGAAGACGAGGTCGTCGTGCAGGCCATGTTGGACGAGCTCGAGGGATGGCGCGGCCTGGACTCGTTTGAGCGGCAGCCCCGCTCAGAGTCCCGAGATCTCATTGACGCTAGATGGGCGTTCGAGTGGGAGCTCATGCCGCTGGCGGCCACGAGCGGGGTCGAACAGTTGTGGCAGGTTGGGGCCCGCATGACGTTGCTATGCTACCGGGGCGCGCGACCGCCAGACATCGCCTTCTTCTCGGGTGCCGCCTTCTTCTGGGGCCAGCGCCTTGTCGTGAGCAGCGCTGCGCAGGCAGGTTTGGGGCCGTTCAGCCTCGGCGTCTCACAGGCATTCCCGCGCGGTATGCCGCGCTCCGAGCCGGCCGCGCGCGACGGAGAGATCTCTGGCCACGTCGTTTGCGACGCCGCCCGGGGGCGCGCCGTTGCCCCAGAAGTTCCCGGGCAACGCCGACGTCGACGGCCGGAAGGAGGTCTTGAAGATGCTCCGACCGGGATGTTGAAACTGGTGTTCGTCGAGGCCCCCGCGAATTTTTGGCTGCGCCCGACCTCGATCGCCCCCTGACTGTTCGTGATGCGCGGTACTTATGGGCAGCTGCAGCTCATCGCGTCCACGCGCGTTGACGACCTTTTTTTTGGGGGGGGGCGGGGGGGGCAGGGCGCGCGACGCCTTCATTGCGCGCTTGGAGACCAAATTCGGCAAGGTCAAGCACGGGTCGAGATCGTTCGGGCACGTTGGCATCAGTCATGCACCACATCTTGACGGCAGCATATGGCCACGCCAGCACGGGCGTGCCACAATGCAGAGCTTGGCCAACATGGCTAAGTACCAGCGCGAAGACTTGGGCGCGCTGGCTTCTGCGGTGCTGGTCACCGCTTGCCAGGCCCGTCTTGGCGGTGCGGCTTCACTTTACGCGACGAATATCGCGCGCTGTGTTTGCGTCAGTTACTTGCAGCGTTGTTCCACTATCTTTTGCTCCAGACACGCGCGAGAGCTGAACAGGTCGGTCACGTGGATCAAGTTGCGCGCGCAGGCGCTCCATTGCAAGAGGCTCGAGACTCCGCCCAACCTCGCGCGCGTTTCCGACAGCTCCTTTCAGCGCCGTGGGCGCCCAGGGGCAAGTGATGAGAGTTTGTGTTCTCCTGTTGGTGGAGGGCCGTGACAGCGCTAGCCTTGGCGGCGCGGAGGACGGTGGCGGCGCTAGCCAAGGGGGCGCGGCATGCCCGTGCGGGCGAGTCTTGGTCGCGGATTGGTCTTCCAGGAAGCAGCCGCGCATGTGTCGCAGCAAGTGTTAGGTCGGGCTTGTCCCCCTTGCAGGGGATTTTTCGACGAAGAATTAGACATGCCCCAAACATGCCCCAAAATTGTCAAAGAATGCTCAAAAAGTAGTCCCCAGTTTTTCTTTGATTTAGTATAATTAATATGTTTGGTCAATTTTTTGCCTCGTCGAAAATCTCCCTGTAGGGGGGCGGGCCCGACTCAGAGTAAGTGTGCAGCCGAGCTGCATGTTGTCCTAAATGCACCGAACCAGGCGACGGTTGCGCAGGTGGTTCTGTGCGAGCTCGCCTGCGGCGTGACGCAGTCGTCGCAGAAGTTTGACTTGCGCGTGCAATCCGCCCTGCGTCCGCCCTTGGATACGCGCCTGGATGCGCGCTGTCTTTGGCGCTGTGACTGCGAGCGCGGCCCGAGTGCCAGTTGACAAGCGCGCGTATTCGCGCGTGCTGAAGTTGCGCGAGTTCCCGGACACCCGACAGCCGAAGCGTTCGTGGTGGACTGAGGCGCGCATGACGTTTGCCAACGAACTCGCCAAAGTTTCGCCCGACCGCGACGCTGCCGCAACAGCCGCAGAGGGCGCCTGGAGCCAAGCCGGGCCCCCACTCGTGTTTCGGCCAGTGGCGGCGTCGGCGCGCTCGATGCTGGCTGCTAGAAGACTTCGAACAGTTTCCCGCTATGTTTGTCCTGGGCAGCAGAGCTTTTCGGATCTGGACCAGAGTTGCTCTCTCTCTCTCTCTCTCTCTCTCTCTCTCTCTCTCTCTCTCTCTCTCTCTCTCTTTTGCCCCCTCCCCTCTTTTTTTCGCTCTCTCTCTCTCTCTCTCTGTCTCTCAATCCGTTGCCGTGCTTCGCTCGAGAGAGCTGTGTGCCTTCTTGTGTGCGGAACAGGATCCTCTATCTCCCTGCCGCATCTCATTTGATCCACATCCCCGCCCCCCCCCGCTTCGCCCCCCCCCCCCCCCCCCGTCTGTGAAGCGCCGCATATTTGCGATGGCCGTCGGCGGCGGCGGGGGCGTCTTTGCTGGCGACATTTGACAGATCCCCGTGCGCAGTGGCGAGTCTGACGGGGTCCTCTTACTCGCCCGACAGATCTCCGCCAATCTAGATGCGGCTTTGCAGCGAGTTGGCTTGCCCCAGAATATGGCGAAACAAGAAGAGTCGTTCCGAGCCTCCATTTCATGGTTGAAAATGAACGTCTCGGGGGTCTCGACACGCAGGGGGAGGTTCTGGTTGGGGCTCGGTATCTTGGATGACGTTTCGCTTCGAACCAAGCTAGCATGGAACATCTATAGTCTCGGCGTTCGGCAACCGAAGTGGGGCGGGCTAAGATGTGGAAGCTCTGGGGCAGCAGGATACCACACAAACCTGATATTCTAGCATTCCAGGGGCATGTCTTCGAAGCAGGTTCATCCGCTAACGAACCCTACGTTTTTACAGCAAAAGTGACTGCTCATATCAGCGGCATCGCTGCGAAGTTCCTCCGCGCTCTAGAGAGCGGTGGCGCCGCCGACTGGGCGGGCGATCATTCTCGGAGCACGTCTCGCGGCGACTGCGTGCGCTCGGTCTTCCCGAAGGTTTGCTTGTTTGCAAGAATTGGCCCGTGACCCCGAGGCCCGTGTCCCAGTCGTCGCCGCTCTCTGGGGGCCCCTGGTCGACGGCCCGCCTGCCTTCGGCCGCCGTGGCTGCCGCGCCCGATGGGCGCCGCCACTGGCGCGCCAAGTAGAGGTCGACTGCGGAGTTATGCGGGTGCCAGGGGGGCGGGGGACCTCCATGAGTGGTGTGTGTGGGGGGTGCGAACTGCTCGTGCGTCGCCCTCTTCCATAGCGACGAAGCGCGCGGCGCTCGTTTGCGCATCGACCCGTCTATTTTGAAGGCGGCGATCTTGACGGAGGGCGAGGGCATTTTTTCTGCCGCCTCCGTGGGCCCGCCCGCGCTCTCGAGCCGCCGACAGGAGAGTCTCGCCGCCTCCGCGCGCGCGCTGAGAGACGAACGCGGCCGCTTCTGGTCCAGGGCCTTCTCCCCGAGCGGAGCACCCCCCGCGCGCGTGCATTTGTCTGGGGGAGGGGGGCGTGAAGCGCGAGACCCGTTACTCGCGCGCGCCACTTGCAACGCGCGCCTGCGGGCGGTTCCAGCGGGCGTTTTCAAAGCGAGATAGCGTTAGACAGCGCGTGCGCGCAGCGCGGGAAAGTCGCGCGTGCCGAATGGGAGGAACGACGTTCAAATGGGCCCTGCAATCGCCGAGGCAATGGCAGTGCCAGTATTTCAGCTTGGATTTCGACTCGAGGTCAGATAATAACGAGCATGCCGTTTAACTGTATTTTCCTCGCCCCCTCCGCCCGCTGCCATTTTTTTCGAGGCTCGCGCCGGAGCCCGAAAGGCCCCGATCGGCGTGCGGCGCCTCGCCGGCGCCATGCGGCCACAGGAGGGCGCGCCGGCGGCGCCCGCAGGGCAGCGGCGCCGCGTGCTAGCAAAAGGAGATGCACAGACGGCGAAGACGGACCTCGGACTCAAGGGCGGACGACGCGCCTTGCAGGCCGTCGTGCTCCAGTTCCCGCTCCAGCTCGGCCTGTTCGATTACTTGTTGCTCGAGGGGAACGGCCTGGAGCTCGCGCGCGCGTGCTCGCGAGGAGCGAGATGCAGCGAGGCCGTCGCCGAGTCCAGAGAAGGGCCGCAAACGCGGATCCCTTCCTGTCTGGGTCTTCGGAGGCCTCCTGGCCGCCTCCCTGTCTGCAGCGGAAGGAAGCGGCAGGCGCGGCGAGCGCCCGGAAGTTGGCCGAGTTGCGACGGGTGATCGACGAGCTGGGACACGGCCGCACGCTGCGGTATGATCATGTTCTGTCAGACGGATCGCTGCTTCGATGTTCAACGTGCATCCAGAGATCAGGGCGCGCGCGGTGGGCGCGCTGGCCCAGGCGCGGGCGGAGTGGAATCAGAGGCTCGCGCCACCGACCTGCGCGGAGAGGGAGTTGCAGGCGCGACTGGGGGTTTTCACGGGCGAGTAAGAAGATTGTTGATGGCCGCCACATGACCAAGAGCTGATAGACCGACGCCGCGCGGCGGCCAGAGTGGCGCAGATGGCGAAGGGATCCACGCGTTCGCTGACGCGCACGGTGGGGTGGATTTTCAGTCCCGCCGTGATATCTCCACTCTTCCGACGCGCTCTGCTGCTCCGAGGTTCTCTACTCCGTCTACTGTTCCAAGTCCCCGCGCTCCTTCGGGGTCACTTACTGCTCCGAGGCCCATGACATCAGCGACGCTGTCATCGGCGACGCTGTCGCAATGGCCGAGGTGGCGAAAGCGACGCGAGGTCTCTGGCTTGGCAAAGCCCCCGGCGCCATGGTTTTTCGAGCAGAGATGCGCGCGCAAAAACGCCGAGTCGCCGATGCGCGCGCGTGAACCTGCGCGGCGCCATCAGGCTCGACGCGCCGCTGCGGGATTGTTTGGCATGCGTGGTGGTCGCCGTGGCATCCAGCGACAGGGGTCTAGCACTGCCGTCCACCTGCCGGCTCCAACCGGCATTCAACTCTCAACGGGCTGGTGGCCAATTTGGTTGCCGACCATGCTATGCGACAGTGAACCATTTGTTCGCAGTCCACATCCCACTGTGGCGCGCGAAAGAGCGGAACCAACACGTTTTGGTAGCTGCGGTCGGCGTCAAGAAGCCTGTCGATCCAGTGTAGTGCGCGGGCATGTGGGCGGCGCTGGTGGGGCACGACGCATGGCCAGATATTATCGCAGCGCCAGCAGAGGGGCAGGTAGCAACAGTGAATGCTGACGTCGCTGCCAGACCCATCAGCTTTCAGCGAGGCGCGGAAGAGCTCGCTACCTTTCATGCGAAACATTATTGCGCCGATGGTCGCCACGTTGCCGAGCAGAGTCTCTGGCGTCCAACTTGGGCGCGCCCCCTCCCGCGCGTTCACCCACCTGCGCTTCGCCGACGACGTTTTCCTGGCCGTCCGAGCCCCCCCGCGCATTGCGACGATGCCCGGCGGCGCTGCCCCGGCCAGCTGCGCAATCGCACGGGCTGGAACTACACCCGGGCAAGACCATTATTCGGTCCGATATCATGCTGCGCGCGGGGGGGCCGAGCTCGCGCACCTCGCGTGTCCAAGACGTGGACATCGTAAGCGCCCCGCGAGACGGCGGCGTCAAATGCCGCTGCCACCGAGTTAACTCCCTCAATTGAACGGGCGCGGAGATCAACCGCCGCACGGGGCCCGCGCGGCCGACGCTTCGTTCGCGCGAGCTGGGGTTTGCCGACGCGTTGCCCACGGGCCGCCCGATTCCATCTTTTCGACGGCGCAGTGACCCAATCAGCGGCGTTGGCCGCGTAAGCGTGGCGCGCGCGGAATCTCAGCGCCAATATCTACAGCGGACGTAGCGACGCAGTTCCGCATGATCAGCATGTCGCTTAGACGAGGCACCATCCACGGACTGCCTGTTTACATTGGCCGTCGCGCGATGGCAGCGGATTGCGTGAGCGACGGAATGCCGAAACACGATTCCGGCTCCAGCACCGCCAACGACGACGTCCCATCGCAGGAGGAGACGCTTGCATCGCCGGGCGGGCACATTGAGGACGGCGACGAAGGCGAGACGGGAGACTCCATGGCACTATTTGCGTCGACAGTATCACGCGATCAACGCGGTGCGCGGAACGCGTCTTGCGCGCCGCCGCGTCGACGGTCGGTTAATGACGCCGGCGCGCATGTCATGGTGCATGGCCTCACAGGTCTTCAACCTCGACGCCGCCAGGTGGACTTGGAAGGTGCTGCAGTGGCAATCCAGCGTCGACCTGCAACAGCGTGGCCGCAGACACCACGGAAACCAACCCAACGGGTGGAGCGACGAAGGCTGGAGAGAAAAGTGACGCGGGCGGGAGGGGCATGCGTAAAACGGGGCGGGGGGGGCATAGACAGTGTGCAGGGGATACTGCCCTCTCCTCCATCCGTTTTCCTGATGAATAAGTCCCCCCTGTCGCGCCCCGAGACGCGTCGATAGGGCGGGCTCGGCGTTTCGCTGCGACCCCTCGTCGTCTATGATCCTGGAGCTTGTGACTTGCAGCAACTTCGAGGATGGAGGGCGGGCCTTTTCAGACATGTGGCTCTCGCCGTCCCGCCGCGCACATTCGTTGTATTACATTTTTGCAACCGTTTCAAAGATGGACAGCACCGCCATTTCAAAATGTGGTTCACGTCTCAGCGCCGCGCGCATTCCTTTTTTCCCAGCCCTCCTTGCTTGGGTATTCGTTTTGAATAGAACACTGCGGTCTCCAGTCCTTTTCCTCCTCCTTCTCCTCTTCCTCCTCCTCCTCCTCCTCCTCCCGCCTCCTGTCTCCCTCCTCCCGCCTCCCGTCTCCCTCTCCTTTTGCTTTGTGCGGACCTCGCCTTCCCTGGGGGGCTGCGATCTGCGACGCTGTCGCCACTTTCGAGGGCTGCTGGTGGGTCCTGCGGAGTGAAGCGCCGCGGGGATCTGAGCGAGACCTCGCCGTCCCTGGGGGGCTGCGATCTGCGACGCTGTCGCCAATTTCGAGGGCTGCTGGTGGGTCGTGCGGAGTGAGGCACCGCGGGGATCTGAACGGGACCTCCCGTCCCTGGGGGGCTGCGATCTGCGACGCTGTCGCCACTTTCGGGGGTTGCTGGTGGGTCCTGCGGAGTGAGGCGCCGCGGGGGTCTGAGCGGGACCTCGCCGTCCCTGGGGGGCTGCGATCTGCGACGCTGTCGCCACTTTCGAGGGCTGTTGGTGGGTCGTGCGGAGTGAGGCACCGCGGTGATCTGAACGGGACCTCCCGTCCCTGGGGGGCTGCGATCTGCGACGTTGTCGCCACTTTCGAGGGTTGCTGGTGGGTCGTACGGAGTGAGGCGCCGCGGGGATCTGACCGGGACCTCGCCGTCCCTGGGGGGCTGCGATCTGCGACGCTGTCGCCACATTCGAGGGCTGCTGGTGGGTCCTGCGGAGTGAGGCGCCGCGGGGATCTGAGCGGGACCTCGCCGTCCCTGGGGGGCTTCGATCTGCGACGTTGTCGCCACATTTGAGGGCTGCTGGTGGGTTCTGCGGAGTGAGGCATCGCGGGGATCTGAGCGAGACCTCGCTGTCCCTGGGGGGCTCTCAAGAGCTGCTGTGGGATGCGTTGGGTGGAACGGGCGCATTGCACAGCCAACGGGGGTGATTTGTTATTATTACATAGCCCTTACATCTTGACTGGGGGCCTGTGAGCCTTCCGATTGTTGCTCGCAAAACCACTTGCGTCCATGTTACGTCATCGCGCCCGTTATAGCAATCCTGATGTATGCCCCGCATTGCGCCAGGGTTGGGTACGTCGCCAGGGTAATTTATCGCCGCAGCCGTCCTTCATACTCTTAAGGCTGAGGTTCCAGAAATGGCGTCTGGCGCGATCTAGGATTGTCAAGACGCAGAAGTCACGTTGTTCCACGGCGCTCAAGTCGCATGGGTGGCATATTGAGACAAGCTGTGGTTGTCAGGCCCAAACAGTCATATTGATTCGCGGCGTCGATGGCCCAGAAGTCGTGTCGTAATTTTGTTCAGGGTTCTCAGACGATGAGTTCTCAATCGGGCATTTTTCGCAAGGAGCGATGCACTTCCGTTCTTGTGTGGAACTTGAACTATGAAAAATCGAACTTGGAAGTTGGAAAGAGGGTTTAGTACAACATCGTTGACACGTGTCCTCCTGCTCCTTCTATTCCTCCTCCTGCCCGTGCCAGCGGGGTCGATGCTGGATCTTCCGCCACGGCGTTTCCCGCGGCCTAGCAGTTATGTGGCTGCCGCAGGGCCACAATCCCAAGGAGCTGAAATAGTTGCATTTTCGCCACGAAAGATGCGAGTTGTTTTCACGGGCTGAAGGTGTTTGCGCATTCTGCTGTTGTTCGCAGCCTCCATATTTCAGCTACGCAGTACGAGTGCTCTCTCCTCCTTTTCTCCTCCCTGTTCTTCCCCCCCATCACTCCTCTTCCTGCCCACCCTTTCTCCTCGTCCCTTCTTTCCCCTCTTCCACCCCCCCTCCCTTCCCTTTTCTCCCTCCTTTCCCTCCCTCCCTCCCTCCTCCCCCCCGTCCCCCGCAAAAGGTGAGGCGGGGACGGGGTGACGCTCTCCCCGTCCCTCGTGGCACCGCTCTCTTGCTTGGTTGGCCAACCGAGGCGGCACGACTGGCCGACCAGGTGTGGGCCGCGCTCGAGGACCGGCCCGGGGTCCGGGAAGCCTGGCACGGGGAGGGGGGGAAGAGGGAGGAGGGGAGGGAAGGGGACGGGGTGGGAGGGGTGGGGGCGGGGAGTGAAGAGGAGGAGGAAGAGGAGGAGGAGGAGGAGGACGTGGAGGAGGAGGAGGTAGAGGAGGAGGAGGAGGAGAAGGAAGAGGAGGAGGAGGAGGATGCGGAGGAGGAGGAGGAGGAGGAGGAAGAGAAGGAGGAGGAGGAAGAGGAGGAGGAGGATGAGACGGAGGCGGAGGCGGAGGAGGAGGGGGAGGAGGAGGAAGAGGAAGAGGAACATTAATCAGTTTTAGTAATCTTAGTATTACTACTAGTAGTACTAATATTATTATTTCTAAGAACAATCATGCTACTTAGAATAAGAAGAAGAAGACTGTGACTAATACTAATATGAAGAATACGAAACATAATGATACCGGAGAAATTACCCAATCAGGGCTACAGGGCTAGGGGACTATAAGGCTATTGAGCTATAGGGCTATAGAGCTATAGGGCTAGCTATACGACCACCCTTCGGGTGATAAGGAGGTTCGGGGGGGGGGAACCAACGTCTCACTCGATCGGTCTCACTATCGATCTCACAATCGATCTCACTATCGGTTTCGCTCGATCGATCTCACTCGGTCGATCTCACAATCGATCTTACTCGATCTATTTCATTCGATCGATCTCATAATCGATATGACTATGGATCTCACAATCGATCTCACTATCGAGCTCACTATCGATTTCACAATCGATCTCACATTCGGTTTCATTATCGATCTCGCTATCGATATCACAATCGATCTCACAATCAACGTCATCATCATCATCATCAACATCATGATCATCAACGTCATCAACATCATCGTCATCGGGACACCATCATCATCATCATCATCATCGGACCACCACCATCATCTCATCATCATCATCATCATCATCATGAACAACATCATCAACATCATCGTCATCGTGACACTATCATCGTCACCATCATCATCATCGCCATCATCATCATCATCATCATCATCGCCGGGACATCATCAACATCAGCATCATCATCATCGTGCCATCATCATCAACATCATAATCATCACATCATCAACCTCATCATCAAAATCGTCATCATCGGGACACAATCATCGTCATCATCATAATCAACATCATCATCGGGACACCATCATCATCACCATCATTATGAACAACATCATCATTAACCTCATCATCATCATCATCATCACCGTCATCCGGACACCATCATCATCATCATCTTCATCATCATCAACGTCTCATCATCATATCATCATCATCTCATCATCATCTCATCATCATCATCAACATCATCATGATCATCAACGCCACCATCATCATCATCATCATCATCATCATCATCATCATCATCATCATCATCGGGACACCATCATCAACATCATCAGCAACATCATCGTCAACATCATCATCATCATCATCATCATCATCGGGACACCATCATCACCACCATCACCATCATCATCATCATCACCATCATCAACATCATCATCATCATCATCATCATTATCATCATCATCATCATCATCGGGACACCTTCTTAATCACCACCATCATCATCATCAACATCATCGACATCATCATCATCATCATCATCATCATCATCATTATCATTATTATCATCGCCATCACCATCACCATCACCATCACCATCACCATCAGCGTCACCATCATCATCATCACCATCATCATCATCATCATCATCATCATCATCATCATCATCATCATCATCGGGACACCGGCGGGACACCGGCGGGACACCGGCGGGACCCTGGCGGGACACCGCGGGCCACCGGCCCCCAGGAAGGAATCACTTGGTCTGGAGGCGCCTCAGTCAGAGGCGGGACACCGGCGGGGCACCGCGGGCCAGCGGCCCCGGAAAGGAATCATTTGGTCCGGCCGCGCCTCAGCCGGAGGAGACTTTCTTCTCGCCCGCCCACGCAGCTTCGCCTCGCCCGCACGCACAGCACGCACGAACACGACACTGAAACCGATTTCCCGGTAGGGGGGCTCTCCGTTCCACTTCGATCTCACCCCCTCACCTCAGATAGAGTTGCAGGGCTATAGGGCTGTTGGGCTATTGGGCTATAGGGCTATAGGGCTATATGGCACCCCCGGGAACCCCCGGGCACGCCTGGGCACCTGGGCACCCGGGCACCCGGGCACCCGGGCACCCCCGGGCCCCGGGCACCCGGGCACCCCCGGGCACCCGGGCACCCAGGCGTGCCGCGAAAATCGGCGGCAAACCTAACCTGACCATATGAATCCGCTAGGACCCCTACAGAGGCAAGCTCTGATTGGGGAATAAACATACCAATAAACATAATAAGAATAATATGAAGAATACTACTAAACATAGTATTACAAACATTTAGAGACATAAGAAGAATCGTAATGACAGGACTAACTATAATAATAAGAGTAATAAACGTCATAAGACGAATCAGACTAATACGAATAAGACTCATCATACGACTTATACGAATAAGAAAAGACTAAGACGAATACTACCAACATTAAGAATAATACTACAACTCGTAAAACTAATAATACCTAACGCGAATAATGATACAACTAAGAAGCAAATCAATGCTGATACGAAGAATAATAAGACGACTAAGAAGACAGTTATAACGACCACAAGAAATTCTAGTACTACTAAGGCGCATATGAAGACTATTAATAATACTACTACTAATAACAATAATCTGCCTAATACGAATGAGTATAATAAACATAAGAAAAAAGGCGAAACCTAATACGACTAATACTAATAATATTACTATTACTCATAAGAAGAAGAGACTCATGACACAATGAAAAATACGAATATTAAGACAACTAGCAATCATGCAACGACTAATAATACTACCATTAATAATCATATCAAAAACATAATACACATGGTACGAAGTAAACGAAACACAGTAATACTGATAAGAAGAAGAGGCGGCAGAGGAGGAGGAGGAGGAGGAGGAGGAGGAGGAGGAGGAGGAGGAGGAGGAGGAGGAGGAGGAGGAGGAGAGGAGGAGGAGGCGAGAGGAGGAGAAGGAAGCGGCGGACGAGGAGGAAGGAGGAGGACGAGGATGAGGGATGAGGAGGAGGAGGAGGAGGAGGAGGAGGAGCGAGGAGGATGAGGAGGAGGGAACCAGGAGAGGACCAGGAGGAGGACGAGGAGGAGGAGGAGAGGAGGAGGAGGAGGAGGAGGAGGAGGAGGAGGGGGAGGAGGAGGAGGAGGAGGAGGAGGAAGAGGGAGGAGGAGGACGAGGAGGAGGAGGAAATGAGGAGGAGGAGGAGGGAGGAGGAGGAGGCGGAGGAGGAGGAGGAGGGACGAGGAGGAGGAGGATAAGGGGTGAGGACGAGGGGAGTTGGAGGGAGGAGGAGGAGAGAGACGAGGTGGAGGAGGAGAAGACGCGGAGGAGGAGGAGGAGGGACGAGGATAGCACCGCGTGAGGAGGAATCGAGAAGGGCAAGAGGAGGAGGAGGAGGAGGCGGAGGCGGAGGCAAGGAGGAGGAGGAGGCAAGGAGGAGGCAAGGAGCAGGAGGAGGCAAGGAGGAGGAGGAGGAGGAGGAGGAGGAGGAGGAGGAGGAGGAGGAGGAGGAGGAGGAGGAGGAGGAGGAGGAGGAGGAAGAGGAGGAGGGGAGGAAGAGGAGGAGGCGGAGGAGGAGGAGGAGGAGAAGGAGGAGGAGGGAGGGAGCAGGGAGGCGGGATGGAGGAGGGAGGAGGAAGGGAAGGAAGAGGAAGGGAAAGAGCAGGAGTAGGAGGAGAGTGACGGAGAAAAGAGGAAAGGAGGAGGGAGGCGGGAGGAGTGCATTACACCGCTCGCGGAGTTGACTTCTGAAGGCCGTGCTTTTTGGCTACCGTCTCCTTGCTGACCATGCGTGGTGAGCAGTCCGTGAATTCGGCGGACGCGGCGGCAGACAGGCGATGTCGACAAGAGGCGCTTTGTTTCGGCCCCGCCGTGCGCAGGTCCACTGGAGACCACTTCCGAAGCAGTGGCCTTGCCTAGGTACGGTTCCAACATTCAGGGCACTGTCTGCATTTTTTCGCGCTCTCGCTTGCTGGCAACATGGGTCCGAACAAAGGCCTACTGGAGTTTCATCGTTGCGTGCGCAATGGCCGTTGGAGGTGTGGTTCCACCAATGGAGGAATGCTCGGTGTGCCCATCCTCGGTTTCCTCATCCTGCTCCTCCTCCCAATGGGCGCGCTGCCCATTGCGAGGATTCGCTTGGGGGTCCCTGCCACGGGACCCCCCGCGACAAGGACGGAGAAAAGTCTCCCAGGTAGCTCAAGGAGGGGAAGGACCCGTCCACCAGCCGCGTGCTGGGCCGGAGCTTCCACCTCACCATCTCCTAATTCACCCTACTACTTAACCCTGAGCGTCGTGCTTCATCTTCGTTCCTCATCCTGCCTCCTCCCAATGGGCGCGCTGCTTCCAGCATTCCTGATTCGTCGCCCATCGGAGGAGGACGATCGATTGCCCACTGCGGATTCGTCGCGCTCCTCCCCTCACCGTAGCACCTCTTCGGGATCGTCGCTGTCTGCTGAGTGCAGTCCACATGACGTGGCGTGTCACGTTCTCCGCCGTTGTATTTGTCAGGCGATCGCAAACATGGATGAGGTGGGCGTGGATTATCGACGGGTCCCGTTTCCATGGGACATCGCGGATTTCCGCCGCCGAGCGAGGCGGTGCCGAACGCATTTTGGGGAGGGCATCTCCCCGATCCATGTTTGCGCGCCCCCGAATTTGTTCAAACGTTACCATGCTCGAAAGGGCCTGGCCGCCGTATCCAGATCTTTCCGTTGGAACGTGCATCATTGAACTCCAAAGTCAATTTAAAGATGGTTATGTCGAGCACTGACAAGGGTACAGTCGCACATCTTTATCATGTGGCTCGTGGTTGGCGCCAAGAGCTGTTCTGAGTTTGTTCTAATTCTGAGCTGTTCTGAGTTTGTGGCGCTTGCCGATCTAGTTGGCAGCCAATGCTATTGAGCGGCAGTTCTATACATCTTAGAACGCTTGGTGTCTGCCACTCGCGTTCATCCGCGTGCTCACCGAGCTTGGCGGGCAGCCTTATCGCGACAAAGGCTGAGGCATTTCATCCCTCTCAAGCGGGAAGCTGCAGAGCGACAACCTCACGAGGCATACTATATATCTCCAGAGAGAGAGAGAGAGGGAGAGAGAGAGAGAGAGGGAGATGGTCGGGGATAGCCGCGTCGCTGGTGAGGCTTGGCCGAGCTCTTTCTCACAGCGACTGTGGGCTCAGGGTGGTCGGTGCGGGGTGACGTGACAGCTCGCTAGGTTCAATTCTGGACGAGGGCGTGCGCATTGCTTGGACTGCGCGCGTTCTCCGTGGTGGCAATTGCAGCGACGAGCCTTCACATGATTTGTTGCCATTTATTCGGGGCATATACTATTAGGACTGCGGCTATCTCATCTTATGAAGACCAATGCATTCCTGCGTTCGCCGAATCATTGATTACGTTTTGATTACATGTTGACGCTCTTGGAGAATGTCGACCATGCCATCCGCGGTAATCTCGTAGACTGGGGTTGCGCAACGGACGAACTCAGTATGGGGGTGCGCTGGGCAGGTGGCCGAAAGCATGCTAGAACGGTTTTCTGTGTCGCCAGACGTCCAGAACTGGCGTTGTGGTCATCGCCGGTGTGGTCAACTGCAGGTGGCCGTCGTCGACATCGATCACGCGTTTGGGGCACGCACTGCTGACGCGGTGTTGCCGACTTGCACTGAGATGCTTTTGCCGAGAGCAGGCGTCAATATAGCCACGCCAACGCGATCGTGAACAAGTCTTTTTGCAACTCTGTAGTTCAGGTTGCGGCCGCACGGGATCCACCTACCTGGTTGGTGTTTGGCTCGATGCAGTCTGCCAGGGCCTTGCACGCCGTCGCGACTTTCACACTGCGAATGCTTGGGTTCGTGGTGCTGAAGATGCATTGTAAGGTTGTCGGATATGTCGCGTCGGCGGCGGCCGTGTTCAGCGTCCTACGCGCGGAGGAGGCCCCTTTCCTGTGTGATCACGCTTCACACCGGGCGGATGTTCTTAGCTCCAGGCAGCAACGAGTTTCATAGTTCATTCAATTTACCACGGTATGTGGGTCACAGTAATTGCGGTCCCCGCACATTTTGTCAGCATTGTTTTGTGGAACTCCTGCACCATTATTTCGAATAGCTCGCTTATGTTGACGTATTTGTGTTGTGCGTTTCTGGCCGTCTTTGTTTCTAGGGACTTTGGGGATGAGGACGCAACATAACACATATACTCTGGGGACGAGTATCACATGAAAAGGGCCACGTCCTGTTGACGGCACGGTTGCCGAGGCTTGTTGGGCCCATTTTCTTCTACACGCCAGAGGCCCCAAGACTAGGTCCCCAACAGACCCCCAAAGGATCCCAAGACGGCCCTCAGATGCTCCAAGACGATTCTCAAGTATCCCTCAAGAGGGAGGAGGGAAGAGGATGAGGAGGAGGAGGAGAAGCGAGGAGGAGGAGGAGGAAAATGAACGAGGAGTAAGGAAGAGGAGAACGAGGCTGCGGGCAAAGAGAGGGTGATCAAAACGCGGTCCAGTTCAGCGCCCTGTCGTCTGAACTCAGCGGGTCAGCCATCAGGTAGTGAACCTCATCTCCGTTTCTGTTCTGCGCTGGCACAGTGGCGAGGTTTCCCGTTCCCGGGAGCCGCATGTGTTCCCGCCCCCGGCCTGAACGCTCCCCCCCACCCTCCTCCTCTTCTTCCCCCTCCTCCTCTTCCTCCTCCCCCCTTTCTCCTCCTCCTCTTCCTCCTCCTCCTCCTCTTCCTCCTCACGGCCACGACGTAGGCTGTAGGGCGGTTCGCAGCACCCATCAGCACAGTGGGGAGAAGATGGTGTGTAGTGAATGCTGTATTGGTGAGGGTTTTGTTGGATTGGCAGAGGTGGTCGCAAGGTGAGAGCGAAATTCGTGTTAGCATCAGTATCAGGACCAGTGGAAGGGCATGCAGGAGTTGTGGTTGCGCCAGTCTTGACAGCTGCCAGAGCATTTGTATGCCCCAGTGCAAATATAGCAGTATTGCCAGTAACATCAGGCGTCGTAGCACACGCCGCAGTCTTCCTGATGCTAACCAGTGTCGTGATTTTTCAAGTCGTGCAAGTCTTCCTGGTGGTGGCGATGGGCTGGTAGTCGTTCGGATCGCGAGGATAGCTTTGTTGCGTGGGGACGGATGCGGCTCCTCCCTGAAAGGTGTGGCGACCGTCGCTGGGGCAGTTCGAGCCAGAGGGTCCACAATGCGAGGAGCTCGTTCGTCCTGCAATAGAATGTCAGTGGGAGGATGGGATAAGCAGCGCGACTGCGTGACGCGATATCGGTGACTGTTCATGATAGAACAGGATGAATGTATGGAATGGGTTGGTGGTGGATGCCTAAGGTGAGGAAGCGTCCTCACGTTAGATGCGTGCCGCTCGTGCGTTTTACTGTTTGCGTGACTCTGTGTTTGCGCGCGAACTGTTGAGCCTGTTCACTTTTCCGGGTCCCGGTGATTAGATAGTGAGATGTTGTTTGGCGGGTTCGGGGGGTCTTGAGGGCTCCAAGGGGGCCCAGAAGGGGCCCCGGACCTGTCCAGAAGCTCCCAAGCTGGCCCAAGAGGCTCACAAAGCGCTCCAGATTGTCTGCAAGATGGCTGAAGAGCGCACTGAGATGGCCTCAAGACGGCACCACGAACGCTCGACGACAGCCCCAGACTGCTCCTAGACGGCCACAACGGCCCTCAAGACGGTCCACGAGGCCGCCGAGAAGGCCCCCCAAGGGCAAACATCAAGCATTCCCGATGGGAAAACAGCTTTTCAGCAGATTCATGCTTTCAATCCTAACAGCGGCCACGACGGCCCCAAAGGCCCCCCAAATCGGCCACAGACCGCCCAACAGGCCCCCCAGAGGGCGCCAAGACGGCCTGAAGAGAGCTTCAAGCAGCACAAGGACGATCCCTACATGGTCGGAGAGGGCCCCAAGAGGGTCCCACGACGGGCTCAGCTCCCCATGACGGGCCAAGAGGCACCCGGGATGGCCCAAATGGCCCCCCAGACGGGCCAAAAAGGATCAAAAGGATTCCCTCAAGACGGTCCAAGATGCCGCCGAGAAGCCCCACCCCAAAGGGAAAATCAATTATCTCTGATGGAAAAACATAGATTTCCGGGAAAATCAATTTTCCAGTCCTAACAGCGGCCACGACGGCCCCAAAGGCTCCCCAAGTCGGCCCAAGACGACCCAAGAGGCCCCCAGGAGGGCGCCAAGACGGCCTGCAGAGTGCTTTTAGCAGCACGAGATAGCTCCAAGACGGTCCAAGAGAGTCCTTAGGGGAGCCGAGGGGGTCACGGGAGGATCCCTACATGGTCGGAGAGGGCCCCAAGACGGGTTCAGTTGCCCATGACGGGCCAAGTGGGACCCACGCAGTACACATTTTCAGCTAGAGTTGGGTTCGCCATTCATTCCGTTGTAAGTTTCAACGATGGCGATTTCGATGACATGCTTGACTTTAGTCTCTTTTACTTAGTAGAGGCAGGAAACCATGGGGGCCAGCCGTGCAGTGTACAGGAATGATGGTTTGGCCTTCGCGCGTCCACCATGGACACCCGCGTCATGGGGTGGAAACGGACGGCCCAAGGGGCACCCAGGACCACCCAAGGCGGCCGAAGAGAGCGCCAACAGGGGCCCCGCGGGGGGACTTGGAACCCACATTTCGAGGCTTCCGCCCTGAGTGGCCCCCAGGATGCCCCAAGACGGCTCCGAGAGGACCCTCGACGTAACCCGAAGATGCAAATTCGCCCCGTTCCCGTGGGAAAGCGCACATCTTCATCGCAATCGTTTTTGTTCACGTGCCCAGCGTCCAAGACGGGCTCAGAGGCCCTGAGGAGAGCCCCTCAACGGCCGAAGAGGCCCCCCAGAGGGCCCCAAGACGGTCCAAAAGGGCCCCAAGACGGCCCAAGAGGCACCGAGGGCCGCCCAAGAAGGCCCCAGGAGGGGCTCGTGGTGGGGGGGGGAATGCGAACCCATATTTCGAGGCCTCGGCCCCAAGAGGGCCCGGAAGATCGCCAGCAGGCCCCCAAGACCCCCGCCACAAGAGGCCCCGAAGAGGCCCGGAAAAGCGTCTCAAGAGGCTTCGCCATTGTTTCCAACAGGTTGTCCACGGGTTTCCCCAAAGACGCGAACAACCATCACGAAGTCTCACACCAACAACCCAGGCTCGGTGGCAGGATGTGCAGAAGGCCGCAGGCACCTCCGAAATGCCTTGGCTGCCCAGTGCGGCAGGCTCTTCGTTTTGCAGCGGCAGTCGTTTGGGTAATCTTCCAGAAAGGTACGTTGGGCGTGTTATCCGTAAGGGCTTCGCCCCCTGCCGCCGGCCCCCTCTCTTGGAGAATGGGCCATGGAAGAGCTAAGTCATGAGGCTTTGGCGCTGTCGTGCAGCAGTATCGGAACTTCATGCGAGGCCGATTCGCAATCGGCAAAACCAACTGATCACAAGAGGGGTTACCACACAGGGCGATTGATAAGACGTGTATGGTTTACGAGCTTGGTTACCACACCTTGGGATTAAAGGGCCGAGGGAGTACTCGCAGTTTGGGTTACCACGCCTTGCGATGGATGTGCGTGAGGGGTGGCACCGAATTTCAGAAATGTGCAAATCCCTGTGTTTTTGGACCCTGACCCCGAAGATCTGCGTAAGGGGTTGCGCCGAATCAAAAGGTGGCAAATCCCTGTGTTTTTGGACCCTGACCCGCGGATCTGCGTGAGGGGTGGCACCGAATTTCAGAAATGTGGCAAATCCCTTGTGTTTTTGGACCCTGACCCCGCGGATCTGCGTGAGGGGTGGCACCGAATTTTCGAATGGTTCGAATTGGCATGTGTTTTTGGACCCTGACCCCGCGGATCTGCGTGAGGGTGGCACCGAATTTCAGAAATGTCGCAAATCCCATGTGTTTTTGGACCCTGACCCCGCGGATCTGCGTGAGGGGTGGCACCGAATTTCAGAAATGTGGCAAATCCCCTGTGTTTTTGGACCCTGACCCCGCGGATCTGCGTGAGGGGTGGCACCGAATTTCAGAAATGTGGCAAATCCCATGTGTTTTTGGACCCTGACCCCGCGGATCTGCGTGAGGGGTGTCGATTTCGAGCCCCCCCAGCAATTCAGACAACGCGCCCAGGTGAGGCTAAAAGTCTTGTTTGGGCCTCCCCCCCCTCGCGCGGTCAATAAACTAGTTACAGTAACCAGCAAGAAGTCAACTAGTTACAGTAACCAGCAAGAAGCAGAACTGTAACATTGGAAACTACAACCTACGACTGGTACAGGAAACTGCGAATCACGCGCCTCGCAGCCTGGTGGCCCCACAAGGGGGCCGGCGGATTGCATGCGTTGAATTCGACATGTCATGCTGTGCGCGCGTCCATCATGTTATGTTACGTGCGCCGCTATGCGCTCACTTGAGTTGCGTAGTGTAGTGCCCCGCGTGTTTTCCATGTGCTATGGCGCGCTGCACTGGACGACGGCATCCCCATCGAACGGCCCACTATCACCGCATTGCCGCTCGTTGCATTGCTTCCACAGTGCACAATAGGCTCGCGCGCGCGCCTTGCAGCACGGGCGTGTCATTCACTCTCCCGTCTCCCCACATCACCTCTCCCCCCGCCATCTCATCCTCGCCTGCCCCCGCCTCGCACCACCCCCTCCCCCCTCGCTCCCGTGTTCCTCCTGTTCGTCTCCAAGGACTCCACTTTTACTTTTGCTTCTGCCCCTCCTTCGCGTTCTGCTCTCGCCTTTGCCGCCGTCATGCTCCTGAACTCTTCTCCCCTTCTCTCGACCTCCAAACCGCCTCCTTCGTTCTCTTCGTCGTCCTCCTGGAGTCCCCCGTGCTCAGGGAAGGGCTCTTCACTACTTGTTTCCGCAATGCATTCGGGCCGAAGCCATATCCGCAACCGTCGCCCAGTTCTCGGCACCTCAGTGCGAGCTGGGATTTCGGAGAACTTGAGCGCGCGCCAAGCGTTCGCGATGGTTTCAGCATATTCCCTGAATAATCTGGAAATAGTAATAAGAAGACGAATACTAATAAGAAGCACACAATAATAATATAAAGAAGAAACATAATACTACTAATACTACTAATAATAACAATAAGAAGAGGAGAAGGAGGAGGAGGAGGAGGAGGAGGAGGAGGAGGAGGAGGAGGAGGAGGGAGGAGGAGGAGGGGGTAGGAGGAGGAGATGAGCAGAATGAGGAGGGGAGGAGGAGGAGGAGGAGGAGGAGGAGGAGGAAGCGGAGGAGGAAGAGGAGGCGGAGGCGCAGGAGGAGGGGGAGGAGGATCAGGAGGAGGAGGAAAAGGAGGAGAGAAGAGGAGGAGGAGAGGAGGAACAGGAGAAGGAAGAGAGGAGGAGGAGGAGGAGGAGGAGGAGGAGGAGGAGGAGGAGGAGGGGGAGGAGGAAGAGGAGGATAAGGAGGAGGAGGAGGAGGAGGAAAAGGAGGAGGAGGAGCAGGGGCGACAACGACTGACGAGGAAGAGCAGGAAGGAGTATCGACGACGCAGGAGGAGGTGGAGGAGGAGGAGGGCCACTCTGCCCCCCATCGTTTTCCCTCGGCCCGGAGAGCTGGCCACGGCAAGGATATGCTGGACCTGGGGCAGGAGGCGCACGCGCCCGCCGCTGCCAGCCTCGCATGCCTCCCTTCCTTGCCCTTTTCAGGACAGAGTGGCCGGCACCGCCCGGGAAGCGCGGTGCGCCGTCGTGCCGCTATTATTTTCCCCCTCCCCCGCCTTCTCCTGGTCATCCTGCTGCCTCCCGCATGTCGCGCTCCAGCTCCTGCTGCTGCTGCTGCTGCTTCCATCGTTCGGAGTGGCGCCCACGCGCCAGCAAAAGGACTACCTTTCTGGATCCTACTGCCTCGCCGTCGTCGTCGCGCCGCTCTTCTTTTCCCCTCCACCGCCGCCCGCCTGGTCATCCTGCTACCTCACGCATTTCACGGTCCAGCTCCTGCTGCCGCTGCTGCTGCTCCCCCTCTCGTTCTCCCTCCTCCTTCATCCTCCCCTTCCTCGACCTTCCTCGTCCTCCTTCTCCTTCCTCGTTCTCTTTGTCCTCTTCGTCATTATCCTTCCTCGTCTTCCTCGTCCTCCTCCTCCCTCGTCCTTCTTCTTCCTCCTCCTCCTCCCTCCTCCCCTTCCTCCTCCCATTCCTCCTGATCATCTTTCCGCTTTGCGCAGCTCCCTTTTTTTCCGATTGCGCATGATACGGTGGGATCTTTTTCTGGAACCCCAGGTTCGCTATGGCACGCGTCGGCGGACAGAGAAAGCATCAACGTCATGGGAAGGGATGAGCGGGAGGGGTAGGATGCCAGATCTGGCGCCAGCGCACCCAGCTTGCCCCTCCCTCCCTTCCCCCCTCCGCCTCCCCCTGTCGCCGCCAGGTTTGATTATTCAATCGCTTCGCTCATTCCGCCGGCCCATGTTGCATGATCGCTACTGCTTCGCCGTGGGCCCAGGGCCATTGTGGTGCCGCCGAGCAGGAGGAGGAGGAGGAGGAGGAGGAGGAGGAGGAGGAGGAGGAGGAGGAGGAGGAAGATGAGGATGGGGAAGGGGAAGGGGAGGGTAGGAGGAGGAGAGGATGAGAAGGAGAGGAGGAGGATGAAGGAGGAGGAGGAGGAGGAGGAGGAGGAGGAGGAGGAGAGGAGGAGGAGGAGGAGGGAGGAGGAGGAGGAGAGGATCAGAAGGAGGAGGAGGATGAAGATAAGTAGGAGGAGAGGAGGAGGAGGAGGAGGAGGAGGAGGAGGAGGAGGAGGAGGAGGAAGGGGAAGGGGCGGAGGAGGAAGCCTCTCGTTGGCATCTTGTGTTGCTCTTGGGGCCAAACAGGGTCGTCGTCAAGATGCTTCTTTGGGAGGCCTCTTGGGATCTTTTGAGAAGCCGTTCGAGGGCGCCTGGGAGGCACTTTTTGAACTTCTGGGGCCTCTTGGGTGGGGCCTCTTTTGGGCCTCCTGGGGGCCTCCTGGGGCCTCTCGGGGGCCTCTTGGCGGCATCTTGGGGCCTCTTGGGGGCCTCTTGGGGGCCTCTCGGGGCCTCCTGTGGCCCTCTTGGGGCGGAAGGCTCGAGTTTTCGGTTCGTGGTCCCCCTCTTGGGGCCGTCTTGGGGCCGTCTTGGGCCGTCTTGGGCGCCTCTTGGGCCGTCTCGGGGCCTTCTTGGGCCCTCTTGGGGTCCTCATGGAAGCCTCTTGGCCCGTCTTGGGGCGCTCTTGGGGGTCTCTTGGGCCGTCTTGGAGCATCGGATGGCCGAACAGGCGACAAGGCCAAAATCCTTCCCAAACCATCGTAAAATGCTAATGTCAATGGTAATGTTGACGATCGCCATGGACACTGTCTCTCAAGCCTTTTTCTGTCCGGACAAGGATGCCGGTCGACCCGTCCGCAATCGCCTGTGCCTTCTCCATAGGCTCATTCTGCCTGCTGGCCCGCTCCGCGCCGCCGGCGCCCATCTGCGGCTGCCAGTGCGACTGCGGGTCTCCTGGCTGGTCCACCGCCCAGCTGCTCGCCGTCGCGGCGGGGCAGCTCGTGACGGGCTGGTTCGCGGCCCGCTGGTGGGCGCCACCGAGGCCGGCGTCGCCGGTCGTGGTGGCCGCAGGGCTGGAAGGGATCAAGCAGCTGACGCTGCCGGCTGGAGCTCGCGGCAGGCTTGAGGGTGGGGCACCACCGTCCGCCTGATGGCAGATGACCTCGCGGTGGCCGCCGGAAGGCGCTTCTGGGCCCTGTTCGACGCGTCGGAGGGGGTCCGGCACGAGCGCCTGGTGCTGCGGCGCACCGTCGGAGGTCACGTGGTGCTCACGCCCGACGGCGACGTCTACGAGGAGCTGCTGGAGGACTACGAGGCTGCTCTGCCTAGTGGTGTGGCTGGCGGCATCCCGAGCCGGCTCTACGGGCCGAAGATCTTCCGCTACGCCTTCCGCCCGGGGGACATCGCTCACGCCAGCGCCTTCCGGCGGAGAGCCGAGGCCTACCTGGCTGGCTGGGCTGGCGCGCCTCCGGCGGCCGAGGGAGGAGGGCGGGTGCCCGCGCCCCTTGCTGACGCTGGCGCGATGTCTGCCCCCGCGCCTGGCTCGCTGGTGCCAGCCGCCGACGTCGACCCGGGCTTCTATGACCCCGGCGCGCTGGTGGCTCACGCCTGCCTCGTGGGCTCCGAGTGGTTTGTCGGCGAGAACCAGGGTCCCCGCCGACGCGGGGAGAGCATCACCATCCGCCCTTCGGACCTCGCATTCGGCGTCTCTGGCCAGGCCCTGCTGTGCCGGGAGGGAGTCTGGTACCGCCTCTGCCGCGACCCGCCGACGCCGTTGCCAGCTGGCGAGGGCGAGGCGGCCGCGGCGGAGGACCTTCGCACCCTGGCTGTCGAGTACAACGTGCGCGGCGAGCGCACGCGCAGCTTCGAGTCAGCTCGTCACATGCTGCGCGAGGAGGTCCTGGACGACGCCTGGCCTGTGGAGGGCCCGCGCACGGTGCAGTGGCTCATCGAGGCCTTTGCCCACAGCGGCATGGCCCCCGTGCCTCGCCATCACTGGTGGAGGCAGGCGCCTGGGGCGACCACGTCGGACCCGGGGATCGACGAGCACCTCTTCCTCTCGGAGTGCATCCAGCATGGGCTGCAGTATGACCAGCTCAACATCTGCAACTTGGCCTGCTTCGAGAGCATGGCCCGCCGCTACCAGCTCTGGGAGGAGCGGTACCAGGAGCGGATCCGCGCCTCCACGGAGGGCTCGGTGGCGGCGGGCCTCGCGGCCGAGAGGCACTTGTTCCTCGGCGGCGACCGCGCCAAGGGCTACGCCCTCATCTCGCCCGAGCTGGAGCGCTGGGTGGCGAAGCGCATGGAGGAGCAGGCCGCCGTGCTCAAGGAGCGCCGCAAGGGCCGTGAGGAACGGGCTCTGGCGGCGGCGGCCACAGGCGGCGGCGGCGGCGGCGGCGGAGCTGGCCAGCCGCTCGGCGCCGACCACAAGAAGAAGCTCAAGGACAACAAGAAGGGCAAGGACTGGCAGACTGGCACCCCGGGCGCTGGCTCGGGGGGGCAGGGCTGACGCCTTCCTCGCCCGTGCTACCCTGCAGCGGCCCCGGAGTCCCCCCGGCTGGGCGCCGCTTCTACACCACCAGGGGAGGCGGCTGAGCGCTTGCGCCGCCGCTATGCCGCCAGGTCTTGCGGCAGATCCCAGGGACCTGCTGCCGCTGCCAGCGCCCACCTCGCCTGTGCTGCGTCAAGGGGATGCGCTGGGCTTGGAGTGGTTCTCGGCTGGTCTGCAGACCCTCAATGAGATGGGAGGGCGCGGTGCTGTTCGACGGACTGGAGCAGCCTCTGGTCCTCAGACTGACGCGCTGGAGCGGCTTCGCAGCTCCTACGCCACCGTGCCCAGCTGCCCGTCGGACCTGACCGCCGACTCGGCCACGCGCGCCGTGATCGGCTCCGATCCTGGCTATGGCTTCGATGACATGGCCAGCGGGAAGTACGCCTCCTACCAGCGCGGGAAGGTCTCTCTTCCGCGCGTGGCCTCTGGCGCGGTGGAGCTAGCTGCTGCACTGCCGGCGGGTCCACGTTCTCTGCTGATGGGTGAGTCTGGCACTTTGCTGATGAGAGGCTCCACATCTTCTTCTTCGTTGGCGAAATTGGCTTTTGACCGAAGGCTGGCAAGCAATCCTCGCACTTATGGGAAGTTTTTGGCTGACCTCCTCGAGCGTGACATGCTCGAGGTGGGCACTTCGTTTTCACGGGTGGCGCCCTTCTTCGTCTACAAGAAGGATGGGGCCCTCAGGCTGATCTTCGACACAAGGGCCTCCAACACAGAGTTCGCGGAGCCCGACTACGTCCCCTTGGCTGCGGCGCAGGCCCTCGGCAGCATCGAGCTGCAGGCGGGGGGGCGCCTCTTCGTCGCGCAGGGCGACGTCACGTGCTGCTTCTACCAGTTCTTGCTGCCAGTGCACCTGCGTGAGGCCTTTGGCCTACCGCCTGTGCCCTGGGCCGCACTGCCGCTTGCCGCTCGTCGGCTCGTTGGGGCGCCACCGCCGGACGGCTTGGTGCGCCTGCGCCTGAGAGTGGTGCCGATGGGCTGGTCATGGGCGGTCTACTTCATACAGCATGCCATGATGGAGATCCTTCGACCCTGTGCCCCGGCGGACCGCTGGCTGGCCCAGTACGTGCCTCGCGAGCCCGTCTGCCCTGGCTCGGGGGCCTCGCTCATCTACATCGACAACTTCGCGGCCCTTGGCACGAGCCCCACGGAGGCGAACGCTCGCCTGGAGCATATGCTGGGCGCCGTGGCGGCCGCGGGAGTGGACGCCGCGCCAGAGCCTGCTGGCGCCCCGCTGCTCGGGTTCGAGCTGGACCCGACGGGCACGCAGTGGCGGCCTACGGCGAGGAAGTTTTGGAAGGTCGCGCTGGCCCTCCGCACGCTGGGCTGGGGCCGTCAGCGCCGCACAGGGCGCCAGATTGCCCGGGCCGTCGGCCACGCCTCGGCCATCATGCTGCTGCGGCCAGAGATGCTGTCCATCTTTTCGGCCGTGTACGTCTTCGCCGACCGCTACTTCGGGCAGCCGGCGCGCGTGTGGGCTTCAGTTCGGCGCGAGCTTCGAGCTGCCTGGGCGCTGCTGCCGCTCGCCGTCGCCGACATGAGCCTACCCTGGTCTCCCGCCGTCGCCTCGGTGGACGCCTCGCTGCATGGCTTTGGCGTCACCGAGAAGGCCTGGCCCCCCGCTGAGGTGGGTCGCGTCGGCCGCGCCTCAGAGCGGGGACGGTGCCGTGGGGCGCTGCGCACCTCCCGCCGCCCGCGCTGCCTGGTCGAGGGTGAGGAGGCTGAGCCCTCGCTGAGCGACATTGTCGACGCCTCGCCCGAGCAGCTGCGTGCGCTGGGGCTGCGCTCCGCCTTCGAGGAGGTGCCGTCGGCCCTGGCGCGCGGGGACGACTGGGGCGTGGTGGCTGCCCGCCGCTGGAGGCGCAAGGACAAGATCCTCGCGCTCGAGGCGGAGGCAGCCTTGCGGCAGGTTCGGCGGCTGGCCCGCAGCCGCCTGAGCGCCCAGAAGCGGCACTTAGTTTTGTCGGACTCTATGGCCTGGGTCCTCACCTCGTGCAAGGGGCGGAGCTCTTCGTGGTACCTGCTGCGGAGGTGCCGCGAGTTTTGTGCCATGTGCTTGGCCCTTGGAGCACGTGTTTCTTTTCGGTGGATTCCTTCAGAGTGGAACTCGGCGGACGAGCCCAGCAGGAGATACGACCCATCTTCGTCTCATCATGCTCGTCACTTTCACACCGCACTTGCCCCCTCAGCGGATTGCCCAGCGGACGTTGACCGTGGTCGCCAGCCGCCGCCTCGGCTCGAGGATGATTGTGGCGACTCGCCCTTCACCCAGCCGATCGCGCTCGCCGAGGCGCGGCTTCACGGGCCAGCGGGCGCTGCTGGGCTTCGCGAGCAGCTCGCGGCGGGGCGCTCCAAGCGGCGGGCCTTTGCGGGGCCCTTCGCCGCGGGGCTCCCTGGGCCCGAGCCCGCTGCTCTGCAGGGTGCTGGTGCCAGCGGCGAACCTGAGTCCGAGCCGGGCCCCGCCTGCCCCGAGTCGGGTGCTGCGCCCTCTGGTGGCGCCGGAGACGGGGGGCGGCGTGGCTCTCGGGAGGCCGCGGCCGGAGGGCATTGCTCTGCCTCGCCGCCACGCCTCCCCTGCCAGCCCGCCCCCTCTGCAGCCTGCGCCGGCCTCGGGCCGGCTGCCCTGCCGCGCGCTGGCTGCTGCTGGCCCCCTGGGCTTGGCCCGCCAACCTGCGCCGGGTCGCCTGGTCCCCTATCGCGGGGAGTCTGGCTCGGCGCGCCGGCTGCGCCGCGAGACGGCGCGGCGGCGCCCGGGCTCATCGCTGCACTCGGCCGCCCGCAGTGCGGAGGAGGCGGAGGAGCTGGGGTTCCACATCAGCTCCCTGGCTGCCGCGGCCGTGACGACGGCAACGCAGAGCAACTACCTGAACGCCCTGCGCAAGCTGCTGGCGTGGCTGCACGTGCCCAGAGCCCCTCAGCGCCTCCCTGCAAGCGAGTGGGACCTGTTGCTGGAGCAGTACGTGGAGTTCCTGCACGACCGCGGGCTGCCCGAGGGGGATGCCTCCAGCACGCTGGCCGCAGTGCGCTGGGCGCTGCCCGAGCTGCCGCGTCCGCTGCGCCGGGGCTTGCCGCTGGCGACTGCTGCGGTCACTGGATGGCGCCGGCTCGAGAAGCCGCTGTCGCGCCCACCAGTCCCTCGGTCGCTGGCTGTGCTGATGGCCCTGCGACTCTGCTCCGACGGCAAGGCGGACTACGCTCTGTTCCTGCTGTTGACGTTCGAGACGTACATGCGGCCGAGCGAGGCGCTCAGCCTCGTCGGCCTACAGCTGGTGCCGCCCGTGCCGAACGAGAGGGGGGCCTGCCAGTTCTGGACCATCCTGATCCGCGCGAGCGAGCTAGACGTGCTTGGCAAGACCGGCGAGTTCGACACCAGCGTCGCCCTGGACCTGCCGCGCCACCGCCTGCTGGAGTCGGCGCTGCGCCTTCTGAAGGCCAACAGGGGGGAGCGGGAGCGGCTCTTCTTGTTCCACTACACCGACTTCCTCCTGGCCTGGAACAGCTGCCTCCTCGGCTTGGGCCTGGCGCAGCTGAAGGTGACGCCGTGCTCCCTTCGTCACGGGGGGGCCTCGGAGCTCGACGTTCAGAAGAGGGGCGGCTGGCGCTCGTTCCAGAGCGTGCGGCGCTACGAGAAGCATGCCAGGCTGGCCTCGATGATGCACCGCATCCCTGCGCAGCTCCGCGAGGAGGCGCAGCGCCGCGAGCGCGAGCTGGCCCGGCTCTTGCTGCCAGCCTGCGGGCGGCGCGTGCAGATGCTACCATGCTGAAGCACAGCGTCTTCGTTGACCTCTTTGCTGGCACTGCGCCGGTGAGCAAATACCTTCGCCGCAAGGGCTACGCCTGCATAGCCTTCGACAAGCTGCAAGGGCCGCAGTTCGACCTCAGCCGGCGCGAGGTGGTGCTCACCATCGCCGGCTGGCTTCGTGCGGGCTTGGTGTGGGCCCTCTGGTTTGCGACTCCGTGTATCACCACATCTCGTGCCCGCGCGGACAGATCAGGTCGCATGCCTCCGCCGCTGAGATCGTCTGAGCACTACCGTGGCTTGCCTGACCTGTCTGCTAGCCACCGCGCACAGGTGCGCGAGGCCAATAGTCTCATTGACTCTGGAGGCCGCCTCCAGCAGCTCGCCTGGGACTTGGGCATCTGCTGCGGCGAAGAGAACCCACAGACCTCCATCCTCTGGCGTTTTCCTTCTCGGCGCCGAGCTCTCGCTCGCGGCTCCGTGGTCGATGTGGATTTCTGTGCTGCTGGAGGGCCCATGCGCAAGAGAACCAAGCTAGTCTTTCAGCACTGTGGCACGGTCGAAGCCCCGCACCAGCGCTGCCATGGTCGCGGGGGGCTCTGTTCTTTCACTGGTCGTAAACATGTGCACATCCGAGGGAAGATGGGGGGTAAATGGCTCTCGAAGGTTGCGGAGCCATACCCCCCAGAGATTTTTAAGTTCATCGGCGATGTTCTCATTCATGTAGTCCATCGCCGTGCTGTGGCCACGCTCAGCCAATTGTGAATCGTCTTGCTAGCCAGCTTACTGCATATGAATGGCGTGATTACGGGATTTCAGTCTCTGTTCCTGCGCTGGCGTCATCCAGCGTGTGCGCAGGGTCCCGCATGATAAATCGCCAGCGTTGCACTTCGACTGACAAAAAGTGCTGGCCAGAGAGCGGGTCATGCTAATGTCAATGGTAATGTTGACGATCGCCATGGACACTGTCTCTCAAGCCTTTTTCTGTCCGCCCAAAGCCAGCCCTCGCCTCGACAGACTTTTTGTTGTGGATTTCAGTCTCTGTTCCTGCGCTGGCGTCATCCAGCGTGTGCGCAGGGTCCCGCATGATAAATCGCCAGCGTTGCACTTCGACTGACAAAAAGTGCTGGCCAGAGAGCGGGTCATATAGGATTTTGGCCTCTCGGGCCCTTTTGTGAGGCCTCTTGGAGGCCACTTGGAGGCTTCTTGGGCTGTCTTGGGGTCATCATCGGCGTCTTGGAGCGCTGTTTGGGCGTCTCGGGGGCCTTTTGGGCAGTCTTGGGGACCTCTTGGGTCAGGGGGGGGGGTAGTCGATTGTGCCCCTCCCCTCGGAGGCCACGATCCTTGTGAGGGGTGTCAAAAAGTTGCCCGGTCTGGCATCTCTGATCCGAGTGTCCTGGGGGTGTCCCGGGGGGGTCCCGGGGTACTTTTCGTCCAGGGACCCCCAGAGACGGCCCCGCGCGCGCGAACTAGAATATTGTTAGCGATCTTAGCACGCCCTTGGCCCGTTGGGCCGGCGAATTTTCTCTTTCTCTTCTCCGTGCTGCCTCCTCGCATCGAAGTGACCTTCACAGCTTGGAAGCCTTGCATGTATACCCGCGTTCTTGTGAGTCTCTCCCTTTCGAACGCGATGTAGGAGTGGTTGCCGATCCCAATGCCTCTGCATCCGCTATATCGTCGTTATGTCAACTCTGCTGTCCTAATCGCCAGGGTCTCTTGCTCAATCCCCTGTCGCGGATATTGCTGATGACTGTAGCTTCGTATGTAGCTTACAAGCATGGCAGGCGCGCATGTCGGCGGAGGTGCCCAGGAGGTTCTTGATCGTCTGCGGAGCGTATCAGCGTATGAGGTTGCAGACGGCGAAGATGATGAACCGACCAGGATAAGGGCGTTGACTACCGACTGTTCGGGAGCGCCTTCAGGATCCAGAAGGCTGACGTGGCCTGCCTTCCGCCCCGCGGCGCAGTCTTTCGACGATGCGCCCCCGGGCACGGGCGATGGCGAGGACAGCAAGCGGTGGAAGCAGGCCGGAGGGGCTGAAAACAGGTGCACAACCCCGATCCCCCGTTCGAGCACAAACGTACGCATTTGCACACGCATCTGCACGTTTTTGCCTCCGACGCGCTGAAGCGTCCAATCACAGGCAACATACCATGGCGGGCTGCGCTCAAAGCGGCACTGCCCTCTGCACGCAGTGCATCTGCTGTGGCTGCTCCGAAGAAGCCTGTGCAGTCATGGTCGAACCCCCCCCGTGAAAGCGGCTGCGAGCCACCGGTGGCCGTGCGCCGAACAGGTCGAGTCGATGGGGAGGAGCGCGTTGGCAGCATGGGATGGGAGGTAGCGAGCCGCTCGCTGGCGATGACACCCCACATGCTCGCCGGAGGATGCGGCCGAGTCCGATGGCGTCCAGCCGCGGTGGGGTCGGGGCGACCCCGCAGCACGGAAGGAGGCCACCACGGACGCCGCTGCTGCGCCCACGCGCGTGGGCTGCCGCCGCCTGCGCGCGCGGCTCGGGGCCTCTCCCAGACGGTGCCTGAGGGTCGCGCCTCATTGCCGATGTGTCGGTGATGCGGCTCGGTGTGGAGCCCAACTTTCTCCACGCCGAGGGCGCCGATGCATCGTCAACGTCGCCGATGCAGCGCCCATGCATCGGCGATGCGTCGACGCTGCGGCGCAAGCCCTCCGACCCCACCTGCTCGGACACCAGCTGGGAGGCCACGCTGGGGTAGCGGGGCGAGGGCGGGGCGCTCCGGCTCAGACGTGCCCGGGGATGGCCTGGCCCGGACCCGGAGGGTTCCAAAGGGGGTTCTTGGGGAGGGGGTGTTCCAGAGAGCCCCCCCAGGGGCCTCGGAACCTTGTCAGAACAGGGGGTGCGAAGCCCTGGGGGGACCCCTCCTGGAAAGCCCCCCCCCCAAAAAAAAATCCCATTTGGAACCCTCCGGTGGACGGGAGTGCACGACGGGGAGGGCAGCGAGACGGCCGCACGAGGCACCGGCGCTGGGCAGAGCCCGCGCCGTGAGCAGACCGAGCCACGCAGTGTGCGCCGCCTGCTGGGAGCAGCTGCCCTGGGCTTAGGAGCTGCCCGGAGCTGACCGGCTTGGTCGCCTGGCCGGTCAGCTCCAGGGGGAGGGGGAGGAGGAGGACGCGGAGGAGGAGGAGGAGGAGGAGGAGGAGGAGGAGGAGGAGGAGGAGGAGACGGAGGAGGTGGAAGAAGAGGAGGAGGAGGAGGAGGAGGAGGAGGAGGAGGAGGAGGAGGAGACGGAGGAGGTGGAAGAAGAGGAGGAGTCATGGCCGGCCTGGGTTCGGAGGATCGGTGGGGGAGCCGCCGCTCTCCTCCGAGCCGTGCTCCGCAGAAACGAGACCAAGCTGGGGCGCCTACGGGGATTCTGGAGGGATCAAGACGCTGGGCCCAGCGGGCTGAACGTGAGCCCCATCAACCAGGGCCGATGGGGCAGCGATGATGTCGGATGAAAGTTTGTCTGTCCCGCCCCCCCCCCCCGTGAGAGCGGTAGCTCCCAAGCTGGTATTTGGTGAGGAAGTGGGGGAACGCAGACGTGAGCTTTCGGCACATCCCTCGCTGCGCCCCGTAGGCCAGGTGTGGGGGGGTCCCCTCCAGAGAGCCCCCCGCGGGGCTCATTGCTAGGCCGGGCGCAGAGGGGGCGGCGGGTGCCGAGGGGGCTGGGCGGCGGAGTGCGGCTGACCCCGAGGGGGGGCCCGCTCGTGGCCTCGAGCCAGGGCTACGGTCGCACACACGGCACACAGGCACACGGCACACGCACACGGCACACGGCACACGGCACACGGCACACGGCACACAGCACAGCATACAACACGCAACATGCAGCACGCAACACGCAACACGCAACACGCCGCACACGCACACGCAAATCCACACACGCACAACACACGCACACACACGCACACGCACACGACACACGACACACGACACACGGCACACGACACACGACACACGACACACGGCACACGACACACGGCACACGACACACGACATACGACACACGACTCACGACACGCGGCACGCGGCACACAGCACACGATACACGACATACGGCACACGACACACGACACACGACATACAACACACGGCACACGACACACAGCACACAACACACGACACCCGACACACAACACACAGCACACTGCACACAACACGCAACACGCAACATACACAACACGCAACACGCAACACACAACACGCAACACACACACCACATTGCACGCAACACACAACACGCAACACGCATCACACAACACGCATACTTAACACACACACACCACGCAACACGCACACACACACACACACACGCACACGCACACGACACACGACACACGACACACGACACACGACACACGACGCAGGGCGCACGACACACGACACACGCACACGGCACACGCACACACGACACACGACACACGGCACACGACACACGGCACACGTCACACGCACACACGACACACGACACACGACACACGGCACACCCACACACAGCACACATCGCACGACACACGACACATGACACACAGCACACAGAACACAACACGCAGCACGCAACACAAAACACGCAACACGCTACACACAACGCGCAACACACAACACACAGCACGCAACACGCACCACGCAACACGCAACACACAACACGCAACACACAACACGCAACACACAACACACAACACGCAACACGCACACGCACACGACACACGACACACGCACACACACGCACACGCACACGACACACGACACACGACACACGACACACGACACACGGCACACGGCACACGACACACGACACAGGCGCACACGCACGTACGGCACACGCATACACGCACACACGACACACGACACACGACACACGACACACGAGACACGACACACGACACACGACACACGACACGACACACGACACACGGCACACGGCACACGACTCACGACACACGACACACGACACACGACACACGACAGACGACACACGGCACACGACACACGGCACACGGCACACGGCACACGACACATGACACACGACACACGACACACGACACACGACACACGACACACGACACACGGCACACGGCACACGCCACACGACACACGGCACACGGCAAACGGCACCTGACACACGACACACGACACACGACACACGACACACGACACACGACACACGACACACGACACACGGCACCCTTCACACGGCACACGACAAACGGCACACGACACACGACACACGACACGCGACTTACGACACACGACATACGACACACGGCACACGCACACATGCACACGCACACGACACACGACACATGACACACGGCACACGGCACACGGCACACGACACACGACACACGGCACACGCCACACGGCACACGGCACACGACACACGACATAAGACACACGACACACGACACACGACACTTTACACGGGACACGCGACACACGACACACGGCACACAGCACACAGCACACAACACGCGACACACGACACACGACACACAACACACAGCACACAGCACACAACGCGCAGCACGCGACACACAACACGCAGCACGCATCCCACATCACGCAACACACAACACGCAGCACACAGCGCACAACACACACCACGCAGCACGCAACACACAACACACAACACACAACACGCACACGCATACGCACACGACACGCACACACACACACGAACACGCACACGGCACACGGCACACGACATTCGACACACGGCACACGACACACGACATACGACACACGACACACGGCACTCGGCACACGACACACGTCACACGACACACGACACACGACAGACGACACCTGGCACACACACACACGCACACGCACACGACACACGACACACGACACACGTCACGCGACACACGGCACACGGCACACGCCACACGCCACACGATACACGGCAAACGGCACGCGACACACGACACACGACACACGACACTTGACACACGAGACACGACACACGACACACGACACACGACACACGGCACACGACACCGAACGCATGACACACGACACACGTCACACGACACACGGCACACGCACACACGCACACGCACGCAACACACGACACACGACACGCGGAACGCGACTTACGACACGCGATACACGGCACACGGCACACGACACACGACACCCGACACACGATTCACGCACACACGACACACAACACACGACACACGGCACACGACACACGACAAACAACACAGTTTTTACAAGACAAAGCACGCAGCACATAACACGCAACACACAAGCCGCAACACGCAACACACAACACGAAACACACACACGCACACGCACACGACACACGCACACGACACGCGCACATACGCACACTCACACGCACACGACACACGCCACACGACGCACGACACACGACACACGACACACGACACACGCCACACGGCACACGGCACACGACACACGACACACGTCACACGACACACGACAGACAATACACGACACACAGCACACAGCACACAGCACACGACACACAACACGCACACGACACGACACACGGCACACGGCACACGACACACGACACACGACACACGATTCATGGCACACGACACACGACACACGACACAGGACAAACGACACACGACACACAGCACACAGCACAAAGCACACGACACACAACACACACCACACAACACAACCCACAGCGCACAGCACACAACACGCATCACACAGCAATCAACACGCAACTGGCAAGACGCGACACGCACACGCACGCTTACACGCACACGACACGCACACACACGCACACGCACACGCACACGACACACGACACACGGCACACGCACACACGGCACACGACAAACGACACGACACACGACACACGACACACGACACTCGACAAACGACACACGACACACGACACACGACACACGACACACGACACACGACACACGACACACGACACACGACACCCAGCACACAGCACACAGCACGCAACACGCAACACAAACCACGCAACACGCAACACACAGCTCACAGCAAAAAGCACGCAACCCGCATCACACAACACGCAACACGCAACACACAACACGCAACCGCACACGCACACGACACATACACACACGCACATGCGCACGATACACGACACACGACAAACGACACACGACACGCGACACACGACACACGACACACGACACACGACGCACGACGCACGACACACGACACACGACACACGACACACGGCACACGGCACACGACACACGACACACGACACACGACACACGACAGACAACACACGACACACAGCACACAGCACACAGCACACGACACACAACACGCACACGACACGACACACGGCACACGGCACACGACACACGACACACGACACACGATTCATGGCACACGACACACGACACACGACACACGACACACAGCACACAGCACACGACACACAACACGCACCACGCATCACACAGCACACAACACACAGCACAGAGCACACGACACACAACACACAACACACAACACACAGCACCCAGCACCCAGCGCACAACACACGTCACACAACACACACCACACACCACACAGCACACAGCACAACACACAACACACAACACACAACACACCACACAACACGCAGCACGCAACACACACAACACGCAACACGTAACACACAACACGCACACGCAGACGACGCACACACGCACACGCACACGCACACACGACACACGACACACGACACACGACAAAACGACGCACGACACACGACACACGGCACACACATACACGCACGCGCACACATACATACATACACACATACACACTCGTTCACACAAAAAAACACAGACACACTCACGCACACACGCACACCAACACACACACACACACACACACACGCGCAGACACGCACGCACACACACAAACACACTCACGCACACACGGACACAAACACACGCACGGGCGCACAAACACGCGCACAAGCACGCACACACACACACACACGCCTTCCCTTCCTATTCCTCCTCCCGAGGAGGAGGGGTGGGCGGCAGTGCGCGTCAGGGCGGGCGCAGGGGTGGGGGGTTTGCCCGCGGCAGTCCGAGGTGGGGCAGCTTGTCGGCGTGATTCACCACGTCAAAGCCAAGCCCCGCGCTCGCCAGGACCCGGCTGTCCGAGGATGCACAGACGGGTGGGGTAGGAGACTGAGGAGGCTCACTGGCTGGACGCTGACTGCAGGCCTACCAGGTCGCAGCCCTGGCTGGCCGTTGCTGTGGAGTCGTCACGGCGTTTGCTTTTTCTGTTGTGTGAGCATGACCCGTTCATTCTTTACGCTTCGCGTATCCCCACCAGCCCACCCAGAAACATTTGCCGGTGGAGTTGCTAGAATGAGGGCAGTGTAGAAGCATGCAGTGGACGGGGCCGCTGTGGAAGCGCATTAGGGCCATACTAGGCACAATTGTGGAATCATATATCAAAGGTTCATTTCGTTCTTATGCAATGATTTCTTCGAGATTGATAGCATGTCTCTTCGGCTTACAAGATTCTCGGGCACTTGTTTTGCGTTGCGTCCAGGACCAGTAGGAGAGGTTGCCAGGCGAGCTGCCAGACTCAGGGACTTGTAGAGCGTGTTTTTTTGAACAGTCGGGCTAGACGCCCCCTAACCAGCAAAAGAGGGGTCCCCTGTTTGCAGGGTATTTGCAGCGTCTTTGCAGGGTGGGGGGGACCCTGCAAAGACTCTTCAAAGAACCTGCGCAGTGGGCGTCTTGGAGGCCTCTTGGGACGATCTTGAGCCCCATCGCTCAAAAAGGCAGGGTGGGAAATTCAGCCCTCCCCCCTCGGAGGCTCAAAGAGGGCGTCTTGGGGTCCTCTTGGGGCCCTCTTGGGGCGCTCTTGGAGCGTTTGGGCGCTCTTGGGGCCCTCTTGGGGCCCTCTTTGGGCCCCTCTTAGGTCTCCCTTGGGCCGTCTTGGGGCTATCTTGCGGCCCCAGAAGCCCATCGGAAGCGAAGAGGCACATCACATCGATGTTCCATAGGTTTTGGAATGAGTTTAGCCTCTTGAGGGGTGCCCTGAAAGGCTCGGAGGGCTCGGAGGGCGCTTGGAATCGTCTTGGAGCCGTTTTGAGGCTTTCTTGGCCCATCTTGAAGTATCTTGGGCCGTTTGGGAGGCCATCTTGGACTCTCTGAGGTCCTCTTGGAGCCATCTCGTACCGACACTCCTCCTCTGACACCTCGCGGGGCGCCCCGTCCAAACCCAGGGGAGGGGGTAGAGGGAGGGATCAAGCTGCCCGCCTGAATAGCAGGCCGTCTAGCTTACTCCTACCCGCCCTCCCAACACATACGTAATACCCGAGTGTCAGCAGATCGCTTAGGAACGCCACACTTGCCATGCGCGCAACGGGTTCCAGGTGCACCAGACACCCTGGAGGCCCAAGCGTGCCAGGTGTGTCACATGCTCCACGTGCGCCGACTCTACCACGTGCTCCAGCAGCGCCAGGTGCGCCAGCTACGGGAAACTAATAGGGACCCCAGGTGCTTGGGGGCCTGGCCCCAAGGAGTTCAGGATCTTGAGCCCCCCCAGAAGCGAAGTGCCGAGCTGTGAGAAGGGCGGCCCCAGGGCGCGCAAAGCACCAGCACGGATGGACAAATTGTGGCATCTTGAGGAGTCGTGAAACACATGTGAGCTCAGAGACAAGAGATCCCTGCGCATGCCCTAGATTTGGAGCCAGAGTGTAGTTTTCTATGGCTTTTTGGCAGGGGTGGTTGGCCTGCCCGCAGCAAGCAATATGCCAGCACCCCCGCCCACTGCAAAGTGGTCGAGGGGCGCCTGCGCATGCGCCAGATTAGGAGGCAGAACGCATTTCTATTGTTGTTGTTCCAGGAATTGTCGGGGGGGGGCTGATTGACCCAGGTTGGCTGCTGGTCGCCTGGGTGAGGTTGTGTGTTCATCAATATGTGGCAGTTGTAAACCTCTCCCCCGAGCAGGGGCTCGGGGGAGCTTTGGCAGAGAGAAGACACAGCTCGTTAAGCCACCTGTGCCCAGAGAGAGTTGGTGGGATTCTTCACGCTTCTTGTACCCCCACCACGTAGCCTCGTTCGTGTCCCGGACTTTGCTTCTCGCCGCCGGACCTTTGTTTCGCGGCCGCGACCGAGAAAAAAAGCGTATCCCCACCACGTCCATGCAACCAGGATGAGCAGAGAGAATTCTGGTAGGAAAGGGGTGGCCTTTGAGGGCTCGTCGGGCCATTTCTGGTGCCCGCGGCCCGCGGGGGGGTGAGGGGAGGGGGAGAAGGAGGAGGAGGAGGAGGAGGATGAGGAGGAGGAAGAGGATGAGGAGGAAGACCAGGCGGGAGGAGGAGAAGGAGGAGGAGGAGGAGAATAAGGAGGAGAAGGAGGAGAGGTGGAGGAGGAGGAGGAGGAGGAACACCAGTGCAAACCCAAGTTTCATCATCGATGTTGCAATAGACCCTCCCTCGGAGTTCCCTCTTCACATGCCCCTACAATAATACATTTGCACTGAGGGAAGTGCCCTGTTGGAATACAACCGTTGGAATACAAGCGTTTGCGCATCCTGAACCGTGCTAGAACACCGTACCTGGGACTTCAGCGCCGCGAATCAACGTTACTGTTGCGTCGTGGCGATTCTGGATCGTGCCAGAACCCTTTTCCTCGCACCTCAGCACCGCGAGTCAACGCTACTGTTGAGTCTTGACAGTCTGAACAGTGTCAGAACACCATTCCTGGGACTTCAACACGGCGGATCAACCTGACTGTTGCGCAATAGCCACGCCTGCCGAAACATCGTGCCGAAACACCACATCTGGGACGTCAGCCATGCTAATATTTGAAACTGCTCCGAACTCTGAAGACGAATGTGCGCGGCGCGCAGGCGAGCGCCACATCTCGAACAGGTGCCGTCCTCCTTCCGTGACGCTCCTGCACTCTAAAAGCGGAGTGTGTGCGCCGCTGAGGCGCGAGCCACTCTTTGAAAACAACCCGCCCTCCACCCGTGAAGCCCTTGCAAATTTCCAAGACACACGTGCACGGCGCTACGGGCCTCTCGAGGCCGTGTTGGAGGCTATCGATCGAAGGAGGGGGGGGGGGCCTCGATTTGCCTCCCCTCCTGGAGCCATCAACATCGCCTCTTGGGCGCTCTTGGGGCGCTTTTGGCCGGATCTTGGGCGCTGGTGGGCCCGTTTGGGGGGCATCTTGAGCCCCTCGCGGGGCTCTCTTGGGACATCTTGGGGCAGCATTGGGGCCTCAACACCGCATCGCGAATACACGAAAAGGCACACATCATTGATTTTCTTGTGGTTTTGGACGGAGTCTTGCCTCGTCGGGGGTTCCTGATGGAGGCTCCGAGAGCTCTTGGAACCGTCTTGTGGCCCTCGTGGGGCCTCTTGGAGGATTTTCGGCTATCTTGAGCCGCCTTGGAGGCCATCTTGGAGCATCGGAGACCCGCTTGGAGCCATCTTGGGCGAAAACGGACTCCCTGCCACCTCGCGACACCCCCAACAAAAAACTCAGTCAGGGGAGTGGGAGGATACCCCTCCCTGAAGTGAAGAGGGTTTTTGGACGAGGAAAGAACTCGTTAGACCTCCTACGACCAGAGGGCTGGTGGGAATTCGGCTAGTCACGCGTGGCCCTAAGCTGCACACACACATAAAGACATTAATATGATGAGCAGGAGGAGGTGAAAAAGGGGGAGGGCAACGTTGGGCTGGGGGGGAGGAGGCACGTCGATGTGATGTGGAGATGGGGGAGGGGGAGTCGGGGGGGGGCGGAGCAGGGGGATGCGAGGGGAACGTAGCCGCACACAGAACACACACACACACACGGACGCACAGGCACGCAGGCATTCAGACACACAGACACACAAAGACACACACGCAAACACCACACACATTCACATACAAGCACATACACACTTGCACACACTTGCATCCACACACAACCGCATCACGCACACGCACACGTAACCAAGTCATTTCGCAAGCACACCCATTAGGCAAAGCGTACGCGCGGGCGTACGCCACAACTCACGCACGCGCATGCGCAACCGCACGCCTACCACAACTCACCTGTACGGCAGACCATGTGCTGACGCGGTCTGCTTGGCCTCCGCTCCGGCCCCCCGGACGCGCCAGCGGGCCGCTCGGGCTGCTCACGGCGGAAGTCTTCCGCCTCTGAGTGCTCGCCCTCCCCCCTCCACCCGCGGCCGCCCTCTCCTTCTTCCTCCCTCCTCCTGGAGCCCGTTTCTTTATTGCTTGGGGCATGACGGTCATGGCCACGCTTCACCCCCCCCCGTATGACGCAACGCTCCCCCCCCCAGTAGGCTCCGGGCACTGCCGCCGTGCGCGTTGAGATCCGCGTAGGTGTCCGCGTAGGAATCCGCATAGGAGGCTGGTCCGCAGTCGTCGTCGTCGTCGTCGTCGTCGTCGTCGTCGTCGTCGTCGTCGTCGTCGTCGTCGTCGTCGTCGTCATCGCTCGTGGCTCGTCACTCGTCGCTCATCGTCGTCGTGCGCACTGACGCGGCTGGAGCCTGCTTTTTATTCTGGGTCGATGACGTCACGTTTCGCGCCGGCGGCGTTTGGGAGTGCTTAGGAATGACGGATGTTGGGTGCCATCAGCATATAGGTGGCGATCTGCACCACAACGCCTGTGTACGCCACAGTGCTTGCGTGCACCACAGCGCTTGTGTACACCACACCGCTTATGTACACCACAGCATCCGCGCGCAACACAGCGCCAGTTTGTGCCACCGTGCCTGCACAACAGCTATTGTGTATACCACAGCGCCTGCGTACACCACATCAGCCGTGCGCGCACACAGCACCAATGTACACCACAATGCTTGCGTGCATTGCAGTGCCTGCGTACACCACGGCCCCTGTGTGCACCACAGCAACCGTGTGCTACACAGCACCACTGTTGCATATAGAATGTTAGACGGAATCCTCATGACAAAATGGAGCGCTTGTGGATTCCACAGAAAACAAAAGAAACTAATCCTTATGGACAAAGGAGCGCCGCTGGAATCTACGCGTCCTCCCGAGCCCGCCCGTATCACCTTAACTCCTCCCATCTGCGCCCAGGAAACTCCAGCTAAATTGGCCGTGCGAGAACCAAGTGGGCCGATTCAATAGACCATTCTGCGGTGCACGCTGAAATGTGCACGTGCGCTGTAGCGCCAACCCGCACGACAGGGGGTGAGGAGGCGGAGGAGGAGGAGGAGGAGGAGGAGGAGGAGGAGGAGGAGGAGGAGGAGGAGGAGGAGGAGGAGGAGGAGGAGGAGGAGGAGGAGGAGGAGGAGGAGGAGGAGGAGGAGGAGGAGGGGGAGGTGGAAGTGGAGGAGGAGGGAGGAGGGAAACACGTCGCATTCGATTATCAGCGTTTTCCTGCACGCAGGCATTGTGGTGTACAAAAGCGCTGCGTTGCACGCGGATGGTGTTGTGTAGACAGGCGCTGTGGCGTGCACAGGCGCTGCGGTGCACGCAAGCACTGTGGTGTACACAGGCGCTGTGTTGCACATGGTTGCTGCGGTGTACACATGTGCGCCAGCGCTGTAGTGTACGCAAGCACTGTGGTGTACACAGGCGCTGCATTGCACACGGCTGTTGCGGTATACGCAGGCGGTGTGGTGTACACGCGCGCTGTGGTGCACGCGAGCGCTGTGGTGTATACAGGCGCAGTGGGGCATATCGCCACCTACGTGCTGCTCTTGTCGTCGTCGTCGTCGTTCGTTGTCGTCGTCGTCGTCGTCGTCGTCGCTTGTCGCTCGTCGCTCGTCGCGTCGTGCGCGCGGGCGTGGCTGCGGTGCCGGAGCCATACGGCGGGGGGGTGGGCGTTCCGTCATACCCCCCCGCCCCCCCCATGACGCCCGTCATCGCCGAACATAAAGAAACGCGCTCCTGCATGCTGGCCAGTTCGCTTTGTAGTGCCCCTGTGTCACTGCCACGCTGGCGCTGATTGCCTCGCCTGGCCGGCCACGGAAAGATGTACGGCTGACCAACTCGACACAACCTTCTTAACGAGCCCACTGGGCAACGTCCTGTGGGCACCGTTTGCTTGTTCGAGTGCCTGCGCCCAGCCGCCCTGGTGCCTCGCCCCGCTCGCTGTCCGCGAGGCGCTGCGAAACTTTGCGGCGGCCCAGCTCGTTTCGAGCTTTCCGCCCCGCTGCCCTCCAGTCGGCGGCGAGCGAAGGGGGGGGGGGGACGTCAAAAGGGGGAGGCCTCCGAGGGCGGCGGGGCTGCTCAGAGGCCCTCGCGCCTCCCGAGAAGCCCCCCCCCCGAGCCTTGTGCCAGCAGCCTTCTGTGCCTCCGGGGAAGGCTCCCAGCACTCCTCAGAAGGCGGGGGGGGGCTTCCGAGCCTTCTGCGACGGCCTTCTCCTTCTCTCTTCCCCCCCCCCAGGCTCGCTGCCGATCCTGGCCTTCCGCCCCGCCGCCACCCTGGCGGCATACAAAAAAAGCATACCCTTGCGTAGCTCCGCGCAGGTTTCTCGGATCGGCGTTCGGGCTCCGCCAGCGGCGCCTCTGGCGCTGCCCTTGGAGCGCTCCACGTGGCGGGGAGGTGGGTCCAGCGCAGATCCAAGAGATCCGCGGGGTACCCGATAGTTTGACACCCGGATGCCTGGCTGACGAACGAAGAGGCCCAAACAGCAACGCAGTCCTTGCAAGAGAGCGCAGAGGTGCTGGCGCCGCCACCTCTTCGAGGAGCTGTAGGCCTCGAGTCGGGGAACACACAACGTGACTCGCACACGCACTTTCAGAGGTCCGCGCGGTCGGCGCTGCACCCCTCCTCCCTGGCGCGCGGAGCCCTCTGGGGGCGGCGCTGGCCTGGAGGCGCCGCCAGGGGGATCCAGCGCCTATCCGAGGAAACCGCGCGGACATCCGAAGGTGTAAGTTCATGCCATGCCATGCTGGCGGGGCTGGCCGCGCCAGCACACTCGCGTGAGAACATTTCCGCCTCTGAGTGGCCTTGTCTTCCCCCCCCCCCCGCGGCCGCCCGCCCTGCCTCCTCGCCTCCTGCATGCTGGCAGAATCTGCTTTTCGGCGCCTCCGTCCAGCTTCTGCGCTGTTGCAGCCGACTCTGCCTCGCCGCCGACGAAAAAACATTCCCCGACTCGAGCGCTCGACGGTGCGACCACAGGTCACGGGTCCTCCCGCCGCGTCTTGCCGCTCCCTCCGCCCGCCAGGGCTGGACCTCATCGCTGTCTTGCTTGACTTCGGCCGCGCTTTGTGTTTCGTTTCGGCAGGGAGGTGCAGGAGAGCGCGGGTAAGGAGCGAACCGAAGCACAAACCGAACACGACCCGAATCACAGCGTGCAGGACCAGCCCTGCCCGACAGCGCGTCCACAGGTCGCGGGTTCTCCCCCCCGCGTCCTGCCGTCTCCTCCGCCCGCTGGGGTCGGCCCGCGGCCCGCAGTCCGTTGGCCGCCCTCCCTCGCGCTGCCGCCGTCGCGCGGCACTTCCCGCTCGCGCCCCCGCCAGGATTGCCTCTGGGAGGACGATCTGTGCGGCGAGGCGATGCAGGAGCCGGGGCCGAACATCGAGTCCTGGAGGAGGAGGGGAAGGGGAGGAGGAGGAGGAGGAGGAGGAGGAGGAGGAGGAGGAGGAGGAGGAGGAGGAGGAGGAGGAGGAACAGTGTAGACCAAAGAGTCATCAACGATGTTGGAAGTAACCTTCCCTTCAAGCTTTCTCTTCACAGGCCCCTGCAACGGTTTATTTCCATTGAGGGAACTGCCTCGTCGGAAGACACCCTTGAAGACCCTGAAGCATGCCAAAACAGTGTTCTCGGAATTTCAACGCCACGGAGCAACCTGACTGCTGCGTCTTGACGATCCGGATTCGTGCCAGAACGCCATTTTTGGGATTTCAATACCGCGGATCAACATAACTGTTGCACCCGCATAATCCCCAATCTATCCAAAAACAATATCTGGTACCTTGATCATGGGAATCCGTGAAACCTCTCCACATGTTATGAACGAATGTGCGCGGCGCTAAAATGCGAGAGCCACATTTTGAAAATTAACCGCCCTTAGTCCGTGAACCTCTTGCGAATGTTTAAATCGGATGTGCGCGGCGCTAAAATGCGAGAGCCACATTTTGAAGAGGAACCGCCCTCATCCCGTGAAGCTCTTGCGAATGTTTAAAGAGAATGTGCGCGGAGCTAAGGCGAGAGCCACATTTTGAATAGAACCGCCCTCAAACCGTGAAACTCTTGCTAATGGTTCAAAAGAATGTGCGCGGCGCTAACGCGAGAACCACATTCATAAAACCACCCGCCCTCAATCCGTGAAGCTCTTGCAAATTGTTCAACCGAATGTGCGCGGCGCTAGGGCGAGAGCCACATCTTGAAAACCACGCGCTCTCCATCTGTTAAACTGTTGCCACTTCTGAAGCTTCAGAATCATACATGGTGAGGAAGTCTCAGGCGAAACGCCTGGCTCGCCCCAAAAACTTGCCTCGGGGTGCGACAGGGAGAAGTTGTTTACATGGAAAAGGAGTGGATCAGGGGAAGGAGGAAGAGGGGGAGGAGGAGGAGGAGCAGGAGGAGGAGGACCCCCCCCGATCTTTCTGCCGATTCCCCTCCTCTTCCCCCACCCCCCTTCCGGCCCCCCTCCCCCTCTCCTCGCCCTCCCCCTTCGCGTCCTCTTCCTCGTCGTCGACGTCCTCTTCCTCGGAGGAGGAGGAAGGATAACGCAGAGGGATGGAGGCAAGGGGTCCCACGATGGCGCGAAGTTTGTCGCGCTTCGCGCTTCGCGGGCCTCATTCCTCCTCCCCCTCCTCCTCGTCCTCCTCTTCTCCCCTTTGGGGGCGGCGCGAGAGCGCGAAGTTGTTCGCGCTTCGCGCAGTGCGAAGCGCGAAGTTAGGCTCCCTTGTGGAGGAGGCTCCTCCATGCGGTTTCCTAATTGGTATAACTCATGAGGCAGCACCAGACGTGTCGTTAAGGCGGACCGGGCGCTTCGCCAGTCTTCTCATCTCTCGTAACCCCGAAGCTAATTTCCCGAAGCTAGCTACATGGATGAGCCCTTCTGCGGACGGCGGGCAGGCCCTTTTCAAGACGCAGCAGCCGCTGGACTTTTTCTCTTGCAGTTGACGGCCCCGCCTCTTGGCACATAGTTGGAAGGATAGAGGGCGGGTCCTTCACGAAACGGGCTCCCGCCCCAGTGGCATATAGGTGCACCCGGGGCGTGCGCCTGTCCAGGGAGGGGGGGCTCCCCGCAGTGGAGAGGAGTGCCTACGGGCACCTGTGCAGCATCCTTGTGCAGCGCGTGCTTGCTCTTGTTCTCCTCCTCTTCCTAATCCCCCTCGTCCTCCTCCTCGTCGTCTTCCTCCTCGCACCCTCCTCGTCCTCATCCTCCCCCTTCCCTCCCCTCCCTCCCTCTCGATTTCTTCTTCCTCGTAGTCGTTCTCTCCTGTCCTCTCCTCTCCGCTCAGCGCCGCGCCGCGCCGCTCCGCCTCCTCCTCCTCCTCCTCCTTCTCCTTCTCCTCCCTTCTCCTCCTCTTCTCTCCCTTCCCCTCTCTCTCTCCTGCCCCCGGTTCCTCTCCCCCCCACTCGCCGCCGCCGCCGCCCCCTCCGTCCTCGTCCTCGTCGTCGTCGTCGTCGTCGTCGTCGTCGTCCGCCGCCGTCCTCGTCCTCGTCCTCGTCCTCGTCCTCGTCCTCGTCGTCCTCGTCGTTGTTTTTCGTCGTCGTCGTCGTGCGTCGTGCGTCGTGCGTCGCCGTCGCCGTCGCCGACATCGTCGCCGTCGTCGTCGCCCTTTAACTGCTGCTGATGCTGATGTTGCTCCTGCTCCGACTGTCTCTTCATCTCTTCATCCCGCTCCTGCCGCTGCGGCCTTGACCCTCGTCCTGACCTCCTCCTGCTCGCCCCGGACGGCAGCCCGGGGGTCACCCGCTCAGGAGCTGACCAACCTCAGGCTGGACTTCTGGAAGCCCATGCCAGAGGGGGATGCAGCCGGAGACGCTGCCTGCCCTCAGCCACCCGATCCCCCGACCTCCCGCGTCGCGACTTTTCCACCCTGGCGTCTCTCCTCGCCTTTCGGCCTCCAGTGGCCGTCTTTCGGCCCCCGCGGGGCACAGCAGGAGCCAAGAGAGTGCACGGCGAGTCTGGGGGTAGGAGAGGGGTGTGGTGCCAAGGGGTGTGGTGCCAATGCCGAACCTGGCGAGGTCATCTATCGCAGATCACATCGCCATCTCCACCATTCGGAGGGCACCAACTATACACCAACACCGATCCTGACCCAGGATCACCCTGGGCCCAGGATCGGTGTATATGCCTTCTTGCGCAAGGCAGGAGGGCGTATACACCGATCCTGGGCCCAGGGTGATCCTGGCCAGGATCGGTGTTGGTGTATAGTTGGTGCCTTCCTAATCTCCACCATTGGCACCACGCCCCTGCACGCCACACTCCCTTCCGGCCTCCAGAGCGAGAGCCTGGCCCCGCCGGTGGGGGCGAGAGTTCTGGGCCCCGCGGGCGGAACCACGGTCACGATGCTGGAAGTCTGGGCTCTCGGGGAGGAGGCGCCTCGTAGCCAGGTTACCTCGAGTCCACGTCCTCCTCCTCCTCCTCCTCCTCATCCCCCTCCTCCTCCTCATCCCCCTCCTCCTCCTCCTCATCCCCCTCCTCCTCCTTTTCCTCCCCGGCCTCCTCCTCCTCCTCCCCCTCCTCCCCCTCTCCCTCCTCCTTCTCCCCCTCTTCCTCTTCCTCCCCCTCTCGGGGATGAGGAGGGAACATGAAGGTCGACGGGGAGCCCAAGAGGGAAGTGAGCAGGGGCTCACTCCTTCTCAGAAGGCCTGGAAGCCACCGCAGCCTTCCGAGAAGTTTTCTGAGCCGTCCCCCCAGACCCCCTCGGGTAATGAAAAAAACACGACGGGAGTTTTTTTTTTTTTTTTTTGTTCTTTAAATTTTTTTCGGCCTCCAGGGGCCCTCACCGGGCCTCGGGACCGTCAAAAACGATTCAGGATGAGAAACCGGTCCCGAAGAAGGGGTCGGGACCTTTGGGGGTCAAGGTAATGAAAACCTCATGACGTCGGGGGTCTGGGCCCGAAGACGCCGCAAACTTCCCAGCAGGCTCGGGAGGCTTCTGAGAAGCCCTCTCGCCCTTGAGAGGGCCTCCTCTTTTTCACTTCTCCCCCATCGCTCGCCGCCGAGCACGGGGCAGGGGGGGGGAGGGGGAGGCCCACCGAGGAGGTCCCTGGAGATGCCCCCCGGCATCTGGCGTCCTCCTCCTTCCTCCCCGGGCCTCAGGTCGGGCATGTGGTCCCTCCAGGCGGATGCTCGACGAAACATCAGAAGTAGCCATCACATGCTCAAACGTAGTCCAGAATAATCGAAAGTCCCCAGACTTTTTTTTTTTTTTTTTTTGTCCAAAAACAGCGATGTCTCTTGTAGAGGGACATGCCCGACCCTGGGGGGGGCGTCTCGACGGCCCCCTCCAGGGGGGCCAGCGGTCCATCCCGAGCCTTTCTCGGGCTGCCCCCGGGTGCCCGGCATAAGAGCTTGCTTTTTCTGTTGGTGTGGGGGAGGTCTGGGCGATACATTCTCTTCCTCCCCCCGTTTCGCATGCATCGCTGGTGCAGCCAACTCTGCCCCGCCGCCGACAGAAAGAAAGGTTCTACCCACTTCTTCCGACCGACGTGTAGAAGGAGGGGCTCTTCGGTCCTGGCGGCTCCGTCCTGCATCCCCGCCTGGCCGTCGCCGCCGAGTTCCCGCAGGACACCTCCGAGCCGGCCCTGGCGGGGGCCTGGGGCGGCACCGCCGGCTCGTGGCAGGTCTGCCGGCGCAACTCTTGGCCTCGCGAGGCACAGGGCGCACCCCGGGCTCACTGGCCGGGCTTCTCCTCCCGCTTCTCCCCTTCCTTCCTCCTTCTCCTCCGCCTCCAACAAGACTCTGGGCCTCCCAGGTGTGGTCCGAGCGAATGGGGTCGGAGGACGGCGCCGCATCGCCGATGCATGGGCGATGCATCAGCGATGCGGAGCCTGATTTGTTTCGCGTCGTCGTTGCCGATGCACCGCCCATGTCGACGATGCATCGCCGGCGCATCGCCGATGCATCGCCGATGCGTCGCCGATGCATCGCCGATGTACCAGCGATGCGGCGTGATCCTCCGACCCCATCTGCTCCGACCCCATGCAGGAGGTCTCTGAATTCGGCTGAGCTGAACGATATTGTCGAGGTCTTGTTGTACATGCCTGCGGATGTATAAACGGCTCCAAGATCTCGCTGTTGATGCTCACCAGTGGTTTTACAGACAGGCTCCAAATACGCAGTGGGAGTGATATCAAGAACACTCCCAGCCTGGAACATGTCAACCTGGTTCGACTGGTACGCCATCTCTGGGGTGGTGCCCGCAAACGCATGCACTTGCACATTGCTCCTGTCAACGTCCTCGCGAATTCGCAAGGCAACGTCCGCGCTGACGGAGCAGGCCAGCGAGGCGCAGACTGGACCAAGCGGCGCAGCTGGTGGGATCGACAACGGAGGCTCTAACATGGAATCGCAGTGGAGGTTGAGTGGCCTACGACCTCAAGCTGGGCTGGAATTTCGACCGGGCCCAGGATCGCACCTCCTGCCTTGCAGGCGTACGTGCACGGGGCCCTGATCTCAATGTTGGGACTCCGCCGCGTGGTCCTTTGAATGCCCTGATGGAGTGGAACTACCATCGCATGGACCCCCAACATAAAAAAGGCAAGGGCTCACCTCAGCGCTGGGCTTGACCACCTCAGGTTCGCCGTCGAGGTCTTGGCTGAGCGACCTGCACGTGGGCGATATTTCTTGTTCGAACATTCGCGTGCGGCCAAGAGCGTCGATGGGCCAGAGGTGACAGCACTCGCGGGGTTGGAAGGAGTTAGCGTGGTCCATGCGGACAAGCGCAGGTTCGGCTTCAAAGGGCCGTCAGGGAAGCTCTGGCAGAAGCGGGCTACGTTCATCGCGAGCTCTCCATGCGTCGCAGCCGAGCTCGAGAAGCGGTGCAAGGGCGACCGCGAACGCGATATCCTCATCAACGGGAAAGCTCACTACGCTGAACGGTATTCGGTTGCGTTGCGCGGTGCTACTGCTCGGGGGCTAGGTCGGCAGCTGCGGGAAGATCAAGAGGGGCGCGAGGATCAGGTGGAAGTCTTCAATGCAGAGGATGATCAAGAGGGAGAAGATGGCGACGACGGCCAAGGAGACGAAGAAGAGGACCAGGAGGCCCCTGGGGAGGATCCGCCAGAAGAAGACGACCCTCTGGCATGATCGAGCCGAACGAGATGGAGAAGAAGCTGATCAGGGGGCTGCGCGAGAAGTGGGCCCACCCGCGCGCGGTCGACTTCTGAAGGGCATTATGGCTGGGGCGCGTCCGTCCACGCCTGATCCGGTTGGCCAAGGCCAAGTTCGAGTGCGACGTGCGCAGGGCAAGAATGCGACCAAAGCCGAGACGAGCCGGGGCGATGCCGAAGTCGTACCGGGTGAACCACGTGGTTCGGGTGGACCTGATCGTCATCGCGAGGGAGCACCCTGCCTGAATGTGTCGGACTCGGGGACGCACTATTCAATGTTCCAGAGAGTGCCCAAGGGAAAGAAGACCTTGGAATGTCTGTCTAGCTTTCTGCAGGTGCTGGCGACGGGTGTTCGGCCCCCTGGAGATTCTTGTCGTGGACGAGGGCAAGGAGTTCATGGGCCCCTTTGCTGACCGAGCTGCGGAGCATGGGTGCCTCGTGTCCAACATCGACGCTGGGGCTCCGTGGAAGAACGCGAAGTCCGAGCGCGGCCATATGCGCGAAGCCGTGCGAGCTCGAGCCTCCGGAGAATAGGAAATATGCGGAGGCCCTGATTCTGGCGTGCGAGGCAGCGAAGAATCGCTTTTTCTGAACCGCTCAGGGGTGACCCCAGTGCAGCGAGTTCTGGGGCAACTTCCTCTGCTTCCAGGCAGTCTTCTCTCGGGTGAGAATATGGATGCCTGCCTACTTACCCAAACCCAGGTACCGAGGTGCAGCGTGCACATCGGCCTCGTGAAGCGGCCCATCGGGACATGATGGAGGTGGACACCCACAGCTCCATCGAGCACGTGCTGCCCAGCGGGGCTCGCCTTCGGGTGCAAGTGCGAGCTGGCGATTGGGTCCGCGCGTGGAGGATGTTCACGAAGGATGCCGGCGACAAGTGGCATCCAGACTACAGGCAAGAGAGATGGGCGGGTCCAAGTGTCGTGCTCATGGGGGAGGGCGGATCCGTGAGGGTGTACCAGAGGGTGATCTTTGGCAATGTGGGCTGGAGCAGGTCAGACTGGCGACCAGTGATGAGCGTCGCGGGACCGAGCTCCTCAGCTCCCGCTACGACAGCCTGAGGGAGCAGCTGGGCAGGAGGAATAGACGGCACGTTTTTCATCATATCTCTGCGGAGGGGGCTTCCCCAGAGTGGGCGCGGGATGGATATCGTAAGTTTCGCGAGCCAGATGAGCCTGTCGCAGAGTTGCGACGACGCGCGCGAGAAGAGGCGCATCCCCCCGCACAGGGCCCAGAGATAGTCCCAGACGCCAGCGAGGCGAAGCCCATTGACGGCGGAGAAGCCCGGGGCGAACCTGAGGAGCGCGCTCCAGAAAAGGAGAAGACAGAGGAGAGCGAGAAGGTGGATCAGGAGGATGAGGCCATGCAGAAGAGCTTAGAGGAGGTGTCCCAGGAAGATCTGCGCGAGCCTGCCGAACTCGAGCGCGATGTGAGGCACAAGAGCGAGGACGTTTGCGAGGGCGAGAAGCTGCTGCAGCGGGCCTCCCAAGCTGCAGCGCCGAGCATCGACGCGGTGCCACACGCGCCCGGGATGGAGCTCGACTTCGAAGGTCTGGGGCGAGGCCTAATTCGTCGGCTGGAAGCTGAAGCTCAAGAAGGGCCAGATCCTACGCGGAGAAGGGTCGAAGCTGCGGTGCGCAGGGCGGTGAGGCAGAACCAGGAGATGGACCTGGGAGTCCGCGCCGCCATCTCCGACGAGACAGACGAGGACCTGGCGAATGGCGAGTGGAAGCATGAGCTCGAGGAGGACATCTACTATGTCCAGGCATATACTGAGTGCCCCGATGAATATACGCACTTCATCAAAAGGCGCGGAGGTGACGAAGCGCAGGAACGGTGCATTCCCAAGGGCGAGTGGCCTGAGTGGATCAATTCCGACAGCAGCGAGCGGGAGGGAGTGCTGTCCACAAGTGGGGCGAGGGTGCTGGGAGTGGAGGAGAGTCATAAGGTCAGAGCTGCTTTGAGGCGTCAAGGGAAGGATGGCCGCATCCTACCATCCCGCATGGTAAGGGGGAAGAGGCCGTCCGAAGTTAGAGGAGAACTGATTAGCTACAAGAGCAGGTGGTGCGCTCGCGGGGACCAAGGCCCAGACTTCCTGCCGCTGTTGAGGTAAGCCCCCACCGTTGCCACGAGCTCACTGATGATGGTGCTCCAGATTGCCGCATCCAACTAGTGCAGGGCTACGATTGGGGACCTATGGATAGCCTTCATGCAGCCCGACAAGCTGGCGGGGGAAACCGGGAAATCATACGCTGAGCAGCCGAGGGCGGGCCTGCCCCACATGGAGCCTGGGCAGTTGATCGAGTTGGCGTCTGGCGTGCGCGAGGTCGGGGGTGCGCCGCTGCATTGCAGGTAGGGGCTCGAGCGGGGCCTGGTGAGCCTGGGGTACCGGCGGAGCACCCTGGATCCCACGGTGTTCATGCTCTTTTCCAAGGACACCCCGTTGCAACCACTTCTCCAGCTCGCAGATCACGGGGGACAAGGACTCTCGCATGGACGGCAACAGCCGGCCGGAGGGCCTGCTGTCCCAGCCCGTCCTGATGTTGAAGGTATTGTGGCTGTGGAGGTGGACGACGTCTTCGCCGTCGGGGGCGCAGGGCACCAGGAGCAGATGAATGTGCTACGCGAGCAGCGCAGGTTCGGCAAGGTGCAGTCGCGGATGGACGAGAAGGAGGGAGGTATGTTCAATGGGAGGCACTGCGCTCAGGACCGCGAGTACAATTTCCACGTGACGATGCGGAAGCTCATCGAGGAAAGGGTGTCGCCCATACAGGTTGGCAAAGGCCACTGGCCGCAGGAGGGGTGCTCTCCTGGGGAGTGCAGTTAGGCTTGAGCCGTTCTGGGGTCCTTGAACTGGCTGACACGAGAGTTGCGAGCATATGGGAGTGCCAGATACAGTCTACTCCAGCAGGCATTGAGCCGCCTGACCTACGAGGACGTGAAGGAAATCAACCTGCTGGTGAAGCGCATGAAGGACGCTGCCGATTTGGGCATCGCGGTGTGATCAATACCTTTGGAGAAGCTGACATGGGTTTCTCTTCCGGATGCGAGTCTTCGCAATAGCAGCGACGGCGGATCGCCAGGGGTATGAGCTATCCTGGCCACTACCTCTGCGATCAGCAAGGGCGAAAGGCAACCACCCAGTCTGTTGGCCTGGAGATGCTCGAGGATGCACCGAGTCGTTGATTCCACCCTGCATGCGGGGACGCTGTCCTTGAAAAGGTGCTTTGCAGGGCTGGGGTGGACCGTCGCGATGTGCCGCGAGTTTGCTATTCCGGGGTTTCGCCTCGACGAGTGGGAGCGATGGCGTGAGCAGCGTAGGCTGCTGTCTCTAGCTGGACGCAACGACGTGGACGAGAGTGCTCAATTCGTGCGGAAGGGCTTGCGCGCGGTGGATGCCAAGTCGCTGCATGACTATCTTCAGCGGGAAACCGCGGGGGGACGTGATCGGAAGTTCGCTACCCAGATCCAAATCCTAGTGCAAGCCATGAATGCATTGGGATGCGAGATACGTTGGGTGGATCATCTGGCATTGTTCGTCGATAGGATGACCAAGAGGAAAGCGAAGCTTGATCTCGCGGTGGAGCTGTTCCGTAGGGGCACGTTCAGTAGTGCAGATGAGAGCAGTACGCGGCTGGCGCACCCTGAGAGGAGCGCTGCCGGGCAATGGCCGCGGCGCCAACCGAGGTGCGCTATGATGGTGGTTGAAGGGAACAGAGATACTCAAGAGCTGTATTTGCATAGTGCTACATGCCTCCGCCTTTCCCTTCAGCCCCGCTCCGTTTTCTGCCCATCGCCCGTGGCAGCCGTGCCATGGTGCCATGCTCGGTCTGGCTTACCCCCGCTTCTCTAGTCACCCAACCCAGATCTTACCAGTGACATCCCTGTATCCTCCCCTTTCCCACACGTTCGCGGCGAGCGCCTGATCCTGTTGCGCGCTGTGCGACTGGGAGTTGGGCCTGTTGTGAGGAGCGCGCGATATCACATCATCACGATCAGTGGCATTCACAGTGTGCGACCTCGTCGCGGTGCGGCGCCCCCCCCCCCAGCCGCGCGCGGGAAAACGCAGCCGGCCCAGCAACTCAGACCCGTTTCCCCTCACCATTGTCCCCTCCCACCTCCCACCTCCCGTCTCCCACCCCCCCACCATGACCATCGCCATGACAATTGCCCTTTCCCAACACCATGACCATTGCCATGACCATCGCCTACGACGACGACGACGACAAAGACGACGACGACGGCACCGACGGCGCCGACGGCGGCGGCGGCGGCGGCGGCGGTGGCCTCGCGAAGGTCTTCGGAGAGCTGCCCGCACCGACGTCGCTGGGGCGGCGGCTGGAGATCTCGGCCGGCCGAAAACTTGCCGGCACCCCGTCACGCCAGGTGGCCTGCTTCTCTTCCTCCTCCTCCTCCTCGTCCTCCTCGTCCTCCTCGTCCTTCTCCTCCTCCGCCGCCTCCTCCTCCTCCTCCTCCTCCTCCTCCTCCCCTCCGAGGAAGGGGATGATCGATACCATCGGAGAGAGAAGGGATGAGGAGGGGGGATGCTCAGGGGCAACGATATGGAGAGCGTGCAAGGACGTAAACATGCAAAAAACTCGGAGGTCCGCGCGGATTTCTCGGATCGGCGTTGGGGCCCCCTGGCGGCGCCTCCGGCGCCGCCCCTGGCGCGCTCCGCGCGCCAGGGAGGGGGGTCGATCGCCGATCCGAGAAATCCGCGCGGACCTATAAGCCTTTGTTTACGTCATTGTTCGCCTAGATCAGGGGCATCGATAGGGGGGTGATGAGCATAGGGGGGGATGCATCGACCCCCAATCGCCCATTGCACGCCGACAGGGGCCCGATAGCCCCAACCCGCCCAGGAAGGTGCGGTTTCGCTATCGGGGGCCTATCGCCGATCGACCGACGATGTATCGCTGATTGCAGATCGATGCATCCCCCCCTATGCTAGTCCCCCCTATCGTTGTCCCTCAGATGACGAGGGAGGTCGAAGAAGCGGTGGAGGAAGAGGAGGGAGAGGAGGTGGAGGCGGAGCATGACGATGGTGATGGTGATGATGATGATGATGATGATGATGGTGATGATGATGATGACGATGCTGATGCTGATGCTGATGATGATGATGATGATGCTGCTGATGATGCTGCTGATGATGATGATGATGATGCTGCTGATGATGATGATGATGATGATGATGATGATGATAAGGATGACTGCGAGGGTGGTGGTGATGATGATGGTGGTGGGGATGATGGTGGTAGTTATTTTAGTTGTGATGGTGATGATGGCGATCATGATTCTGATAAAGATGTGCATTCTGATGGTGAGGATGGTAGTGATGCTGATGCTGCCAGTGGCTCAGTGGTGATGATGATGGTGGTGATGGTGATGGTGGTAGTGATGATGAGGATGCTGCTGGTGATGACGGTGGCGATGATTATGATGATGACGGAACTGATGATGATGATGACGATGATGATGACGATGATGATGCTGATGATGATGTTGATGACGGTGATGATGATGATGATGATGATGATGATGATGATGATGATGATCATGATGATGATAATGATGATGATGATGATGATGATGATGATGCTGATGCTGATGCTGATGCTGCTGCTGCTGCTGATGCTGATGCTGCTGCTGCTGCTGCTGATGATGATGATGATGATGATGATGGTGGTGGTGGTGGTGGTGGTGGTGGTTGTGGTGGTTTGGGTGGTGATGTTGACGATAATGGTGGTGATGATGATTGGGGGGCGGGGCGTGTATATGTATAGGTATATGTATATATACACATATATATATATATATACATATGCTGTTAGTGCCGTTCCCCCCCCCGTTTCCTCCACCACCTCCCTCCTCCTCTCGTGCCCCCTTCCCGCCTGGGGGCCCCCTCGCCAGTCCGGGAGGTCGCCCTGGCGGAGGGCCCCCCCCTCGCAGGGCGCGCGGAGTGCGGCAGGGCGGGCTCCCGAGCGCCCTGCGTGCCCGCCCCACGGGAGGCCACGGCCGTGCGGAAGACCACCGCGCAGTGCTCGGGGGCTGCAAGGAGGGGGGTGACGACTAGGGGGGGGGTGGACATCATGGCGTGGGCCATGATGTTTCCCCAGATTTTCTGGCGCCTCTTCTCGTTTCATGAGGTCCCTGGCCCCCCGCGACCCCCACTCTTGGACGCCCCCCTCTTGGCCGAACCAGGAGTGCGCCGCAGAGGAACTCGGTCCATGTGGACGCGCACGGATCGGAACGATCGAGACGCGGACGGAACTGATGGGCACAGAGATCGGCAGCGTGTCCGGTCCAAATTGAGCAGGGCTTGCCGGCGGCGTCGCCGCAGATGTCGTCCAGGTGGAGACAGAGGGCCGCCTGCCCAGCAGCGGTCACCGTCGGTTATGGACAACATTCGTTGCTGGGCCTTGTGCCCGTTCATCCCGCAGGGTAACATTTGTTGTTGGACAAGTTTTGCTCCCGTCGGGCAACCTTTTCCCCTAGGGCAACATTTTCCGTTGGGTCGTTGGGCAGCATCTGTTGTTGGGCATTTGTTGTTGGGCGTCCAAATCGAAGGGTGCGCGAGCCAGGGCCGGGCGGGCGATCGCCGCAGCGGCTGCGGCGCGCGACGGCCCAGCCGTCGCGGGCACCACGCTGACCCCACCAGCGGCTGGAGTCGTCGCCCTGGGGGCAGCGATTGCCGGCCCAAGATGGCGCAGCCCCGCGATCTGGAAGTGCGCGGGCAGCGACGCGAACGCGCCTGATGAGGTCGAGCAGAGTACTTTCTCTGACGGGCCTGTGCTTCCTGGGGACATTACTTGGATGCACGCGTGCACTCGCGCGCAAAGAGTGTGTCGGGGCACCGTACGCGTGTAAGGCAGTCCCCTACAGGGGCAACACCGAAAGCGTTCTTCGAGATCCAGGGGGGAAGGCGTCACGAAGATGGTTATCCTGTTGTTTCTGAGGACTTTCCGTTTTGCTGCGGCCCCAGGAGCTGCGGATTTGGTCTCGTCGAGGCTCTTGCCATTTTTTTGTTTAGGTTGAGTAGGCCTTCTGATGCGGACCCCCCCGCTGTCTGGCCTGAAGTTGCCTCGCACCGCGCGGGCTCCAACGAGTGGGCTGTGACACAGCCTTTGCGGTGCAGGACGCGCGTGGAACAGACTTTCTCTCCTCCTCCTCCTCATTCCCGTTTCGTCTGGGGTTCAGCGCTTGCGAGGATGAGCCCTTCGGCCATGGCCGAGGTTTGAGGAGCGAGTCAGCCGTGCGACATCACGCCAGCTGGCCGCTTACTCGGAAAATATCAATCGAAAACAGCCTTCCCCCTCGCCGTCCTCCCCGTCCCCCTCATCCACCTCCCACTCCCGACTATTCGGTCGATTAATAGTCGTATTGAAAATTGTATGGTCTGACTCATGTTATGAGGATTATTCTTCTTCTTAGTCTTTGGATTCTTCTTCTTAGTCTTTAGATATATGTCCCTCGTCTGATCATTCGTATACTTCTTCTTCCCCTTCTTTCACCTCCTGCTTCTCTTCCTCTCCTCATTTCTCCTCCTGCTCCTCCTCCAGCCCGCGCCGAGGAGAGGCCATTTAACCAGCGTTGCCTGCAGCTGCGCCCCGCGGCCGGCGGGCGGGGGGCGAGGCTGCTGCAGCGGTGCGGCATCGCTGCCGTTACCATGAAGGGCCACAAGGTCGGATGGGGGGGAGGTGGGCGGCAAGGGGCGGGATGGGAGGGAGGTGCAGGACGGGAGGAGGAGAAGGAGCAGGAGGAAGATGAAGAGGAGAAAGAGGTGGATTCAGTAGTTCATGGGGGGGCAGGGAGGACGCAGAGGCGGAGGAGGAGGAGGAGGAGGAGGAGGACCAGTCCAGACGCATCAATGGTCTTGCGATCAACTCTTTCTGCAAGGTCCCCCTTCACAAGTCCCTCGAAGAAGTCATTTGTCATTGCTGGAAGTGCCCCGTTGGAAGACAACCGTTTGAGAATCCTCAATCGCATCAACTTGCCATTCCTGGGACTTCAACGCCACGAATCCAACTGACTGCTGCGCCCTGACGCTCCTAAAACGTGCTAGAACACAGTTCCTGGACGTCAGCCATACGAATCCTTGAAGCTGTTGCAGACTCTTAAGGCACACGCGTGCAATGCTAAGGCAGGAGCCAAATTCGAGAACGGTCCGACCAGCATCCTTGAACACCTAGTTTAAACTTTAGCACGAGTGAGCGCGGTGCTGAGGAGAGAGCCGAATTTTGGAAACGACCCGCCCTCCATCTTTCAAGTTGCTACAGACTTTTACGACGAGTGTGCGCTTCGCTGGGTCGATAGCCGAATGTTGAAAACGATCCGCCCTCCATCCTTGAAGCTGTCCTCCAATTGTAAACTTGTTGCATATTTCAAGCTTCTGGCTCATATATGGTGGGGAATTCTCAGGCGGCCCGCTTGGCCCGCTCTGCCGACACGCTCGGGGGTGCGACGGGATGATCTATTCATGAGCTAATCCTGGAGCCCAATATACCCAGGGAGGGGTTCTTCAGGCAAGGGCCGCCCGTGGCACGTGGGGGTACTGGGCCTTTTGTGGAGTAACTTCAGGTTCGGTGGGCTGTCGCGGGGCCGTGCGAGGATCCACGTGCGACGCGTCGGAAGGCTCCGAATGTTTCCCAGACTGCGCGAAGTGCCGTCACTGCCACGGTGGAATCAGACACTATGAATACACATAAACTTTCGGAGCTCCGCGCTGATGTCTTGGGTCTGCGCTGGGCCCCCTCTGGCGGCGCCTCTTGCGCCAACCCTGGTGCGCTCTGCGCGCCAGAGGGGGGGGGAGGGCCAGCGCCGATCCAAGAAGTCAGCGTGGAGCTCCGAAAGTTCAATTATGTTCATGAAGATGTGTCTCTTGTTCCATTTTGGGTAGGGCAGCCTTTGGTATCGTTGGCCACTGGCGGGTACTTTTTGGGGGTCGTGGACCTGGATGGGTTCGTGCCAGGCCGATTTTGGGCGGGGATGCCCCGCCTGCTCAAAACAAGCGCCCCAAACAGCCAAGATCTACTCCATATGGAGGGGGGGAGGGGGGGTGCGAGAGCCCGTGCCGATCGGCAAAACAAGGAATACGAAAACGTGTTGTTTGTTTGGGACTCCGCCTGGGGCCGTCCGAAGACGCCGTTCGGACGCGAAGAAAAGAAAGAGGTGAAACAGGCACGGGGCACACTTGGCTGTTGACAAGTGCCCTGCAACGCAACGCGGGCGGAGACACCAGGCCGCCAAGCACGCGCAACGCAATGTAACACAGTGCATTGCAATGAGGCGTCATGCATGGACAGCAATGCATATCATAGCATTGCCTATCATATACCTCCATACCAGCACTTTATACAATACGACCGTACAGGTGGCCGGGTTGCATGTTGTAGCACTGTATGGCATACCCTGGCATCAGTTAATTATGCATGTATATGCATATATATATATATATATGTTTTGATGTGCGCGCAACTCTGTCCACCATAGTGTCACACAGGATTGTGTTGGGTAGCCAAGCGCGGCACACCACATACTCGTATAGCATAGCGTAGCATGGCTTCGCAGAACAATTTACCGCATGTCTCAGCGCTGCGCTACCATATCGCAGTCGAGTATCGCACAGCACAGCCAAACACAACCTCGCAGTCCATGTCTTCTCGTGGACATCTCGTCATACTTGCATGGTCAGCAGCATCGCGCAGCATCCGCATCTTGTAGTACATGGCATGGCAGGCGATACGCATGGCGCAGAACATCTTTACCATATCCTTGCGCACCCCATGCCACAAAAAGGACGCATTGTATACCATGTGTGTGTACACATACATATTTACGTTATGCATATGTATATGTCTGTGTATGCATATGTTTATATGTATATGTATATATTTGTGTGTACATTTATAGGTCTATGTATATGTACCTGCATATGGGTATATATATGTGTATAGATATATGCATACAGTTGCATGTATATGCACATGCATTGTGTACACGTATGTGTATGTTTTCTTAATTATGTACATGCGTATGTACATTTATATGTATACGCATATGTATATTTAATTGTATATGTATGTACGTACGTATGTATGTTTGTATGTATGTATGTATGTAGGTAGGTAGGTAGGTCTGCAGGCATGCATTCATGCATGAATGTATGAATGTATCACAGTATTTGCACATGTCATCAACGTATGCATACATGGGAGATCCCTGCCCGGGGCCCCCAGGTTGGGATTTCACTGTATATTCTGGCCTCCCCCCCGGGGCAGGTCTCTTGGATGCCCCCGAGGCTCCGGGACCGCCTGAAAGCGCCCCAAGAGCATTCAGGATGGCCTCCAGACCGGCAAAAAGCTTCCAGGACGCCCCGACAGAGCCCCACGACCGTTCCGAGACGCTCCAAGAAGGTTTCAAAAATCGCCAAGAGGCTCCCCGAGAGGGCACCAGGAGGCCAAACTTATCCCTTCCCCTTCGGAAGAGGTGCGTAAAACAATTATACATTGTATATGTATACACATGCATACACGCATACATACATACACACATACATGCATGCATACATGCATGCTTGCACACATCCATAGATACCTACCTAACTACATACATGCATACTTGCATGCACACATGAATGCATACATGCACACATACGCACATCCACCCATCCATCCATCCATCCATCCATGATTACACACATACATACATACATACAGACATACATACTCTCACACATCCATACATACGCATGTATACATATATAGGCGTGTATGTATGTGCGAATGCATGCATGTATGCATGTATGTATGTATGGTTACATGCTTAGATGTATGTATGTATGCATGCATGCATGCACATATTTGTGTGTGTATGGATTCATGTGTGTATGTATGTGTGCATGCATGTATGTATGTATGTCTGTGTATATAAACAGATATATATATATATGTATGCATGTCTGCATACGTGTATGCATGTATGTATGTATGCATGTATGTATGTATACATACATTTATATATGTATGAGTGTGTGTATGCATGTATTGATGTATGTATATTTGTATGCATGCATGCATGCATGCGTGCATGTATGCACGCACGCATGCATGCATTTATGTACGTATGTCTGTATGCATGCATGTATATATGTATGTTTCTATGCATGTATGTATATATGTAAGTATGCATGTATGTATGTATGTATGTATGTATGTTTTATACGTGTATATAGTTGTTTATATATTGCTATATGCATGTATGCATGTACGTACGTATGCATGTATGCGTGTATGCATGTATGCATGTATGTATGCATGTATGCATGTCTGTCTGTCTGTCTGTCTGTCTGTCTGTCTGTCTGTCTGTCTGTATGTATGTATGTATGTATGTATGTATGTATGTATGTATTGAATCGCTTCGCTCATTCCGCCGGCCCGTGATATGGCATCGTTGGTTTTTGTCTGTGTGTTCGTTGCCCATGTTGCGCTCTTGGGGGCGGGTGTCGTTCGGACGCGTTGCGTGGGGAGTTTTGATGGTGAAGCAGTTCCCTGGGGGTCGTCTCTCGATGGGGCGAAATAGAGTCGTCGTCAAGATGCTTCTTTGGGGGGCCTCTTGGGGTCTGTTGAGAGGCCGTTCGGGGGCGCCTGGGAGACATGTTTGAAGCCTTCTGGGGCTTCTTTTGGGCCTCCTGGGAGTCTCCTGGGGCCTCTTGGCGACATCTTGGGGCCTCTTGGAGGCCTCTTGGGGCCTCTTTGGGACCTCCTGGGCGCCTTCTGGGACGGAGGGCTCCATTTTTGAGTTCTCGGTATCCCTCCTGAGTCCCTCTTGGGCCCGTCTTGGGGCCTCTTGGTCCGTCTTGGGCGGCACTTGGGCCGTCTTGAGGGCTCTCTTGGGTCGTTTCGGCGCCGTCTTGGGAGCTTCGTGGGCCGTCTTGGAGCGGTCTTGGGGGCCTCTTGGGCCGTCTTGGAGCGTCCGGAGGCCGAAAAAGCCAGAACACAAAAAACATAGAAAAAAACAATGGAAATCAACTATTTTGGCCTCTTGGGGCTCTCTTTGGAGGCCTCTTGGAAGGCTCTTGGGGCGTCTTGGAGGCCTCTTGGGCTGTCTTGGGGGCCTTTTGGGCCGTCTTGGGGTCATCTTCGGCGTCTTCGAGCGCTCTTTGGGCGTCTCGGGGGCCTCTTGGGCAGTCTTGGGGGCCTCTTGGGGCACTCTGAGCGCGCTCTGGGGAGCCTGAGAGGCCGCACCCAGAAGGAAAACCATCTCTGAGTAGACTTGGTCGGGCGGCGGTCGGGCGGCGGTCGGGCGGCGACCGGGCGTTGGTCGGGGTACTTTTCGCCGGGGGACCCCCAGGGGCCGCCCCGCGCGCGCGAACTAGAAATACTGTTAATACTGTTAACCAGTTACCGGAGATCTTAGCACGCCCTGGCCCGTTGGGCCGGCGAATTTATGTATGTATATACACATACATGTAGGTACGTGTATGTATTTATTTATACCATTTGCGCTGTTTCGGCATTTGCAGAGTCTAAGACTGCCCAGGAGGCGCCGGAGGGTGTCCCAAAACGGCTCCAGAGGACCCCACGACAGCTCAAGAGGGTCCCGAGACGGTCCACGGAACGCCGAACCACCCAAGAGAGCCGCCCGAGGGCCCCAAGGACGGCCCTAAGAGAGGCTCGTGGGGCCTTGTCTTGGGGTGTGTAGCTCCCAAAATGCCCTCAAGACCCTCCCAGAGGCCTCCAGGACGCTGCCAAGAGGCCCCAACAAGCTCCCGAGATGCCCCCAAGAGGCT
>CAUYUJ010014343.1:301501-309001 GCA_963575745.1 Prorocentrum cordatum | reverse complement strand
GTTTCTCTTTGTTTGTGGGCTCCCACTCTGCAAGCTTCCGACAATCCATGACGGCTCAAGAGGCCTCCAACATCGCCTCAGGACGGGTTCAGAGGCACCCAGGAGGACCTGGAACGGCTCAACAGAGTTCCTTGACGGCCGCAGCGGCACCCGAGACGGCCCCGGCGCTAAAGACGGCCCCGAGATGGCCTCCAGAGGGGGAGCATGAACTGAAATTTTCGAGTCTTTCGCCTCAAGAGGCTCCCAGGAGGCACCCAAGAAGGTTCCCAGATGTTGCAACGGGGCTCCAAGAGGACCACACGAGGCCCCCGCGACGCCCCAGGAAGTTCAACAACTGGCCCAACGAGGCCAAACAACGGCCCCCAAGAGGCCCCCGCGGGGCCAATTTCCACATCCCTCCTTCCTGTCCTACCCAGCTCCTACCGTTCTTGTTTCGTTACCTTACGCCTCCCCCATCTCACTTCGCAGCCGCACCACCATGACAACATCTCCGAATGGCTCACTCTGGCTGTCCTTCGGGTTCTGCAGCCTCCTTTGAAGTACCCTGGCAATCTCCACGAGGACTTCTACAGGGCCTTACATACCATGCTCCCGGGGAGCTTGCCAGGAACATGATCGCCACCAGCAGTCCGGCAAGGAGGCCGAAGATGAAGAGGACGGTCCGCGCAGTCCCATCGAACACCCCAATTCGGTGCAGCGCCTTGCCGTGGCCTTTCCAGCCGCCGTTCTTCGATCGAAGCCCTGCGCCTCCCCCCGTTTCCTTCCCAAGCCTCACCCCCCCAACCCTTGCAAATGTTTCACGTGGCCCGTCCTTCGGGCTGTGCAACCTCATTTGGATAACCGTGAAATCGAAGGTCCCCCACACTGCCCACCCCATCATCTTTCTGAAGAGAGGATAGCGAGGATGAGGAAAAGGAGGGTGAGGAGGGGGATGAGGACGAAAGGGGAAGAGAACAATCATCAAGCAGCGGAATGAAACAAAGGAGAACGAATCCATATTCACTTGTTGATCTCTCTCTCTCTCTCTCCCTTCTTGCCTCTCCTGCCCATCCCTTCTGCCTTACCTGCCTCCCTCCCTCCCTCCTCCTTCTCTTCCCCCTCCCCCATTCCCCGCCCGCGAGCACGACGACGACGGCGCCGACGACGCCGACGACGCCGACGACGAGGAGACTGCGCCTGCCTGCCATGAGGAAGGGCGAGGCTAGAGTTCAGGAGGAGGAGCAGGAGGGAGAGGAGGAGGAGGAGGAGGAGGAGGAGGAGGAGGAGGAGGAGGAGGAGGAGGAGGAGGAGGAGGAGGGAGGAGGAGGAGGAGGAGGAGGGAGGAGGAGGAGGAGGAGGAGGAGGAGGAGGAGGAGGAGGAGGAGGGAGGAGGAGGAGGAGGAGGGAGGAGGAGGAGGAGGGAGGAGGAGAGGAGGAGGAGGAGGAGGAGGAGGAGGAGGGAGGAGGAGGAGGAGGAGGAGGAGGAGGAGGAGGAGGAGGGAGGAGGAGGAGGAGGAGGAGGAGGGGGGAGGAGGAGGAGGAGGGAGGAGAGGAGGAGGAGGAGAGGAGGAGGAAGGAGGGAGGAGGGGAGGAGGAGGAGAGGAGGAGGAGGAGGAGGAGGAGGAGGGGGAGAGGAGGAGGAGGAGGAGGAGGAGGAGGAGGAGGAGGGGAGGGGGAGGGGGAGGGAGGGGGAGGGGGGAAGGGGGAGGAGGGGAGGAGGGGAGGAGGGGGAGGAGGAGGAGAGGAGGAGGAGGAGGAGAGGAGGAGGAGGAGGAGGAGGAGGAGGAGGCGGAGGAGGCGGAGGAGGCGGAGGAGGCGAGGAGGCGGAGGAGGAGGAGAGGAGGAGGAGAGGAGGAGGAGGAGGAGGAGGAGGAGGAGGAGGAGGAGGAGGGAGGAGGAGGGAGGAGGAGGAGGAGGGGGGGGAGGAGAGGAGGAGGAGGGGGGAGGGAGGGGAGGAGGAGGAGGAGGAGGAGGAGGAGAGGAGGAGGAGGAGGAGGAGAGAGGAGGAGGAGGAGGAGGAGGAGGGGAGGAGGGAGAGGAGGAGGAGGAGGAGGAGGAGGAGGAGGAGGAGGAGGAGGAGGAGGAGGAGGAGAGGAGGAGGTAGGAGGAGGAGGAGGAGGAGGAGGAGGAGGAGGAGGAGGTGGAGGAGGAGGAGGAGGAGGAGGAGGAGGAGGAGGAGGAGGAGGAGGAGTTGACTAGATCCACTTGTGTGTGTATGTATGTATGTATTGAGCTATATTCCAACAGGCGCCCGAGAAACCCCCACGACCGCCCAAAAGGTCTCCAAGACTGCGTAAGCGGCGTCGAAAACGGCCCACGGGGGCCCCAAAACGGCCCACACAGGCCTCCAGGCCCCAGTTCCCCAAGAGGCCGAAGCAAGGTTCTAAACGACACCAACACAACAACAAGGTGCCCATACCTCTACCCTTCCCTCGTTTTCCCTTTTTGGGGCCTCCTGGGCAGCCCTCATCGCCACTGCTGGATTCGCCTCGAAATCCTGGTCAAAATGCACCCCGGGAGAGGTCCAGAGAGTAGTGGTATCGGTACCACTTTGTTTCACTAAATATGCCAGCCCCCCCGCCGTCCCAATCAAAATCCAATGCGAAGTGATCGTGAGGCTTCCGCACATGAACCAAACCAGATACTGGCGCAAAGTGCATTCTGCATGGTGGTTTGTCCAGGATCGCGGGGGGGGGCGTCGGCATGGTCCCAGATTCGTCTCTGGTCGGGTGGGAGCGGAGACGTATACTCACTGGGAATAGCGATGAAATTCTCCCTGGGTTGAACGGGGACCCCCCCCAAACCACTCACGCCCAGAGGGCCGTTGAGATTTTGTTGTTTTGCTGCTGGTTCTTACTTTTTTGCCTGGCCTTCGGGTGGCTCTTGGGCGCTGGGGCGAGGGAGAAGTGGCGGCGCTGCCGCGCGGAGCCCCCTGGCCCGCAGGACAATCTCAGCGTGACCCGCCTCGTGAGCGGCTGGGAGACCTGGGGCGACACAGAACTCCTGACGATAATGACGACCTCTTTCTCAAAGTTCCTGGACGCTTTGATTCACAACCACACCGTGTTGAGTTGGGACCTCCTTTTCAGTCCGCATCACCCCGCGTCTCCTTCTCTCCTCCCCCACTATCCTCACTCCTCCGCCTTCTCCTTGCCTCCTCCCCGACCATCCTCCCTCCTCCGCCTCCTCGCCTTGCCAGCGACCTTTTCCCTTCGCCAGCGTATCGCTCCGATTCCAACACGCCCTTGACATGTTTCGTGGCCCCAGGGGGAGCTCCACCGGAGGCCCAAGTAGCTGCGTTCGCGTACTGCCCCTTGCCCTGCGTTCACATACCGGCCCCCGCCCATTCCGGCACATCGCTCGCGCGTTTCATGACTCCGTAGGGAGCTCCACCGATGGTCCCACGAGGACATCGCATGGGGTCATTCCGCTAAATTCCAGAACTCCTCTCACACGCTTCGTGGCCCCATAGGGGGCTCCACAGAGGGTCCCAGTGGCAGGTCCGCGCGCTGCTGCGCCAACTTCGGCACACCCCTCACACGTCTCGTGTCCCCATAAAGGGCACAAGCAAAGGCCCCAGTGGCAGGGTCCGCGTGCTGCCACGCCAACTTCGGCACACCGCTCACGGACACGCTTCGTGGCCCCATAGGGGGCTTCGCCGAATGCCCCAGTGGCAGCGGATCCGACCACGCTGTGTACGACGGCGTTTGTACCACCTGTTGATCTCGACTGCGTGAAGACGAACGCTCACTGTTTTTTTTGTTGTTTGTGTGTGTGTGTGTGTGTTGTTTTTGTTTTTGTTGTTGTTTTTTGTTCCCCACATCCTGAGTGGGGTTCTTGTTTTCCCAGAACACCCTCTCCTTCCCACCCACCTCCCGCTCCATCTTCCATACAGCACAATATTATTCCTACCACACACACACCATACCATACCATAGTTCCTACCACACATACCATACCATACCATACCAGGGAGGCCCCGCCTGAGCGAGGAGGGTATCCGCAAACCATACTATTTACATGGTTTCGTGCCCCTCCCACCCCTCCAGGGAGGCCCCGCCTGAGCGAGGAGGGTATCGGAATACCATACTATATACCTGGTTTCGTGCCCCTCCCACCCCTCCAGGGAGGCCCCGCCTGAGCGAGGAGGGTATCGGAATACCATACTATTTACATGGTTTCGTGTCCCTCCCACCCCTCCAGGGAGGCCCCGCCTGAGCGAGGAGGGTATCGGAATACCATACTATTTACATGGTTTCGTGCCCCTCCCACCCCTCCAGGGAGGCCCCGCCTGAGCGAGGCGGGTATCGGAATACCATACTATTTACCTGGTTTCGTGCCCCTCCCACCCCTCCAGGGAGGCCCGCCTGAGCGAGGAGGGTATCGGAATACCATACTATTTACATGGTTTCGTGCCCCTCCCACCCCTCCAGGGAGGCCCCGCCTGAGCGAGGAGGGTATCGGAATACCATACTATTTACATGGTTTCGTGCCCCTCCCACCCCTCCAGGGAGGCCCCGCCTGAGCGAGGAGGGTATCGGAATACCATACTATTTACATGGTTTCGTGCCCCTCCCACCCCTCCAGGGAGGCCACGCCTGAGCGAGGAGGGTTTCCGCAAACCATATATTTACATGGTTTCGTGCCCCTCCCACCTCAGGGATAGGCCCCGACTTGTAGCGAGGAGGGTAGCGGAATACCCATATATTTACATGGTTTCGTGCCCCTCACAACCCTCCAGGGGCCCGCCTGAGCGAGTGGGGTAAACGGCAATACCATACTATTTACATGGTTTCGTGCCCCTCCCACCCCTCCAGGGAGGCCCCGCCTGAGCGAGGAGGGTATCCGAAAACCATACTATTTACATGGTTTCGTGCCCCTCCCACCCCTGCAGGGAGGCCCCGCCTGAGCGAGGAGGGTATCGGAATACCATACTATTTACATGGTTTCGTCCCTCCCACCCTTCCCGGGAGGGCCGCGGGCGCCTGCGCGAGGAGGAATCCGAAACCATACTATTTACATGGTTTCGTGCCTCCCACCCCTGCCCTGCAGGGAGGCCCGCTCTCTGAGCGAGGAGGGATCCGAAAACCATACTATTTACATGGTTTCGCTCATCCCCTCCACAATTCCAGGGAGGCCCCGCCTGAGCGTGGGGCCCCGCCAAAGCGAGGAGGGCATCAAGAAAATGGGTCCCACGAAACCGTTAATCTCTTTATGTGGGGAACTCCGTTAGCATTATTTAAACTAAAGCGAAAGTGTGCGGCGTAAGGCGAGAGTCACATCTTGAACACTACCCGCCCTCAATCCGTGAAGCTCTTGCACGTTATACAGACGAGTGTGCGTGGCGCTCAAGCGAGAGCCACATTTTGAAAACCACCCGCCCTCAACCCGTGAAGCTTCCGCACGTTGATCTAAGGCGAGTGTTCGCGGCGTTAAGGCGGGAGCCACATGTTGAAAATCATCCAGCCTCAATCCGTGGGGCGCTTGCAACTGTTCAAAACGAATGGGCGCGGCGCTAAGGCGAGGGCCACAGTTTGAACACCACCCGCCCTCCATGTGTGAAGCTGTTGCTACCAACCTTGAGCTTCAGGATCATCAGTGGTAAGGAAGTCTCGAGTGAAATGCCTGGCCCGCCCTTCCGACTGGCCTCGGGGTGTGACAGGGAGGAGTTGCTTAGCCGCGTGCGGGCGATACTATAATCTACCCGTGTGAGCCCCTTTTATATCCCCGTTCAGCAGGATTTAACTATGGAGTTGGCGCGGAGGCCGAATTTGATTATCCACGGGGGAAGTTGCGAGTCGAAGTTGCTCTCATGTCATGTTGACTAACAACAGCATCAAAGACGCTGGGAATCGCCATGGTGGTCTCACCATATCAGCTTCCGCAGTCACGAGCGTGTGGTAGGGCTGTGGGATTCTCACCAGTTCAGTTGTCCCAAGTCCAAGGCCTGCGCGCCCTGCGCGAGATCCGAGGCGAGAGCCGCCAAGCGCCCGTGAGCATCAGCACGATGTGCGCCCGAGGCAACGAGTGGACCAACAAGCCCAAGGAGGCCAGCGACAACGACTTGGCCAAGGCCAAGGCCAAGGCCAAGGCCAAGGCCAAGGCTCAAGGCTCAAGGCCAAGGCCAAGGCCAAGGCCAAGGCCAAGGCCAAGGCCAAGGCCAAGGCCATGCCCTGCAAGGACCCCACGGCGGCCGAGCCGAAGTGCGCCACCTTCGAGGAGGCAAGCGCTGCCGCCCAAGCGTGCACCAAGTGCCTCCCCTGCAAGGACGGTTCCAAAGGGTGCCGCGCCTGAGTGGGCGAGTGGTCCGAAATCCAACGCAAGAGAGGTTTCTTGGCCAGAACGGCCAAGGACCTTTCTTGCGCTGGCAAGTTGTAGCCACGAGCGTCGAGATCTCTCGAGTCAGTCTTGTGCCGAGCGCCTGCTGGCAAGTTGTAGCCACGAGCGCCGGGATCTCTCGAGTCAGTCTTTTGCCGAGCGCCCAGGATCACCATCTCCATGATCATCGTCTTCAGCATCATATCTTCACCTTCCCCGGGCAAATCGTTGATCATCCTCGCCGGACCCCCGAACTTTCGTATCCCCAGGTATTTTGATCGCCCGCGCTGGGTTATGAGGAAGATGATTGGAAGAGGGGGCGGAGGAGAAGGAATAGGAGGAGGAGGAGGAAGAGGACGAGGAGGGGGAGGGCGACGAGAGGAAGAGGAGGAGCAGGAGGACGACGACGACGAGGACGACGAAGACGACGTGGACGACGGGGGCGAGGGGGAGGACGACGACGATGATGACGATGCGACTATCTCCTTTTCGTTTCCTCCACGGTGCTCTCGTTTAAGAATTCCAGTGCTGCAAGGTCGTGGCCAAATGGCCACCAAGCGCGCACTCGTGTTACGTTCTGCCTTGGGGCCTTCGAGGCAAATCCTCCCCCCTCGTCGTCCTCCTCTACTCCTGCCGCCTCCTCCTCTTCCTCCTCCTCCCTCCAATCTCTCCTTTTCCCCGCGCCCCTCCTCCTCCTCCTCCTCCTCCTCCTCCCGCGCCCCTCCTCCTCCTCCTCCTCCTCCTCCTCCCTCTCTCGTCCCTCCTCCTCCCGCTCCTCCTCCTCCTCCTCCTCCTCCTCCTCCTCCTCCTCCTCCTCCCTCTTCCTCATTCGTCCTCCCTCCTTCCTCCTCCTCCTCCTTCCTTTGCCTCCTGCTCCATCCATCCTTCTTCCTCCCTCTTCCCCCCCTTGACTCGTTACCCTTCTTCCCCGCTCCTGCTCCTGCCCCGCCCCCCCGGGCGCAGGAGTTCGAGGCGAAGATGCAGCCGATCTGGAAGAGGGCCTCTCGCGAGAAGAGGAGGCCCCAGCGGGAGAACGATGGAGGGACGAGGGACGAGGGATGAGGGGGAGTTTGGAGAAGTATGCGGAGTTCGATAGGAGGCGTAGTAGTAGTAGTAGTCGTAGTAGTAGTAGTAGTAGTAGTAGTAGTAGTAGTAGTAGTAGTAGTAGTAGTAGTAGTAGTAGTAGTAGTAGTAGTATAGTAG
>CAUYUJ010014343.1:277946-301401 GCA_963575745.1 Prorocentrum cordatum | reverse complement strand
CCTCCTGGAGGCCTCTTGTGAGCTTCTTTGGGCCTCTTGGGGACTTCTTCTGGCCTCTTCCCCCCTTTTTTGACTCCCTCCCCATCTTCCCTTCCAGCGCTGGCTCTAATCATGGGCGCCGCCGTGACCAACTTCCACCTGGCTGGCGCTGCGCCGCAGTTCGTCCAGGGGGGGAAATAATATTACACTCCAGTCGCTATGTGGCCTTTGGGGGGCTTCTTTGGGGCCTTTTGGAGGCTTCTTGGGGACTTTTCGGAGGTCTCTGGGGGGCTTTTTGGTGCCATTTGGGGGCCTCTTGGTGGCCTCTTGGGGCCTCTTGGGGGCGTCTTGGGCCGTCTTGGGGCGCTTTCGCGCCTTTTGGCCCCTTCGGAGGACTTCTTGGGGGCCTCTCGCGGCCGCCTTGGGGTCCTCTTGGGGTCCTCTTGGGCCGTCTCAGGGGTTTCTTGGGCCGTCTTGGGGGCCTCTTTGGGCCGTCTTGTGGCCCTCTGGGGCCGTCTTGGGGCCCCCTTGGGTGTTTCTTGGGCCTTCTTGGGGCCATCTTGGAGGCTGCTCGGGCCGTCATGGGCTTCGGAGAGGCGAAAAAGGCGAGAAAGCTAAAATCTTTCAAAAACGTAAGGAAAATCTATGTGTTTGGCCTCTGGAGGCGCTCTTGTAAGGAAAATCTGTGTTTTTGGCCTCTGGAGGCGCTCTTGTGGGCGCTCTTGGAGCCCTCTTGGGCCGTCTTGGGTTCTTTTTGGGCCCTCTTGGGGCCATCTCGGGCCGTCTTAGGGCCGTCTTGGGCCGTCTTGGGGCCATCTGGAGCCGTCTTGGGGCCCTCTTGGATCCCCAAAAAGCTCAAGGTGCCCAAATCATCGGTTTTCCATAGGTTTTTCTAGATTTTGAGGCCCAGAAGGGGCCCTCCTCCTGAGGGTCGATGGAAGTGGCGCGACTCCAGGGGGGGGTTAGGGGGGGAGACGTAATCATGTAATACAATACAATATGTAGGAATTATGCAAGCATTGGACACATTGGATCCATTGCGTTACAGCATCCGCGGACCTGCCTCCGGCAACACGTCACTTCCGGACGTGGATTCTACAGGCTTACGCCACATCCGCCGACCCCTTCTTCACGAAGGGAACGGGCCAATTTTTGCGCCGAGGGGCCCTCCTGGGACGCATCTTGGAGGCCTCTTGGGGCCTCTTGGGGCCGTCTTGGGCCGTCTGGAGGCGATCGTCGGTGTCTTTGTTCGCTCTTCGACCGTCTGTGACCATATTGAGCTCTCTTGGAGGCCACTTGAAGCGCTCCTGGAGCGCTCTTGGGGCCGTCTTCGGGGCCCTCTCGGGCAATCTTGGGCGCCTCTTGGGCTGTCTTGGGGCTCTCTTGGGCTGCCTTGGAGCTTCCCTGGAGGCTGCTTGGACCGTCTTGGGGCGGTCTTTAGGGCCTCTTGGGCCGTCTGGGAGCGTCGGAAAGCCCAAAAAGCGAATTCGTGAAAAATGTACATTTTACGAAGGGAATGGGCCAATTTTTGCGTCTAGGGACCCTCGTGGGACGCATCTTGGAGGCCTCTTGGGGCCTCTTGGGGACCTCTTGGGCCGTCTTGGAGGCCTCTTAGCCCGTCTTTGAGCCATCTTGGGCGTCTTGGAGCGCTCGTTTGGCGTCTCGGGGCTCCCGTGGGCCGTCTTGAAGGCCTCTTGGGGCCATCTTGGCCCGTCTTGAGGCTTCCTGGGGCCCGGAAAAGCCCCGGCGGCGCTCGTCCCGGGCCCGGGGGGGGCGCTCGTCCCGGGCCCGGGGGGGGGGGGTCAAATCGCCGGTTTGGGGTCCCGGGGGGGGAACTATCTCACACGCCTAGAGACCCACAAGGGGTCGGCGGATTCCATGAATACACAACGGCTGAGGAGGTGGAGGAGGAGGAGGAGAATGAGGAGGATGAAAAGCAGGAGGAGGAGGAGGATAAGGAGGACTCCGATAAGGCTCAGGAGCAGCAGCAGGAGCAGGACCAGGAGAAACGCGTGAAGGAGCAGCATGGGCAGACGCTGCAGCGGTGGCCCAAGAAGGGTCATATGCGCGCGAAAATGTTTCTTCCTTCCGTCCTCCTCCCCTCCCCCTCTCTTCCTCCATCTTTTCTTTCTTCCTCCCTCCCTCCAGCCTTCTCCATCCCTTCTTCCCTTCCCCCTCTCCCTCTGCTTCCGTCGTGGCCGACAGCGTCACACCGAGAACAGTCGCCGCGGATCCGTGCCGACCAGGTCCTCTCGCCCTCCTGCCTCCCTCCCTCCTCCTTCCCCCCCCGCCCTCCCACCCCCTCTCTCCCTCCCCCTTCTCCTCCTCCTCCTCCTCCTCCTCCTCCTCCTCCTCCTCCTCCTCCTCCTCCTAGCCGCGCGGCCCAGGTGTTCTAGGGGCTGTGGCTGCACGGCACCCTGCGCACCCTTCGCCGTGCCGACCAGGCGGCGCGGCCTCCCTCGCCCGCTACCGAACACTGTTTCACTCACACACATTCCTCCATTTCTCACAGTGTTGTGCATTGATTGCCGTAGGGGTTTGCGTGGCACGTGTCCGTGCTGAGTGACTTTTTCGTGTCCCTGGAGGTGGGCTCGCTGTCTACCAGTGTTGTGCTATTACCTGAGGAGGTAGACCCGTAGAGCCCATGCGGGTGCCCACGGCGGCTTAATTGCGACGGAGCGTGTATCTCCTCGGGTTTGATTATTCTTTGTTGTATTCGTGTATCCTTGGATTTCTTCGGAACTATGCGAGTGCGAGTGTGGAATCCTCTTTCTCTTACTGACAGAGACAGGGCGTCCGAGCTGCAGTGCAAATTCGTTATAGTGGTGTTGCTAATTCTTATCGGTACGCAATGGTTTGTGTTCAAGTCCGCAGACGCGGTGGTGGCCCACATGAAGTTCGAAAGCAGGCAATTTGGATATGACCCAAGAGACAGCTTCACACACTCATCGCGTGGTGTTTCGACGATGGTTAACAAGCATACGCTTCGAGCTCGGGATGCAGTGCGTCTATGGGCCGCCCCGAAAGATATTCGCGGTGCGGGGGGCGCTGTTAGTATTATTTCGCATTGCGGGGACGTGGCTGTCGTGGGCCTTTTTTCTTATTCTTTAAAGCAGGGATCTGCGGGGGCGGCCGAAACTCAATGCTACCATCCATCGTGTTTATGACTACGCACGACAGGTACAAGCGGGCCCGTGTCGCATCGTTCAGATCATGGTGACGTATGCCAATGGTGTTGTGGGGCTTGTGAGGGGGCAGCGCAGCGCATGTGAGATCACGTCTGCCGCAGGTGAGAGGTACGGATGCAGCATGGAGCAACAGGCAGGATCTATCGTGCGCGAGATGACAGAAACGAGGGGGTTGGATATTGCAGGCGCCTTTTTTTACATCTGGCCCGAGCTTATTTGGATCAGTACCTGATGATGCAAGAATTGTTGATGCAAGACCTGACTTTCGATGTTTACGTGGTAAACGCCAGCGTGTGTCGTGCGTTGATCGTGCTTCGCGGTGTGCCCGCTACGTGTCCTGTATGCAGTTGTTCACACCGCAGATGCGCCGCGCGCGCTGGCTGCGGGAGTCGTGACGCAGCATGTCGCGACCATGCTTTTTTTTGTCCAGCTGGATTTGCGTTTCGGCATGATGCGCCGCGACGCGGGGAGCTTCGAGGGCTGCGAGCAGGAGGGCTACAACTGTGGCAAGTCGAATGCCTTGGAGTTGGTGGAGAGGATAGAGACACAGGCCAGAAGTCCATGAAGCGGGCAGTGCCCTTTTCCGTTCATCAATATCCAGATCGCGCTCAAGGGTTCCAGTGCAAAGTGAACATGCCGTACTTCGACGAGCTCGCGCTTCCTGTCGTCTGCTGCGCGCAGCTCGGGGCGCAGCTGAAGGAGGGGACTCCGCCCAAGGGCCACCTTGAGAGGAACTTCCGGATCATTCTCGAGAACGGCAGCGATGACTACTAACGCATCGATGTGATGAGTCCGCATATGTTGGCTGACGTGGTCCTCGGCGGACTGGGGAAATTGGCGGCAGTGAGGCGGTGCCTGATTGCTTGTGGGAGCTACTATCAATGGTGAAGTTGAGAGTCTATGTCGTGCTGTGCGCTGTATACTGAGTACTTGTGAATTTGTGCTACTTCCATGGCCTGCGCGTGTGCCCCGTTGCCGTCCTGAACGGGGGTGCGAGGGCTACGCGCACGGCTGCGTCTACTACGGCTTCGCGTCTTGAGGCCCCGCGGCTGCTGCTGTCAGGCCGGCCCTCCTTTCTCTTCCTCCTCCTCCTCCTCCTCTCGTCTAGCGTGTGCAGGTCTGTTGTTCAGTCGTTCCGTGATTCTGGCCTGGGGAAGTCTCTCGGGGCCGGCTGCGCTTTTTGGTCTTCAGAGTGTGTTGTGTGTTCGGTAGTTGTTTAGGGTTCTGATACCCTGGAAACTCAGGGCGGGCGGAGGCCCGAAATCGCGGCAGTTATGTCGATCCTAGGGCGCCTAGTGTGTCACGGAGTGGATTCATGCCCCCCCATAGGAGTCTGATATGATCCTCCTCCTCCTCCTCCTCCTCCTCCTCCTCCGCCCCTCCCCTCCTCCCCCTCCCCTCCCTCGCCTCCCTCTCTCCCCCCGCGGGCCGGGCAGGATCTGGAGTTCCACGGGCGGCAGGAGCGCATCCGGCTGCCGGGGGGGCGCCAACGGCGTGTGCCCGACGCCAGTCCTGGCCGGGCCCCTCCCTCCTCCTCCTCCTCCTCCTCCTCCACCTCCTCCTCCTCCGCCTCTTGCTCCTCTTTATCCTCCTCGCTCTTCCTCCTCCTCCTCCTCCTCCTCCCTCCTCCCCCTCTTCCTCCTCATCCCTCCTCCTCCTTCTCTTCTTTTCTCTTCTCTCTCTCTTTCTCTTCTCTTCTCTTCTCTTCTCTTCTCTTCTCTTCTCTTCTCTTCTCTTCTCCTCCTCTTCTCCTCTCTCCTCCTCCTCCTTATCCTCATCCTCCTCCTCCGCCTCCTGCTCCTCTTTATCCTCCTCCTCATCCTCCTCCGCCTCCTGCTCCTCTTTATCCTCCTCTTCCTCTTTTCCTCTTTCTTCTCCTCAGCAGGGTGTCGCGCCACCTCCGCCGCGGCGGCGACGCCTGCGCGGGCGTTCAAGGCGGAGCGCCCTGATCTGCCTGCCCGTGGGCCCACCAGAGGCTGCTGAGTCTAGGCGCCCTAGATGGGGTCCGACTAGATGGGGTCGGAGGGTCGCGCCGCATCGAGCCCGGTTTTCTCCACGCCGACGGCGTCGATGCGTCGCCGACGCCTCCAATGCATCGCCGATGCATTGGCGATGCGGCGCGATCCTCCGACACTGTCAACTCGGACCCCATCTAAGAGGCCTCTAAAGAGCCTTGGGTGGTTTGCACGAAATGTTATCATAACGGTTCTGGCCGAGACTGTCTTGCTTTAGCACATCGGGCTCATGTTCTCTAAGAGCACCGTTGGCCCTGATCATCCTGGCGTTGCAGTTTTTTCACGAGGCGTTTTCGCTTGAATTCTTGTTCGGAAAATGACGCAGAAGGATGGTGTCTGTGGCTCTCGGCGGGATTTTTTGCGGGGTTGATTTCTGTTGGCAACGTCGGGTCTCAGGGGAGGCCAAACGCCGCCAGAGACGTGGGTGGCTCGGGGCTCGGCCAGTGCCGGTGCTGCGGGTGTGTCGGGCGGCGCCGTCCCCAGGCTGTTCATCTCGGGCTGCACCGCCACCTGCGCCCTGCGCCCGCCCGGCTCGAAAGCCCTGTGGGTGGCCTTCGCGGGGGACTCCCGGGCGGCCGGTGCGGCCGAAACCCACGGGGGGTGGGGGGGGGTGAGATTCGTCCTCGTCCTCGTTCTCCTTGTTCTCATCCTCGTCTTCCTCCTCGTCCCTCCGCCTCCACCTCCTTCTCCCCACTCTCTCCTAGTCCTTTTTCCTCCTCCTCCTCCTCCTACTCCTCCTCGTCCTCTTCCACAGGACAGAGTCTGGTGCCATGTTGGCTCAAATGCCAACAGCGGCAGCAGGTTGCCTTTGCCCACCGTGGCCACGAGCGGGCAGCTTTCTTCAAGAGGGCAATTTAAGTGTTGTGCCCAGGCAGACGCATTTCTCTTCCCCCCGAGTGCGCAGGCGCGCTCTTCTTCGTTCAGTCATGGCGGACGCACAAATGATTGAACTCATGACTCAGATGCAGGCCGATCTGAATGAGAGTATGACTCGACAGATGCAAGCCATGCAGTCCTCCATCCAGTCCAGCGTCGCCGAGCAGTTCGGCGTTTTTTTTTCCAGGCATCCTCAACAAGAGGCTGGATGACCAGAACAGCGCCATCAACACTTAGACGCAGCAGATCAAGCATGTTCAGGAGCAGTTAAAAGAAACACGCTGCTAGCATCGCTGTCCTTCAGGCCCAGTCAAGAAGCTGCAGCTCAGCATCTATTGCGAACACAGCCTTGGCGGTGGTGTTTCCCAAGCGTGCGCGTGCTGCCGGAGATTCAGGCTAGCATGACGCCTCACCTCATGATGGCAACCTTCGCTCATACTCTTTCGACCGCTGCCGCCGGTTGATCTGTTCGTTTGCTCGTCGATTTCTTGTCACCAAGCGCCTGGCGCATTTCGAGCAGGTCAAAAGAAGTTTAGATGACCCCTGTGATGCTCAACGATGTCACTCCCCAGTGCCACAAAATCAGCCAGTCGTACAGTCTCACCTTCACGAGCGAGGCTTTCGCGAAGGATGTCACTGAGGTTGTCAGCTCCGCCCAGGCCATTTGGACGGATCCGAGGGATGGTTGGGTTCACCCGATCTTCCGAAGGACGTGGGGACCACCCAGCGGGCCTTGAGTAGGTGGTGGGACTCCATCATCGAGCTGTTCCAGGAGAGCCCCACGTACACTGCCCAGAGCAAACCTCTCATCAACGGCTACAAGGGTACGATCCATTTGACAGACGGAGATGATGTATGGCCGTTTGTGAACTGCACCGACGTCAACCCCTCCACTTTCGACGTTGACCAAGCCACGTGCGACATCTTCCAGATCGACATCGACAAGATAAACACAATCATGGCTGACAGTCATACCCGTGGTGCCTGCATCTGGGAAGCGCAGTCATCCCGCTCGTCGGAGGCCGATCCGGAACTCTACGTCAACCATGATTGTAAGAACGTGCTCGCCAGCTGTTCTCCCTCCTCCCCGTCGCCTACGTCTTCGGTGGCTTCGCTTCCAGCAGCACATGTCCCCTCGTCGACCTGGCCTACATCGAGCACCAGCGGCCCTGGGAGTTTTGTGGCTACTTCTGCGGCCACGTCTTCGTCTGCCCCCACGTCTTCTGCGAGCGCTTCTTCTGCGCCAGCCTCCTGCTCGTCAGGGGGCGCAGCGGCGGTTCTTTTGTGGTCCTTGAGTGGCCAGGCAGGGCAGTTTCTGCCCGGGTAGCCTCTTCGCATGGCTCTTGGAATGCGAGGGCTCTTCTTTTCGCTCCCTCTCTACCTCCTTCCTCCACTGTGTCAAAAAGTTTCAAGCGTTGGCCAGGTCTTCGAGGACAATTGGTGCCATCTGCGCGCGAGAGACGCGCGGTCAGGAGGGGGACTTGAGCTCTGTCGGAACATGTTGCCATGAGTTACAGGTCTTCGCTTCCATCGTGCCAGGCGCCCATGCCGGAGGGATTGTTTGCCTGGTGCGCAGAACGCTCAGTTTCCGGTTCGACTTTGCCAATTCTTACGAGTGCTTTACTGGTTGCATCTTGTACTCTCCCTCGCTGGGGCAGAAGGTATCTTGCAATTATGGGCTCCATTTGGATCCAGACTGGTCTGGGGGCCAGTCGCGGAATGCTTTTGGCAGTCTCTCGCGTCATCTCATTCCTCGTATTCAGCCTGAAGTGTTCTGAGAGGGAGCATCAATTCTCACGAGCAAGGTGAATCACGGTGCTATGTCCTTCCCCCTTTGGTTGCATCTGTCCCAAGTATTGCGAGGTAGGGCAGGCTGCTTGCTGTCTCTCGTGATCGTCAACCGCGCGCCGGTTTGGATGCAGTGCGCGCGAACAGGATGCCCCGACCCTTCTTAGTTATAGGCCTATCGCTGGTGTGTCTGGGGGTATTACTGCGATAGACGAGCCATCTTATCATGTTCCTGTTCTCCTGCGCTTGCATTCGCAGCGGGCCCTTGAGACAGGTGCGCAGAATATTCCTCCGCGGGTCGCCCGTCGCCCCCAATTTCAGAGGGGCGTTGAAGGGGGCGTCGCGTCAACTAGCCCTATAATGAGTTAGGCCTGCTCGTTAACCTAGAAACATTTTGCATCGTAGCTGCTGGCGTTCGCAGGGGCGCGAAGTCTCTGGGGCCGGATCTGACCCAGAGCGCGCTGCCTGCGCCCTCAAGCTCGCGCGAGCTGCCTGCCCCAGCAGCAGCGTGCATGCCCTCCGGGCCTACCGCGGGGATCGCACGCATTGCAAGCTTCTCAACCCCTTTCCAGCATGGCTTGGATTGCCCAGGGTGGTTTTCACGTGCATTCAGCTGAGCTGATGAGGTTGACAGAGTGAAGCCAGTGGTCTCTCAGCACGCATCAAGCTGAGTTGATGAGGCTTCACATGCATTTAGCTGAGTTGATGAGGCTTCACATGCATTTAGCTGAGCTGATGAGCTTGACTGAAGGCTGTGAAGAATGGGTGGTCTCTCAGCACGAGGAGGAGGAGGAGGAGGAGGAGGCCAACGACTTCGCGACGCGCGCGAAGGTCTTGCTGCCGCCGAGCAGGCTATGCGTTGAGTACGCCGTCTTGCCTCTGCCTGGGCTTCGGAGCGGCCGAGGATTATTCTCGCTGCTGTTCGCGGGCCGTTTTGCGAAGTGCCCCCCCCCCCCCCCTCCATCCCGTCTGAAGCCGCTGAACTTCTGGCCAACCGCAGAGGTGAGTTTATTTGACAGTGAAGCGCCCAAGAACGTCCTCGCTATCAGCCGCTGCCTGAGTTCATTCAAACAGCTGATGGTCCAGGCGAGCAGGGCGTTGCGGGCGCTCGCCTGAGGTCTGATCGGGCACTTGGCGGGTCCGCTTTCAGGGAGCTGTTGCATGCTGAGAATTCGGGCCCTGTCGCGCGCGCCGACCTTTGCCGCCGCATTCTTCTCGGTGGCCGTCTTCGCCATCAGTTCGACCGCTGCCGGGCTGTCGTTCTGCCCGAGGGGCGCCGCGAGAACGACGGGCAGGGGGGTGAAAGGGGCCCGACGTCGCTTGCCCGCTTTCGCTCTCGAGCAGCGGCGACAAAATCGCCCCGGCGCTGCCGTTGCTTCGGCGTCAAACCACGCCGCCGCTGAGACATGTCACGGCGCCCAGCGAGGTCGTGTCAATGGGGGGGGGGGGGGGGGGTCGATGAATGATAATATCTTCTCGATGGAGGGGGCGATGGCGGTGCGGGGCGCAGTTTTTCACGAGCAGAGGAGCGGTCTGGCCCTCTTCGACTTTGAGCGCTTTCCCGAGTGCCTGGCGTACCTGGATGCGTATTGGGTTCCACCGCGTGGGCCCGCCTGGTTTATTCACCGCGGCGATCGCTGCTCGTCGTGAAAACGCATGGGCCAGCGTTGTCATGAGAGATTTGGTCAAGTTCGGTTATTGTGCCCTCAGGGACACGAGCAAGGTTGCCCGCTCTGTAGCGCGCTATTTGCGTTCTGGGCCCCGCCATTCGTGCCGGATCCAACTGCGCCGTCGTCTCGAGTTTGAGTTCAGTGTGCGCGCCGACGACCTCTCGCTCGTTGCCAGGGATCTCATTTAATTCGCATCGCTTCATCCTGAAGCGCCTGGTATCCTCGGGGTCAGCGGCAGGCATTCACCTCAATTCACCTCAACCACCAGAAGTGTATCATCGTGATGCTCAATATTGACATTGAGCAAGGGGCCCTGCGTGGTTTCCAAACGCGTGGGCTGAGTTTGTCAAAGTTTTCCATTCGGAGGTCCAGGGAACTCCTGGGCGTTGCCATCGGACGGGATGGGCACCTTTCGTCTTGAACCCCTGTGGCCAACAAAATTGTGATTGCGCACCGGCGACTTGCGCAGAGCATCCGATCCCATGCTGGTCAGTCTTACCCTCCCAGCATAGCCATCTCAGAAGCGGATCAGAGTCTCATCAGCGACCTCCGCGTGCTCCTCGGCACTCCTTTCCCTCGACGGCGATGATCCACTTCGAGCGTTGGGGCTCACCGCCTGAGTGCAGGTCTATCGAGATTTTTCCCCGAGCCTCCGTCCTGGCGACTGCCACCAGGTCCGATCAGTCTCAGGTGATATGTGGACAGCTAGACGCCGCTGCACAAGATGATGAGTATTGTCCTGTATATGCGTTGCATCCTTTTTCAAAAAGTGCCTTCTTCTCCTTCTTCTTCGTGGAAATCATGGTATGCTGGGTACGTTGCTATCCCTGGTGCTTCTACGGAGAAGCCCCCCAACCAACTCCAACGTGCTACCACCAGGTCTTTATTACAGAGCCGGTCGTCTATCTACGCTAACCACCTCGTCATCAACCGTTTGACACATTGGGGCAGTAGCCGTACTTCTGTTGATGTTGATCTGACTACCATTCGCTTCCACACCTTAGGTATGACTTTTCATTTTTTAGAATCACGTTCGTTTTCAAGACCATGTTGAAGGCCTGGCCGACGACTAGGATATTCTGTCAAGCTACAGCTCAGTGTGTCTTCGGGTGCTCCTGTCCTGGGACCGAGACCATCCCGCGCCACTTTTTGCCCCATTGTTGTCCAGTGTATTCGTGAGTTGTTACCCCCGTTCCCCGATTTCCGGGGCGTCGATCCTGTTGCTAGCGCATTGTTTTACATATGTCCTGCGTGTTCGTCTGGTGTTTCATCATGTCTCGCTCAGGAGAAGATGTTTGCATGTGCTGTTGCTTCTGATTTGCTTTTCACTGCTTTCAATGCCTCCCGCAGGAAGGGGGGGGTGGGAGGCTAGCCGCCAGGAGGTCGACCATCCAGGCCATTCGCACTAGGGCGCGGCAGTCGCATTCCGGTCGTTCGTCACCCAGGAGTTGCTGCGCTAACGGGGGTGGTGCTCTTCCACAGGACAGGAGTCCTTTCACAAGGAGTTCCCACAGAGTTCCTCCTCCTCCTCCTCTTTCTTCGCACCCCTCTTCCTCTTGTTCCCCGTTTTTTCTCCTCCTTCTCCTCCTGTTGCCCCCTGCCCCTCCTGCCCCCCCTGCTGGGGGGCGGGTGGGCCGGCCCCGCCCCCGCGATTCTAGGGCCGCCCTCAGGCGGCGCTGCTGGCCTCTGGCCGCGGGGCAGCCGTTGTGGTCCAGGACGCTGGGGTGCGCTCCGAATGGGGGGAGATTCAAAAAGGGAGGAAGGACTTTCCCAGATGTGCCGGTACGTGTCCCTCGTTGTCTCCTTTTCGGGGCCTCCTGGGAGGCCCTCGTCGCCACCGCTGGATTAGCTTCGAGATTCTGGTCAGACCGCACCTCGGGAGAAATCCTGGGTAGCCTTGCCGGTAGCCTTCGGCTTCCCTAGGACTGCTTCGCCATGGAGGAAAACGAGTCCTGAGGGAAACGGGTCCGGTGTTCGTTGCTGTTTTTGTTTTTTCGGGTCCCTTCCGTGGGCTTCGGGATTGCCAGGAAATGACCCAGGATGAAGATTTTGTCTCGGGGGAAGGCCCCAGGGTCTAGGACCCGTTTCCCTCAGGATCCGTTTCCCCCATGCTAAAATGGCGTGAAGGAAAAAGGGGTGGAAGGAAGGGGGAAAGGGGGATGACGAGGAGGGGGAGGATGTTTCTAAAATCTCTGGGCCATGGCGCGCGTTATGCCCCCCCCAACCCCTCTCCCCCTTCCCCCCAATCATCACGTAACGCCCCCCCCCCCCCCTTGTGCGCCACGGCACTGCCGCAGTGCGGGCGTGCAACACAGTTTCGCACCATGGTGCGGTCGCAGCGCGTGCATCCCTTCGCAGGGCATTGTGGCGTTGGCAGGCTATTCGCTATTGTGGTGCTCCTTCCCCCCCCCCCATTTCGAGCCCTTCAGGAGACGAGGGACCATCATCCGTCCGTGTCGTCCGAACTGAAAAGATGTTTAGATATGGGCTGCGAGCTACAGGTCTACGAACACGACAACGGCGATGTGGAGCAAAGGCTATTCGTGAAGGGCAAGGGCTATCCAGGCCTTCTGATGACACGCACTTTAGGCGACTTGTCCGTGAAGGGCTGTGGCATCACCAACATGCCGGAGGTTGTGGAGTGGACAGCAGAGGAGGGAGTTTTCTTGTTGATAGCATCCGATGGACTATGGGAGCTTATTCCGACCGCAGAGATAGCGCAAGAGCTGTTCAGCTCGTTGGCGAATGGAATGTCACGGCAGAGCGCCGTAGAGAAGCTTGTGCTCAGAGCTAAAGAGATTTGGATGAGGGAAGTGGACGGTTACTGTGACGACATCACCGCCTTGCTCGTCCCATTGAGTCAGGATTTGGCCCCGCTCAGCAGTTCCCTGACGGGTGTTTGTGGAGCTGGTGTGTGCAAGGATACGTGCACGGTGTCTTAGATCAATGTCGGGTAATGCCCACATATTTTGCATGTGTCATTGAATTATTGTTTTATTACATGGACCGTTCAATTTTATCATCTTTCTAGTCATGGCCATGTTTCCGCCATGATGTCGTCACAGTATTCATCGCGACGACTGTACAATATTTGTACAACTGCCTGGCACTGCCTGGCCTATTCTTCTCACCACCAGCTTTCCCGTGTATAGCTATACGCCTTTTCTCCCTGATGTTCGGCAACATGGCCGTATAGGTCGGAGTCGGGAGATTAGCCGGCATTGTAAGTTATGAAGCCCGTCCGCAGGAGCGGACGGGCGATAGAACGTGTTTGTTGTTCATCTTATTTAATCGCTTCGCTCATTCCGCCGGCCCTCGAGCGCTCTATGGGGCCTCTTTGTAGCCTCTTGGGGGCCTCTTTGGGGCTCCTAGGGGCCTCTTGGGGGCCTCTTGGGGGTTTCTTGGGGCTGCTCGGCGGCGTCTTGGGCTCCCCCGGGGCCTCTTGGGGGGCTCCTGTGGGGCCCCTTGGGGCAGGAGGGGGGGGTAGTCGATTGCAGCCACCCCCTCGGAGGCCACGATCCTCGTGAGTGGTGGCGAAAAATAGCCTTTCCTCTCTGGGGATCGCCCGGGGGTCAGCCGGGGTTGGTCGGGGTATTGTTCGTCCGGGGGCCCCCAGGGGCCGCCCCGCGCGCGCGAACTAGAAGTATTGTTAGTAGTTACCGGAGATCTTAGCACGCCTCCGGCCCGTTGGGCCGGCGAATTCATGCCGTTTTGCCGTACTGCCCCCTGCACAGGAACCCTTGGCCGCCCAGCCGCGCGCCAGTGCGTTTCTATGTGAGGGGCGCTATCCCTGGCTTCTTCCCAGCTGCGGTGCTGGCTATCCAGCTGTATGCCGCAAGTCCCGCCAGCGTGCCAGCCCAGCACCTTAGGTGGTAATTCACAGGAAGCCGTAACGCGTGACACCACGTTCTTTGATGCTTGAGAGAGCCGTCACATATGACATGCTCTTCCGCGTCGTGCCCGTGCTTAATGTTAGTGTGGAGATGTTCATGGTGATGAGTCTGAGAATGATGAAGATGACGACGATGACGACGATGATGATGGTCATACTGATTATGTTGATGTTGTTGCTGATGGATATGCTGTTGCTGATGATGATGTTAGAGGTGGTGGCGTTGATGATGATAATGACGCTGATGATGCTGATGATGATGCTGTTGTTGGTGGTGGTGGTGATGGTGATGTTGACGATGCTGACGACGACGATTATGCTGTTTATGCTGATGATGATGATGATGATGATGACGATGCCATGGATGATAGCGATGATTGTGATGTTTATTGTGATGATGATGCTGATGTTGCTGATGCTGATGACGATGATGATGGTTGTGATTGTGATTATAAGGTTGATGCTGCTGTGACGACGATGATGATTGTGATGATCATGCTGTTGCTGCTGAAAGATGAAGGTGATGATGATGTCGACGAGGATGAGGAGAAGGAAGAGGATGACGAGAAGGAGGAGGACGAGGAGGAACGAGGAGGTGGATGATGATAACCACGTGATGGGCACGAAGGCGAGCAGAAAGAGAAGGCGACCTATGATGGTAAGATGCGGGGTAGAAATATGGAATGTGGATGAAACACATGATGATGGTGATGACGATGCTCATGGGTGATGATGGTGTGCAGCTGATGGTGGTTGTGATGGTAATGAGGATGAGGATGAGAAAGAGGCACACCGTTGCATGTGTTATCTTTCTCCTCTATCTTCCGAGAAGCTATCATGCAGCTCATTTCGGCTGTCTTGGTGCTGTTTTGGTTCCTGTGGGGTGACCCCCGACGAGAGCACCTAGTCGTTTTCGTCGTCGTCGTCGTCGTCGCGTCGTCGTCGTCGTCGTGGTGGTGGTGGTCGTCGTCGTCGTGATCGTCGTCGTCGTGGTCGTCGTCGTTCAGCATCTTCGCTGGGCCAGGGCCGACCCCTCGTTTGATTGCCCTCAGAAGTGGAGGCCGCAGACGCCACAAGAGGCTCCCGGATGCCTCCGGAGGCACCGACAGTTTCTGGAGGCCTGAAGCGGGCCAAGAACATGAATCTTCCTCTTCCTCTCCTCCTCCTCCTCCTCCTCCTCCTCCTCCTCCTCCTCCTCCTCCTCCTCCTCCTCCTCCCCCCCTGTTTCCCTCACCCCCGCCTCCCTCTCCCTGGCCTCCTTCCCCCCGCTGGGTCGCGGCTCCGACTCCGTGAGTGCGGAAGTGTTTTGACCATGAGCTGGCTCAGGGTGAGGGGCTCCTGGCGGTCTCCGCCAGCTTCGCCCAGAAGGCACGCGGGCCTCCGTCAAGCTGAGCGGTGGCGTGCGGAGCGGCCCCACAGCGGAGGTGAGTGTTGCCCCGGACGCTCGAGAGGTTCAAAAGCTGCCCATGCCGCTACCCGTCCCTCGTTCTCCCCTTCTTGGGCCTCCTGGGAGGCCCTCGTCGCCAACGCTGGAAGTTTGCCTCGGAACTCTGGCTGGGGGTGGCCTTGGACGCGGCACAGATACTCCCCCCGCCCCCCCCCCACCATGCCTTTGCAGGCCTGTGGGCCTGCTCCTTTTCCTTGCGCTCGTCCTCCTCCTCCTCCTCCTCCTCCTCCTCCTCCTCCTCCTCCTCCTACTCGCGGCCTCGGTCCTCGTCCCCTTCTTCTTGCTCCCCCTCCCTCCAGCGTACTGCTATCCATGGCGTGCGGCTCTTTTCCACTTCCTTTCAAGCTGAGCTACCCCTCGCTCTTCGAGGGAGGCCCTCTCCCCCTGTGGACGAGGCCCCCTCGTCGACTTTCTTCCTCACATCCCCTGTAAGCTCGGGGGTGGACAGACCCCCTACCCTGACACGTCGATTAGCGAATTGGTCGTTTTCGGTTCGCGAGAGGGCGTCGCGGCCGTCATTTTCGCGGGTCCAGGTCCGTCGGTTTCGGTCCCAGGCCGTTTTCACTAAAGGGAGGTTGACTAAAGGGAGGTTTGTCCACCGCCGATAAGCCCCCCCGCCGCCTGGAGGTGACTGCACGGCCCCAGTCAGAGGGGCCATCTTGTTTTTTTCCAAGCCCCCGCCTCCCCCAGACTGGCCCGGGGGGCTCTCGACCCCTCTTCCGAGGAGCGCTCGCTCTCGCTCTCTCTGCCCCTCTCCCAGCCCCTCTCTCCCCACCCCTTCCCGCGCCAAGGCGCCCTCCTGATCCCCCTCGAGGGGGCCCCTTCTCTCTCTCTCTCTCTTTCTCTCTCTCTCTCTCTGGGAGGATCTCCCTCCCCCTCTCTTGGAGGATCCCACTCCCGCCTCCTTCGAAGGCCTCCACTCTCCTCAGGTCACTCGCCCCCTCCTCTCCGAGAGGCCCCCCTCTCTCCTGGAAGGCCGCCTCCCCCCCCCCCCGCCCCTTCAGGCTCGATGCCCCCTCCAAACCCACTTCGAGGCCTCCATTCCCCTGAACAGGGCCTTTTCTCCTCCATTTCAAAGTGCTGGACGACCATGTTGCCAAATCACGTCCACATATATAGATGTGATTTACCTGTCTGACACATATGAAAAAGGCTTGAATCATATTTGTAACATGTTCAATATGTCTTGAAGTGGAGGGCGGACTGAGAACAAAACCAGGAAACGAGAAGACAAGGCAGAAGCGAAACACACCGTTTAGGTCGAGCCCTGCCCTCCAACAAGGCCCCCCCTGCCATCCCGTCTAGGCCTCCTCGGAATTGTCCAAGGCCATTTCAGGAGCTCCTCGCGTGTCCCCGCGGCGGCGCCCTCCCCCTTCTAAGGCCCTCCCTTCTCGCCCTCTTCCAAGGCCCTCTCCTTTTTGCGGCGCCCACCCCCCTTCCGATGTGCTCTAGCAAGGCCCCCCCCCCGCCACTCCTCCGGGGCCTATTCGGAGTTGGTTCAAGGGACGACGCGCTCAAGAACATATCATACTAGTCTTACTCGCATCTTTTGATTTTCCTATCCCCCTACAGCCCATCCATCCTCGTCATACACTTCCCACTCTCTGTGGCCCATCGCCATGGCAGCAGGTCCTGCAGGGGTCAACTCTGTGCGACCGGCCGGTGGAGAACCCAAACGACCTGGCCACTCCTCCTCCTCCTCCTCCTCCTCCTCCTCCTGTTCCTCCTCCTCCTCCTTCTCCTCCTCCTCCTTGTCCTTCCCCTCCCTCTCCTCCTCCTCTCCTCCTCCTCCTCCTCCTCCTCCTCCTCCTCATGTTTCCTTAGCCATATTGACTCTAGCCTGCCTTGGGCGCCGTGCGGGCGGCAGCGTTGGGTCTCTGCCGCGGCGGCGAGGGCTCCCCATGGGAAGGCTGCGGGCGGGAGCAGGGCAGCCGACGCGGCGGCGGAGCTCCCCGAGATTGCAGCGGCTGCGACGTCGCCTTGGCCGACGCGGCGTGCCAGGCAAACCGCTGCTCGCGGGGCTGCGGCTGGGCGCCTGACGGCAGGGCTGCGGCGGGTCCTCGACTTCGAGGCGCTCGTGGAGGGCTTGCAAGCCGACCTGTGCCACTCGGTGGCGGCGGGCGAGGCCGCAGCCCTTTCTGCATCCTGTGCCGCCTCGGTCCCCGCGCGCGGCGGAGCCGAGGCTGATGGAGTGGGGGCCGCCTGCGGTGCTCCCGATCCGACGGCCGCCGCGGCTGAGCTCGTGCAGGATCGTCGCGCCCGTGCTGAAGGCGTACATCGACGGCACGGATGCGAGCGCCATCGGGGTGGGGAGGCGCAGAGTGGTTTCCCACCACCACGTCCTTCCCGCCGCGGTCGTGCGCGCGTTGCCTCAGCGCGACCTCGATTGAGTTCAGCGTGAGGCGCGGCGCGCATCCACCATGCGGGGGAGGCGCAGCATGCCCTGTGGGGGCTGTCGGCGCTGGCGCCGAGGGCTCCAGCAGGGCGGCGGGCTGCGGTGCCGCCGCGAAGGCCCAGACCGTCGAGGAGGTGGCCGTCGCTGCATCGGCGGCTGCCCGCGGGTCGCTCGGCGTTCGACGCGGCGACGCGGCGCCTACCGCCTGGGAGGAGGTGGCGACGAGGCGCGACCGCGCTGCGCGCAGCGCCCCGCCCTCTGCAGGTGCAGAGCGCCGCGACGCCCCAGCACCGCCGCCCAGGGTGCCCGCGGCGCCGCGCGTGCAGGCATGGCCCCCCCAGGCGCCGTCGCCGCCACCGGTTTCGAACGGGGCGCGTTGGTGGGCTTGGGAGGCCGAAATGGTCAGCAGGAGCGGCGCCGACGTGCAGTTCGACCCCGCCCTTGCTGGCCACTGCGGTGCTGAACAGGATGAAGGGGATGGTGGTCTCCCCGCTCCTGGAGCAGCAGAGGGGGCGTCGGCCTATCCCGCTGGAGTCGGCGCGCTTGCAGGTGGCGCTGATTCAGACGATGATGACCTTCAAGGGCGTCCTGGCGAGGATGCTCTTCGGGCCATCGTGGACGCTGCAGCGCTGGAGGCCGACGTGTCCTGCCACGCGCTGGCGTCGGAGTTGATCGCCGACGGCGTGGGCGACACGAAGGGCGTCGAGGTACTGCAGTGCTCCATGCGGGGCCGGCCCCAAGATGGCCTCCACGATGCCGCCTCCGACGACCCGTTCGACGAGCGCACGGTCGTCGGCGAGAGGTGGCGCCTCGTGGTGCTGCACAGGCACATGTTCCAGACCAGGGCCGTCGCCGACCGCGAGCGGTACGAGGCTCAGGTCGCCAACGTGGCTAGGGGGCTGGAGCAGGCGAAGGCGGCCGAGCGGGCTCGCCTCGCTGCGAGGGCCAGGCAGGCGAGGGCGGCGACGCGCGGGAGGTGAGCGAAGGGGCGGGCCCTCGCTCTGTCTGCTGGGCCCGCCTCGAAATTTTGGGCGGCGCCCCTCGGCATGGGTTTGCGGGGCCGCCGCGCTCCCCCGTCGGGGCGTGGGGGCGGCCGCTGTCGGCTGCTGAGGGTGCCCGCTTTTGTCCCCGCGGGGGTGGCTTCAGTCCCCTTGGTCTGCCCTTGGGGTAGGCTAGGGTCGGGCGGATGCCTGTCTGGGCTGCTTCGGGGTCCTTCCTCGTCGCCACGGCGCCTGCGTGGCGTGCTCGCGGCGGCGCTGGGCCCAACTGACATCTGGGGCCTGGAAGTCGTCCCCGCGCGGACGGCTGCCGGGGGCCTCTTTGACGATGGCCCATCCCTGCTCCTCATCCCCCTGTCCCGAGGCTTGCGCCCAGGCCACGCCGCCGCAGAAGAGCGCACTCAACCGGCCGCGCTTTGGCAGCCCGAGCGCCGCCATGGACGCCGCTCCAGTCGACGTCGCTGCCCAACAAACCGCTCTGAAGCAGGGTCTGGGGGAGGCTGCGTCGGCGCCCTCAGATGCATTCCAGTCGGTGTTGGACGACCTACCGAAGGAAGAGGACATCGAGAACCTCAGTGCGCCAGTGACTTTAGCAACCGTGCACGACTTCCGCCAAAGCATGTTTCTGGCCACGAGGCCCAACGAGTCCATGAGTGCCGACCTTCACGCCTGCAAGGCGACGATGGAAGCGGAGATGGACGGAATCAAGTTTAGGACAACCAGCCTGGAGGATGACATTGCAACAACGCGGGAAGACGTCGCCAGCACCCATGGCGAGCTGCGGCAGGCAAATTCAGATCTCCGGGAAGCCTTCCCACGCGCAATTACACACCACGATGTACCTGAACATTTTCCCCGAGCTGGCAATCACATACATCAGCATTGTGTTTTCGTGGATCTCCGTGCGACGCAGTAGCCGAAGCCGAACAATGGGTAACACTAACATTTGCAGAAGGTCCATTCGACCTGCCATTGGGTAACAACCTACACGAAAGACCCAGCGCAGCAAGAGTTCAAAGGCATGCCCTTCTCGGAAGCCGTGCCCCCACAAATCGTCGCATCGCGACTTCTGCAAGCAGCGTGCGGCAAACAAGAACCAAACGATGGTGCACGCCGAGAGTGGTGCAGATGCAAGAAGGGCGCCCTCATGGAGAAGCGGGGTGCCACCTTACAACTGCTCGGTCTGCGGTACTTGCTTATGCCGTGGAGCTTTAACAATCACTTCCTCACCTTAGGACATCTGGATGCTCACAGCTGGGGGAAAGAGCTACTCAAAGTATGTGTTGTCAGTGTTACATCGCATTTAGGATGGATATATGAACATTGGAAGACGCGGGAGGAGTGTGTCCAGAGCGGGAGGAGCTACAGCGGACAATAGCAGAACGACCAGAGAAACACGCGGCAGTTGCGTCCAAAGGAGTGGGCCTCTTACACAGTCTCCTCTTCCAGCTCCTCCCCATTCTTCTCGTCCTCATTCTTCCCATCTTGCTGATGGTGTGCTGCCACCGCCTCCTGCGCGCCCCGCCTCAACTGCGTCTTCCTTCTCATCGGCCTCCTCCTCCTCTTCCTCCTCCTCCTCCTCCTCATGGTTCCTGGCCCTCCATTTTCCCATCGCGCTACTGGTCGTCCTCCACCAGTGGCGCCTGCCCCTGCACCTCCTCAAGCACCCCCACCCATGCATCCCTCTACCCATCGTCCTCCTCCTCCTCCTCCTCCTCCTCCTCCTCCTCCTCCTCCCCCTCCTCCTCACCAGCCTGCCCGCCCTTTTCGTTCTCTTCCCTTTCCTCCTCATCGTCTTCCTCCTTCTCCTCGTTGCCCTGCTCCAGCGCCACATCACCTTACCCGTTCTCCTGCTCCCTCTCCTCCTCCTACCTCCTCCTCCTCCTCCTCGTCCTGTTCCTCCTAACCCTCCTGCTCCTCTTCGTTTTCCTCCACCTCCTCCTCCTCCTCCCCCCCCCCTCCTCCTCCTGCACCTCCTTCCCCTCCTACTCCTGCTCAGCGTCCTCTTTGTCCTCCCCGTCCCTCTTGCGCAGCCCGAGAAAGCCGCAGGGCGGGCGCCTCGGACGCGCGCTGACCGAGCACGCTCTGGCGACGGGCGGTTGCGGATGCGCGCGCCCGCGGCCAGGCTGAAACGTATCGCCTGGTTGCGGTTGCGGTTGCGCGGGCGGGCGAAAATGTATCGCCTTGTTGCGGGCGGTTGCGCGGGTGAGTTGACAAGTTTCGTTCGGTTGCGGTTGCGGTTGCGGTTGCGCGGGCGGGTTGACATGTATCGCCTGGTTGCGTTGACGGCTTCAGTTGCGCGGGCGGGTTGAAATGTGTCGCCTGGTTGCGGTTGCGGTTACGCGTGCGCGGGCTGGTTGGAATGTTTCGCTTGGTTGCGGTTGCGGTTGCGGTTGCGCGGGCGGGTTGAAATGTGGTGCTTGGTTGCGGTTGCGGTTGCGCGTGCGGGCGGGTTGACATGTGTCGCCGGGTTGCGGTTGCGGTTGCGGTTGCGTGGGCAGGTTGACATGTGTCGCCTTGTTTCGGTTTCGGTTGCGTTTGCGCGGGCAGGTTGAAATGTGTGGCCGGGTTGCGGTTGCGGTTTCGGTTGCGCGGGCGAGTTGAAATTTGCTGGTAGCAAATTCTAATTCGCCCGCGCAACCGAAACCGGTGGTGGTTGCGGTTGCGCGGGCGGGTTGAAATGTGCCGCCTGGCTGTGGTTGCGATTATGCGCGCGGTTTGGTTGAAATGTGTCGCCGGGTTGCGGTTGCGGGCGCGGATGCGCGGGCAGGTTGAAATGTGTGGCCGGGTTGCGGTTGCGGTTGCGCGGGTTGGTTGAAATGTGTCGCTTGGTTGCGGTTGCGGTTGCGCGGGTGGGTTCAAATGTGTCGCTTGGTTGTGGTTGCGGTTGCGCGGGCGGGTTGAAATGTGTCGTTTGATTGCGGTTGCGGTTGCAGTTGCGCGGGCGGGGTTGAAATGTGTCGCCGGGTTGCGGTTGCGGTTGCGGTTGCAGGTTGACATGTGTCGCCTGGTTGCGGTTGCGGTTGCGGTTGCGCGGGCGGGTTGATAAGTTTCGCTGGGTTGCGGTTGCGGTTCCGGTTGCGCGGGCGGGGTGAAATGTGTCGCCCGGTTGCGGTTGCGGTTGCGGTCGCGCGGGCGGGTTGAAATGTGTCGCCGGGTTTCGGTTGCGGTTGCATTTGCATGGGCGGGTTGCAATGCGTCGCCTGGTTGTGGTTGCGGTTGCGGTTGCGCCGGCGGGTTGACATTTGTCGCCTGGTTGCGATTGCGCGCTCCTGCAGGCGGTTTGAAATATGTTGTCAGACGTGCTCACTGACTTTCAGTCAGTGAGTCAGTCTGTCAGTCAGTCAGTCATTGGCGGCAACGGAATTTCACCCAGCTCCGCCAGGAATGATCTCCCTTTGGTACCCCAAGGCGTGTCGGTAGGGCAGGCCAGGCGTTTCGCCTGAGACTTTCTCACAATGTATGATGATATGATGATCCTCAAGCTGAGAATTTCGTTTTGAACAGTTTCACGGATAGAGGGCGGGCCGTTTTCGAAATGTGGTTTCCGCCATAGCGCTGCGCATTTTCGTATTCGAAGGATGCAAGCGGTTCGCGGATGGAGGGCGGTCGGTTTTCAACAGAAGGCTCTTACCACAGTGCCGCGAACAGTCGTCTTTCAGGTTTGCAGGAATTCCACGGATGGCAGGTGGTACCTCTTCAAAATGCAACTCTCGCCGTAGCGCCGCGCCCACTCTTTTTACACGTTCTGTGAGTGTCGGACGGTGGGCGGCTTTCAGGATGTGCTTATCGTCTTATCGCGACGCGCTTTCGTCCTAAAGGTGTGCAGGACGTCGGCACCTGTTCAACATGTGGGTTCTCGATTCAGCGCCGCACGCATTCGTGTTAGGAGGTTTCAGCAGTTTCAAAGGATTCCCACGGTGGACGTCCCAGAAATGGTATTGGCGTGTGGTGTAGGACTAGCAGGGCGAAACAGTTACGTTGATTCACGTTGTTGAAGTCCCAGGAACGGTGGTCTGGCACGCTTCCGTCAGGACGCAACAGTAACATTGATTCGCGGCGTTGAAGTCTTCGGAATGGCTTTCTGGCACGGTTCAAGAGAAGTTCAAGCCGTTGTCTTCCGAGAGGGCATTTTCTTCGGAGGACTGGCTTGTTGCAGGGATCGTTCATGACGCGGGAACTTGTGGCAATGGTGAATTGCAACATCGTTGATGCGTGTTGGGTTTGCAGTGGTCCTCCTCCTCCTCCTCCTCCTCCTCTTTCTCTCCTGCCCCGTGGTCTCCACCTCAATCCTCCTTCCTCCTTCCCCGTCCTCCCTCCCCGCCCCTCGCTCCCCCTCCCCCCTCCGCCCGCCCCCCCCCCCCCCCCCCCCCCGCCCAGGGCACCATCCGCCGAGTGCCGTGCCTCATGGCGTACAGCGCCGACGACGACGAGTCCGACGACGACTGACGCCGACCTCGAGACCGACGGCGGGTTCGCCCGCGAGGGGGGGGGGGGGGCTGCGCGCGCCGCCTGGCCGAGGGGAGGCGCGGGGGGGCCGCCCGCTGGGGCCGAGAGAGGGCCACGGCGGGTGGATGTGGGAGCGAGGGAGGGGGGGGGGCAGGGCTCGTGTCGATGCCTTCGATTCGATTCGACTTCGATGGCCTCCGATTCCAATTCGCGATCCGACTTGGGACTCCGATCTGGACTCCGATTTCTCAAGGGGGCCTTGCGAGCCCGCCGATTTCCGCCGATTCGATGTCTCCCGACTTGGCGTCCGATTCCTGCCGATCCGACTCACTTCGATCGCCGATCCGACTTGTCGATTCGATTCTGGGCTTTTCTTGGGGGGAGGAGGGACGAGGGGAATGACGACCGAGCAGTTATGAGGAAAATCTTGGAGGCCTCGCGCAGCGCGTAATAGTAGTATTATCGAGTCCATACGTCAGCTCCGTGAGCTATGGGTCGACGCTCGCGCGGCGATCCTCCGGAGTCAGTCCGATATAAGTCCGACGCAATTCCGACGTAGTCCGACGTGAATTCGACGTACATCCGACGTGACTCCGACGTAAATCCGGTCTCAAGTTGCCGCGCGAGGCCTCCAGGATGTTCCTCATAAAAGCAGGGGGAGGATTGTGTCAGCGATCAGGGAAGTTGAGGTGATCAGGGAAGTGCGGGAGCAAAGAGGTGGACGGCCGAACCGTTCGAAGGAGGGAGGAGGAGAAGGA
>CAUYUJ010014343.1:163641-272846 GCA_963575745.1 Prorocentrum cordatum | reverse complement strand
AATAATGCTAACGGAGTTCCCCACATAAAGAGATTAACGGTTTCGTGGGACCCATTTTCTTGATGCCCTCCTCGCTTTGGCGGGGCCCCACGCTCAGGCGGGGCCTCCCTGGAGAGGTGGGAGGGGCACGAAACCATGTAAATAGTATGGTATTCCGATACCCTCCTCGCTCAGGCGGGGCCTCCCTGGAGGGGTGGGAGGGGCACGAAACCATGTAAATAGTATGGTATTCCGATACCCTCCTCGCTCAGGCGGGGCCTCCCTGGAGGGGTGGGAGGGGCACGAAACCATGTAAATAGTATGGTATTCCGATACCCTCCTCGCTCAGGCGGGGCCTCCCTGGAGGGGTGGGAGGGGCACGAAACCATGTAAATAGTATGGTATTCCGATACCCTCCTCGCTCAGGCGGGGCCTCCCTGGAGGGGTGGGAGGGGCACGAAACCATGTAAATAGTATGGTATTCCGATACCCTCCTCGCTCAGGCGGGGCCTCCCTGGAGGGGTGGGAGGGGCACGAAACCATGTAAATAGTATGGTATTCCGATACCCTCCTCGCTCATGCGGGGCCTCCCTGGAGGGGTGGGAGGGGCACGAAACCATGTAAATAGTATGGTATTCCGATACCCTCCTCGCTCAGGCGGGGCCTCCCTGGAGGGGTGGGAGGGGCACGAAACCATGTAAATAGTATGGTATTCCGATACCCTCCTCGCTCAGGCGGGGCCTCCCTGGAGGGGTGGGAGGGGCACGAAACCATGTAAATAGTATGGTATTCCGATACCCTCCTCGCTCAGGCGGGGCCTCCCTGGAGGGGTGGGAGGGGCACGAAACCATGTAAATAGTATGGTATTCCGATACCCTCCTCGCTCAGGCGGGGCCTCCCTGGAGGGGTGGGAGGGGCACGAAACCATGTAAATAGTATGGTATTCCGATACCCTCCTCGCTCAGGCGGGGCCTCCCTGGAGGGGTGGGAGGGGCACGAAACCATGTAAATAGTATGGTATTCCGATACCCTCCTCGCTCAGGCGGGGCCTCCCTGGAGGGGTGGGAGGGGCACGAAACCATGTAAATAGTATGGTATTCCGATACCCTCCTCGCTCAGGCGGGGCCTCCCTGGAGGGGTGGGAGGGGCACGAAACCATGTAAATAGTATGGTATTCCGATACCCTCCTCGCTCAGGCGGGGCCTCCCTGGAGGGGTGGGAGGGGCACGAAACCATGTAAATAGTATGGTATTCCGATACCCTCCTCGCTCAGGCGGGGCCTCCCTGGATGGGGTGGGAGGGGCACGAAACCATGTAAATAGTATGGTATTCCGATACCCTCCTCGCTCAGGCGGGGCCTCCCTGGAGGGGTACGGTATGGTACTGGAGGTATGGAATGGTATGGTAGGTATGGTATGGTACGGTATGGTATGATATGGTATGGTATGGTACTGGAGGTATGGTATGGTATAGTATGGTACGGTGTGGCATTGGTGTGATATGGTACGGTATGCTATGGTACGCCATGGTATGGTATGGTACGGTATGGTACGTATGGTGTGGTATGGTATGGTATGGTATGGTATGGTATGTGTGGTAGGAACTATGGTATGGTACGTACGGTGTGGTATGGTATGGTATGGTATGGTATGGTATGGTATGGTATGTGTGGATGGAACTATGGTATGGTATGGTGTGTGTGGTAGGAATAATATTGTGCTGTATGGAAGATGGAGCGGGAGGTGGGTGGGAAGGAGAGGGTGTTCTGGGAAAACAAGAACCCCACTCAGGATGTGGGGAAAAGAGGAGGAGGAGGGGAGGAGGAGGGAGGAGGAAGAGACAGAGAGGGGGAGGAGAAGGGAGGAGGAGGAGGATGAGGAAGGAGAGAGAGGAGAAGGAGGAGAGGAGCGGAGGAGGAAGGGAAGGAAAGAAAAGAGAGAAAGGAGAGCGAGGAGAGCGGAGGAGGAGGAGGAGGAAGGAGGAGGAGGATGAGGAGGAGGAGCGGCGGAGGTAGGGGAGCGGGGAGGAGGGAGGGAGGGAGGGAAGGAGGGAGGGAAGGAGGGATGGAGGGAGGTGTCTGCGCATAGATTTTCGGAGCGTAGAGGGCGAGGGCACGCAGGAGGCGGCGTGCGCCCCCCCGCGCCTCGCGCCAGCGCCCTGCCCCCCGGCGGCCCCGCCAGGGCGCCAGGGGCGGCCGCCGCGGCCGCGGCGAGACGGCCCGGGAGACGCGCCGATGCCTGCCTTGGGCGCCGCGTAATGGGGGGTCATACATGGGGGGGTGGCGAGGGTGGTTCGAAAAGGTACCCAAACGGTACCTAAACGAGCCCCCTGGGGCTCCAGAGGGGCCCGAAAGGGGCACGAAAGGGGACCGTTTCTGGCCCCCCCAGTTATGACCCCCCCATTAAGCCACGCCCAACTGCCGCCGCGCCGTGTGCGTTTAGCCGTAAGAGCGACCCTTCGCCGGAGTGACCCTTGCCGGGGCTCAGTTCGATGCCGTCGACTCGAGTCGACTCGAGTTCGGTGGGTTCCGACTTCCGCATTCGATTGGGCTTCGGATTCCGATGTGGATTCCGATGTCTCAACGGAGGCCTCTTAGCCCGCGAATTTCCGCCGATTCGACTTCTCTTGACTCGGCTGCCGATTTCGACCGATCCGATTCGTTTTGATCGCCGATCCGACTTATCGATTCGATTATGGTCTCTCTGGCCCGATCGCCGAACGCGATGCGATAGTGGCGTCTTGCGCGCTTGTGTTTGGTCCCCCCGCGGGGGCCCCCGCGGCGCCCAAATCGCCGCGCTCGACACTGACTTAATACGGATTCGATTTGGATCGCGACGCGACGGGACGGACGAGGCCCCCCGACTATACAGCACAGGGTCTGGGAAGGATGGAATCTCAGAGTGGCAACAGAGTCCGCAGACGACTTGTCTGCACTTTGCCGCGTTGGCGTCTCCTGAGGCGCCGTCGATCCTCGACAGGAACGGTACGGTGCATTGTGATAAGTCCATCGATCGACCAACAAAAAAGTGGCACCACCTCATCTACGGCCTTACATGTTGCGCTACGCCACATCGGGAGCCGTAGCGTATATCACGCAAAAGCCCACGCCAGATTTCCTGGTATACGCTAAGCCCCCGTAGGTGGTGTGGTGTAGTTTGTTTTCGTGCCCATTCCAATCCGAACAAGCATGTGTACCGTACTGCGTTGGAGCGGGGCCTGAAGGGAATCCAGGCAGACTGCCGTGCATAGGTGCCGTTTTCGTAAAAGGGACCCATGCCCATGCCTCTACCACTCCTTAGTTGACTCCCTCTCGGGCCTCCTCGGAGGCCCTCGTCGCCCACCACCGCTGGATTCGCCTCGAAACTCCTGTGAGAACGCACCGCGGCAGAGGTCCGGGGAGTAGCGGTATCGGTGCTTGTTGGGTTTCCCCCAAATCGGCGTTTACAGAGGGTGTGGTGGGGCAGGGGTGTGGTCTGCGATCTGCGTCGTCGGGGCGCGGGGGGCAGCACTTTGCCCTCGTCGGGCCTCCTCGTGGCGCGGCGGAGAACTCTGTCGAGGTCATCGCCCGCCCCCAAGGGTGCGCTTTTGCAAACCACCCCATGCGAGCGTCTTGGAGGGAGGGACACATCTAGGACTTTCAACCGGGATCCGAGAAGATGGGGTCGAAGGGTCGCGCCGCACCGCCGACGCAACGGCGCTGCGGCTCGATGTGGAGCCCCGTTCTTCTCCACGCCCGCGTCGCCGATGCATCGCCGATGCATCGCCGATGCATCGGCGATGTATCGCCAAGGCATCGGCGATGCGGCGCGATCCTCCTCCTCCTCCTCCTCCTCCTCCTCCTCCTCCTCCTCCTCCTCCTCCTCCTCCCCTTGGGCACGCGAAAGAGCCAGCAGCTGTTCCCCCCCGCACTGACCCGCAGGGACTCGTAATCGTAAGGTAGCGAGGCTCTCTACGGGGCCACCTCGGAGCTCACTCCTTGAGCAACGGGGTATGCCCCCTGCCGGCCCGAGTGAGAAGTTAGGGCCGTTGCAAAATCAATCGCAGGGGAAATATGCCAGAAACGCACAGTTTTGACGTTGAAAGCTCTTTATGCGGATGTCCTGTCTTGTCCTGTCCTCCTCCTCCTCCTCCTCCGTCTCCTCCTCCTCCTCCGTCTCATCATCATCATCATCGTCACCATCGCCATCACCATCGCCATCATCAGCAGCATCATCGTCATCATAATTCTCATCACCATCAGCATCGTCATCATCATCACCATCAACCCCGACCCCTCCTCCTTCTCCTCCTCCTCCTTCTTCTCCTCCTCACCCTCATCCTCTCATCCTCTTCCTCCTCCTTTTCCGCCAAGCTTTGTTGGCGATTCTTTTCGTCCAAAAAGCGCCTGCACGGGGACATGCCCTACCTAACGCGGTCGCCGTCCTCGTATCCAGAGTCCTTTTGCGAGTGCGCCACTGCTTTCTGCCGGCTGGGGCCCCTGCTTTCTGCCGGCCGGCCCTCAGGAGGACGAGAACCAGCCTCCCCCGAGCAACGCCGAGGCGAAAGGCGGGCACGGCCGCCTCCGCCCCGGGGCGGGGGGGGGGCGGGGCACGCGGCCGCTCACCGCCGCGCGCTGCACCTCCGCACGGCCCGATGGAGTCAAGATGCGGCCGGTCACCACCCACCGAACCACCCGCAGCCCAACCCGAAGGCTCAGATTTACCCTCGATTTCCAGTGGGGGGGTGTCGGGAAACATCGCAAAAACACATGTGGAACCCTTACCCCCCCTCCAAACCCGAAATTCGGGTCTTCAGGTTGGGTTGGGGTGGTCTGGTAGGTAGTCAGCCAGGCCGGACGATGATCGACTGCGCGAGCAGCGGAGGCCCATGCCGAGAAGCACCCTGCCTGCCTCCAGGGTGCCCTGTTTTTTTTTGCGGGGGGTGTCGATGGTTTTGGCTACATATGGAAGGCGTGACGCCCACACAGGGGCCCACACACTAGAAATTAATCGACGTCCTGGGGCCTCGGGGTTAGGTTTCCTGTGGAAGGTTCCTTGTGCCTCCACTGTAAGAGTGACCCTTCGCCGGAGTGACCTCTGGTGCGGGCTTTCTGGGGTCCTCTGGCAGCCGAACGCGAGGGATGGGGTCGGAGGATCGCGCCGCATTGCCGGTGCATCGGCGATGCGGCTCGATGTGGAGCCAGATTTCCTCCACGCTGACGTCGCCGATGCATCACCTACGTCGACGATGCATTGTTGGTGCATCGCCGATGCATCGCCGATGCATCGCCCATGTATCGGCGGCGATGCGGCGCGATCCTCCAACCCCATCTATTCCAACGCCATCTAGGAGGCCTCTACAGTCGATGAAGACACGACGATGGGGGCACGGTAGTGCGACCCTTCGTGTCAGGTCTTCGCCGCATTATCTCGGCGGCGACCCCAGCGCGGCGTTCAGTGGCCTGGAGTCGGCCGATATGTATACATACATGCATATATACTATACATGTGTGGATCTATATATATATATATATACACATGTGTAACATGTCTCTCTCTCTCTCTATCTCTCTCTGAAGGGCTTCGCCCTCTGCCGCCGGCCCCCCCAACACTAGCGCGTGCGGCTGCGTGGATAGCGCCGTGGGTGCTTCTCGTGGCAGGCGTCTCGGCAGCGTCTGGAAGCCGTTTTGGAGCCTCTTGGGGCATATTTGGGCTCTCTTGGGGGTCTCCTTGAGGCCTGTTGGGGGCCTCTTGGGCGCCTCTTGGGGACTCCCTCTTGGGCCTCTCTTGGGACCGTCTTTGGGCCGTCTTCGGCCGTCTTGGGCCGTCTTGGGGACCTGTTGGGCCGTCATGGGAGCCACATCGCCGATGCATCGGCGATGCGGCTCGAAGTAAAGCCCGATTACCTCCACGCCTACGTCGCCGATGCATCGCCCACGTCAACGATGCATCGCCGGTGCATCCCCGGTGCATCGCCGATGCATCGCCGATGCGGCTCGATCCTCCGACCCGATCTACTCCGACCCCACCTGGGACCTGGAAGGCCTCTAATGTGATGTTGCGCTACGGCTTACTGGGGGCCGTAGCGTGTACCACGCAAGAGTCCGCGCCTGACTTGTGGGTATGCGCCAAGCCCCGCGGGGCCGCAGGTGGGTCAGGAGGGGAAACAACACAGACCGAATTGATCGTCGCCTCCCAGGAAGATGTGAAGAAATATGGGAAGGGGGGGGGGAAGACGAAACCGAGAAAATATTAGAAAATATATAGGGGATCCGGGGATTCTTGTGTATTTATTCATTTGTGTGTGTGTGTGTCTCCCTGTGCCCCTTTGGCTTTAGGTCGGGCATGTCCCTCTACAGGGGGAACATTCAAAACCAGTAAAACAAATAGTCAGGGGATTTTTTAATGTGTATATATATATATTCGTTATTTTTTGGAGAGTGTTTTGAATGCTTTTTATTTCTCGTCCACCATCCCCTTGGAGGGGGATAGGCCCGACCTAGCTTTGGCTTCCCCCCCCCCGTCGGGGGGCGGCCCGCTCCGGTGCAGGCCCCGCCCCCGGGGCCCTGCGCGCGGGGGGCGCCACGCGCTGCCCCGCGGCTCGGGGCGGCCTGGGAGCCGAGGAGGCCGTCGGTGCAGCCGAGAGGGGCGCTTCCTCAGCGGAAGAAGAGGTACCCACGCTCCTCCCCCCTCCCCCCTCCTTCTCCTCCCCCTCCTCCCCCTCCTCCTCCCATCCTCCTCCTCCTCTCCTCCTCTCCTCCTCCTCCTCCTCCCTCCTCCTCCTCTTCCTCCTCCCCCTGCCCCCCCTCTTCCTCCTCCTCCCCATCCTCCTCCTCCTCCTCCTCCTCCTCCTCCTCTTCCTCCTCCTCCTCCTCGTTTTCCCCTCGTGGGGCCTCCTGGGCTGCTCTCGTCGCCGCCGCGGGATGCGCCTCGAACTCCTGGTCCGAACGCATCCCGGGAGAGGTCCTGGGAGCAGCGGTACCGGTACCTCTTGGGTTGTTCCCTTTTTGCCTGTTCCACGACCTCCTCTGCCTCCCCCTCCCCCTCTGCCGTTGTCCCTCCGCCGCGTGTCTTCTGTGGCCCTCGCCGGTTCGTCTTCCTGGCCCTCGTGCGGTCCCTGCTCGTCGCTGTGCCGCGCGTTCGGGTGTTGTTCACTCGACTCTAGCCCACCTCCGAATACAACAAGCCTCCAGCTCCTCCTCCTTTCCCACACCCCGGCCTCGCTCCACCACCCCCGTGAAGGGCGCCCGGAGAGGTCTCCAGACGGGCTTCTCCAGAGGTCCCCGCGGGGAGGCCTCTCTGGAGGTTCCCCGAGGTCCCCGGAGGACTGCCGCAGACTGCCACAGAGCGCCCACGGCAGGGAATAACCTTGATGTAGCAATTCTAGAATTTCCCCCCTCCGACGAAAACTAATTACTTCTCGCCCCTGGAAGTGATTCCCTCAGGCCCTGGCCCCAGAATTCAAAATGTGGTTCTTGCCTCAGCGCCGCCTCGATTCCCCATAAAAGTGTCCCGAAGTTTCACGGATGGAGATTTGGTCTTAAGTCCGCGCGCGTACGGATAGCACCGGGGGAATCGATAATTGTTTGCCAATGTTACACCAACAGGATCAAGGGAGGTTCAGCCTCGAAGGTTCTGATTCGAGCCGAGCAGTTGCACCGACGCTCGAGAGTACCAGGCCCAAGCCGTCCGATCAATCCAGACGTCTCACCTGCATCCGCAGCGGTGCCCACTCCACTACGCTCCGCTCGCCCTTCGTGGGCGAAAAGCATGTCCCCATCCGCGGCCTCGCGGGCGGGGCCCTTCTGCCGCGACGCCGCGGATACGGGGCGTTCTGTTCGCGGGCGTTCGCGCGCTCGCTCCAGGGGTCGACGGCCGCCCCTCCGCCCCGCCGCGCACTCCCAGCCGGCCCCGCCCCCGAAGGTGCAGACTGACGGGCGTCCGCGCGAGGTCCCCGCGATCCTCTGGCTTCGGGGAGGGTAGCGTCGAGGCTCGAGGGTGGAGTCCTCTGGATCGAGGAGGACTTGAAGTTCGAAGGTGTGGAATCGAGGTTCGAGGAGGAAGGGCGGGGCGGAGAAGGGGGGTTCGAGGGTCTAGGTCCCTGGACGTGTGTATTGATGATTGTTCTGGGCCTCGGAAGGATGCGGAGGCCTCTTCGGACGTCTGGAGATCTCCGGGGACTTCTGGAATCCTCGAGTGCCCATTCGCTAGCATTAAGTCGGGCCTGTCCCTCTTCAGGAGGGATATTCGAAAATAGTCAAACAAATGTAGGGGGACGTTTTTTTATAGTATTGTTGCGTTTTTGTAACTGCTTCTCAGCTTGCGTCAAACATCCGCCTATAGGAGGACATGCCCGACCTAACACTAGCATGGCGAGCTCGATGCACTCCGTGTTTGCGTTGAAAGCGCTGGCACAGTGGGCCAAGCGCCTTTGTGGGAGGGGTGTATGGGAGCTCGGTGTTTTCATGTGCAGCGCTATACGGCCGCCCGCGGCAAGTCCCGCCACCGCGCCAGCCCAGCACCCTGCGTGGCGATGTTGCCGTAACACGTGACACCTCGTGTCCCGAGGCTCGGGAGAGGCATGCTCTTCCGTGTCATCGTGCTGCTCCATTCTAATACGAGCATGGATGTGATAATGGCAGATCCAGCAATGGTGATAAGGATGACGTGGGGAGTATAATCACATTATCGAACGGGAGGGAGTCATAGCATGCTGATGATGTTGCCGGAACTGATGATGATTATGATGATGGTGATGGTGATGGTGATGATGGTGATGGTGATGGTGATGGTGATGAGGATGAGGATGAGGATGAGGAGGATGATGATGATGATGATGATGATGATGGTGATGATGATGATGGTGGTTGTGATAGAGGTTATGATGGTGATGCAGATGGTGATGCTGCATATTAGGATGTGGAGGATCTGGAGGATGATGAGGGTTGTGGTGATGATGATGGTGATACTGACGACGACGTACACGACGATCGCGGGGAAGCCGATGGCGATTATGATGATGAGTTTTCTGCTGCACATGATTGTGTTGATAATGATGACGACGATGTTGCTGCTGATGATAATGGTGTTGGAGGTGGTATTGTTGATGAGGGGAAGGGTTACGATGATGTTGATGATGATGATGATGATGGCGAAGGCGCTGCTGCTGCTGATGCTGATGCTGATGCTGATGATCATTACAACGATTAGGTTGTTCAATATACGGCTGCTGATGAGGATGAGGAGGAGGATGAGGATTCTGATTATGGCGCTTATGTGGATGCTGATGCTACTGATGATGATGCTGATGAAGATGATGGTGATGATGATGGTATTGAGGATAGCGATCGGGATAGTGATGGTGATGGTGATGATGACGATGCTGATGGTGCTGATGGTGCTGATGCTGATCATGATGCTGCTGCTGCTGATGATGATGATGATGATGATGATGGTGATGATGATTATGATGATGATGATGATGATGATGATGATGATGATGATGATGATGATGATGATGATGATGATGGTGATGCTGATGCTGATGATGATGCTGGTGATGACGACGACGATGATGTTGATTGTGATAGTGGGGAGGATCAAGAGGACGGCCGTCAGATGTGCCACCTTTTCGTGTTCACTTCTGGAGGACCTCTCATGGAGCTCATGATGGCCGCCCTGGGGCAGTCGTGGGCCCCGGTGGGGCAGCATTGGGGGGTCCTTTGGGCCGCCTTGGGGTCCTCTCAAGCCGTGTTGGAGCCTCTTGGGCCGTTTTGGGGCCGCCCTGGCCGTCGTGGGGTGCCCTGGGCCGTCGACATGCCGTCCTGGGTCCCTCTCGAGGCCCTCTTGGGCCAGCTGGGGGCTCTCGTGGGGCCGTCCTGGTAATGCTCTTGGGGAGGTCCTTGTGGCCCTCTCAAGCCGTATTGGAGCCTCTTGGGCCGTCTTGGGGCCGTCTTGGTCTCGAGGTCCTCTTGGGCCAGCTTGGGGCTCTCGTGGGGCCGACCTGGCCCGTCTGGTAGTCCTCTTGGGTTGCCTGGAGGTCGTATTGGAGGATTCTGGCCAGTTGGTCCCTCTTGGGCCGCCTGGGGCCATATTGGAGGCCTCTAGGACTGCTTTCGGCCGAACGACGCCCGGGAAGGTGGTGGCACCCACCTGTTCCACACACCAAGAGGACATCATCCTACCACGCCTTCACGTGCCAGAGGGCAAGGCGGCGCAGATGGTCCATGCCGCACGGATCCATTGTCGAGTCACCGCGCGTACAGCGGCTATGCGCTATCGCCGGCGTGACGCGGTCCAGCCTGGCTTAGCTCGAGACTCTCCGCCTCTCTCTCCCCTGCGTCCGTCCGTCCGCCCATCCGTTCCGCACTGCCTCCCTCCCCCCGCACCTGCCCTTCGGCCTGCCCACCTCCCGGCCTCCCTGCGTGCACTCCTGGCACCGCTCCCGGCTCTTCCCGTTCTCGTCTTCCCTCTTCTCCGCCCCTCCATCCCCAGAGTTCCACTGCGCACACGCGAGGCCTTCGATTTGGGCTGTCCCTGCCTTCGCTGGTAGCTCTCCAAGTCCCTGAGTCAGATTACCAAAGCCAGCAATCGATGTCATACTCGCTGTCGTACTCGCACGCATTGTAGCACTGCACTTCTTACTTGAACACGCAGTTTCTTTCTATCATTGCCATTAAACCTGTCCCCTTCTCTTTCGGCCTGTCGCTCGCTCTCTCTCTCTCGCTCTCTCTCTTGTCTCTCTCTCTCTCTCTATTTCTCTCTCTCTCTCTCTCGCTCGCTCCCTCTCTGTGCCGTCTCGGTCTGTGCATCTCGGGAGTGGACACGCACTGGGATCTTGGATTTCATCCGAAGTGCGCTCCCACACCGATCGGACCTATGAACCCGATGATCCCTACAGGGATGACAGAGCTCTTCTGGGTTATCAGGGCTTATGAGGCGTATGGAGTTCATAGGGTTAGTAGGCCTTACTGGACTCATCAGTTTTTCGGGTTTATACGGCTTATACGGCTCATGCTGTTTTTACGGCGTGTCGGTTGGTAGGTTTTATGGGATGTGTTGGGCTTTTATGGGTTCTAGGGCGTGTACGGCTTGATCGGACGCATGTTGCGTATAGGGCTTATAGAGCTTATTGGGCTGGAAAGGCTCATAGGGCTTACAGGTCTGTATCTCTTGTGTTGCCTACGTGGACTTCTGCACAGTGGTGACTGCCACACTGCGGTTGTTGGCTGATGCACAGCTTATTGGACTTACTCGGCGCATTGGCATTGTACACGCGGCCTGGATTAGCAGGTCGACCCTGCCAGATCAAGGGTACCCTCGTGTCCTGTGTCTTGCGACCCATGCCTCCTGCATTTCTGTGGCAACGTTGCCCTCGGAAGGATCTTGTGTCCTCTCGCGTGTCCTCTCCAATCAAGTCCGACTGTAGGGAGAGCCTATGGGGCCAGGCTTGGTTGGACTGTAGTAAGGGATGATAGATCGACATTGCTTACGGGGCTATCTCTTCCGCTTCCTGTGGGGCTCAGTGGAGCCAACAGCTGCAGCTTCAACTGGCAAGGGCATCCTCTTCTAGTTGGACGTCTTGCTCTTTTGTTGAGTACGGTGTGACAACTATCGGGGCAACCATCGGGACAATCGGGATAACCATCGGGGCAGTCATCGGGACAACCATCGGGACGACCATCGGGACAACCATTGGGACAACCATCGGGACAGCCACTTGGACGGCCATTGGGACAATCATCGAGACAACCATCGGGACAACGATCGGGACAACCATCGGGACAACCATCAGGACACCATGCGGGCCAACCTGTGGGCCACCGGGGGCCAGGGCTATCGGGACAATCCATCCATCTTTATGAGATTGCCAGACATCCTGACGTGTTTGGTTATTGTTTTGAAGAGACAGCGCCCCGCGTACCACCACCTCCTCCGTTTCCTCGGGGGAGGAGGAGGAGAAGGATGTGGAGGACGAGGAGGAGGAGGCAGAGGAGGAGGAGGTGGAGGAAAAGGAGGAGGAGGCAGAGGAGAAGGAGGATGAGGAGGAAGAGGAGGAGGAGGAGGAGGAAGATGAGGACTCCCCGCTGCCGCCCCCTCCCGTCCATGCCTCTGCCGTCCGCTTGTCCATGTCGGTGTACAACCCTCGTACGATCCGTGGCCCCACAGGGAGCTCCGCGTGAACTCCCCCCTCCTCCTCCTTCCCCTGCTCCTCCTCTTCTTCCTGCTCCTCCTCTTCCGACGACGACGACGACGACGACGACTACGACCCCCTCCTTCCTACTCGCTGTTGCGTGTGCTTGGTCCCTTCGCCAGGACAAGTTTGGTCACACGGGGCAATTTTGGGGGCCCGCGGGGGCGGGAAACCCGACCCAGAAACCAAGGGGTGCAGCAGTTGAGTCTGACTTGGCCACTGTCACGGACCCCGCGCCGTTTCGCCTCGATTGCGCGCGCGCGTTAAGAACGCGGCGCAATGACTTTCCGGTGGGTCATTCTCACATTTTCTGTCAGCATTACCCCCCCCATCCCCGATAGAGATGTTATAACGTCTTGAGCCTATGAGACGCGTAGGGTTTTGGGGGTTTGTTTGGGCGCCTGGGCGCCTCGGGCTTATGGTGTGTCGGTGGCTTATGTTGCGAGCTTGTGAGGCTCATCGGGCTTGTAGTGCTCATGGGATTTGTGACGCTTGTGAGGCATGTACTCGTTGTGTTAAATGTTGGGGCTCATTGGGGTTAGAGGGCTTATTGACACTATGGGACCTGCGGTGTGCATCGGGCCAGTAGGGCCAGGGCCTGCGGTTTTATATGTCATGAGGAGGTTATTGGGCGGACAGAACTTTTACACACTGGCGGGTCATACACCTCTGATGTAGGACCGATCTCACATAAATAACTCATCCTCCTTAGCTGGGCTATAGAGGCTGTGTATCTCACGCGGCTTACAGAACTTGCACGTCTGATAGGCTTACCGCGACCGCGCAAGAGCACACACTGATTAACGTTTTCATCAGGCCACAAGCTACTTGCATTGTTTTCTGTGCATCAGAACGTACCGCACCAAAACGCTTGGCATAACCACGAATATCCGGTGTTGCTTGGACACGGCCCCACGATGGTATCCAAGATGGCCCAGTACAGCGCCACAAACTAATGCAGGCACCTCAAGAAACAGCGTAACATCGTATTCGGAATGCCCCCCGATGTAATCATGAATTATGTTGGACACGGCGCGGCATGTTCGAGCTCAACATGTCATCCCAAATGGCCGAAAACAACGCCACAACGTAATACATGCAACCCATAGCAAGTACACATCGTACCCCGCATCGGAGCAACCGTCGGCAACACGACCATCGGGGCGAACGTCGGGATAGCCATCGGGAAAACCATCGTGGGGGGCGTCAGGACAACCAACGGGCCAATCACCCAGACAACCATCGGGACATCCACTTGGACAACCATCCAGGCAATCATCGGGAGAACCATCGGGACAACAATCGGGACAACCACAACGAGAAACGTCGGGACATTTATTTGGAGAAGCATCGGGGCAGCCAGTGCAGCATTTGGCAACCATCGGGACAACCATCGGGACAGCCATCGGAACAATCATTGGGACAGCCATCGGAGCGACCATCGGGACAATCATAGGGGCAACCATCAGGACAACTATCGGGACAGCCATCGGGACAACCATCGGGAAAACCAGTGATGCAAACATCGGGACCAGCACTGCGTCATCCTTCGGGGCAAACATGGGGAAACCATCGGGACAACCATTGGGACAACCATCGGGACAGCTATCGGGACGACCATCGGGACAACCATAGGGACCACGTGGACAACCATCGTAACAACGTGGGGGCCAACGAGGGGGCCACGTCCATCGTGACAACCATCGAGACAGTCATTCTATTGTTGTTTGGTCAATCGGGGAATGTTGGGGACCACCATGGCAAGACACCAGACATGGGGCGCAACATGTTTGTCTGACTTGCCCCCTACTGAGGCAGGACATCGCACAGTTTCGCCGCGCCCGCACGCATGTCGAAAACAAAGCGCAACGATTTACCGCATGGTGCACCTCACGTTTCATACTTGCCCCGCCCCCCACCCAGAACTCCGATGCATACCGTTTGGTGTTGATGACCTCTGCTTCTCTCCGTCTCTCTCGCTCTTTTCCTCTTTCATTCTCTATCCCTCTCTCTCTTTCTCTCTCTGCCTGCGTCATTGTGACTCTTCCCTCTCTCTCTCTCTCTGGTGTTTCTGCTGTCCCCGCCTGTCGGTCTGCTTGGGTTTCTGCTTCCCCGCTCCGCGTGTCTCCTCACACGTATCCGCTCCGTTTCATCCGCCGCGGTGCTCGCGCGGCTTAGCGTGCACAGACAGTCTTTGCCCTGAAGGGTTTTGAAAGTTCCAGGCGGCGCCTGGCAGTCTTTCGCGACGGCAGCGCCCCCCAGCTTCTCCACCCTCTCCGCCGCCCTCTCGCTCCTGCCGCCTCCTCGTCACCCTGCTCCTGCTCCCAGGATGTCGTACGTCGGAAGGGTTGTCTCTGCATTCGCCGATCCGGGAACCAATAATGCATCAAAGATCTAATGCGGGGATTTGGATCGGCGCTGGACCCCGGCCCCTGGCGAGCGAAGTGCGCCAGGCGCGGCGCTGGAGGTGCCGCACAGGCGGCCCAGCGCCGATCCAAGACACCCGCGCGGATCTCCAAGATCTTGTGTGAGTATGTGCTCCCCATGTTGAGCGCATCGCCTCCGCTGCAGTTCTCGCCACCCACCGAGCCGTCCCAAGCCATTTGCCTTCCCTTCCCGGTAGGGGGCGCCGGGGAACAATGAGAAACACTTGGAACCCGTTTCCCCCCCAAACCCGAAATCGGGGTTTTCGGGTTAGGTTGAGATGGTCTTGTAGGTAGTCAAATTTTTACGTTGCATCTTCGGGGGACCTCCTTTTTGCGCCCGATGCGGGCTCGATGCGGATTTGACGTGGATTCGACGCGGATTCGACACGGATTCGACGCGGATCCGACGAGTCCGACATGGATTCGACACGGATTCGATGTGGATAGGGCCGCGGCGGGACAGTCAAGGTCCCCCGAGCATGCAACATAATTCAGTTTTTGGGTGGCCCCTGTCGCCACGGCAGGATTCGCTTCGATTTTTTGTTCAGAACGCTCCGGGAGAGGTCAGGGGGTGCCCCTCGGATGCAGCCCGTCGATGCAGCATTCCGCAGCTGCAGAGCGACAGTCTATCAAAGGGGAAACCGTACACAAATATGGCTGCGCAGATCTGGTAGGAGCGGCAGGACAATCTGGAAGAGGAGGCAGGGACCCGACGGCTGGCTGGAGTGCCTCCTGTTTCCTGCTTTTTCCTCGCCTCGCCGCCGACGGCGTGTCCACTTCTAGAGCTGCAGGGGCACCGCTGAGCTCGTGCACGGTGCCTGGTGTCTGGGTTGCAGGCGGCTTGCGACGAGCGACGTGGAGCGCAAAAGACAAGGCACGGTGGTTGTGTGCGCAGGCAGATCCCTGCGCTGTGCAGCGCTGGCTTCCGCGCGGAGGCGAGGAGCTCGAGACCAAGAGGGTGCACGTGTTTGTCTATGTGTGCATGTATGTATGTAAGTATGTATGTATGTGTGTATGTTTGTATGTATGTATGCATGCATGCATGCATGCATGCATGTATGTATGTTTGTATGTACACATATATATATATATATACATATATATATATATATATATATGAGTAGGCCGGGGGGGGGGGGGGCAAAATCGGTGCCGTCATCCCCCATGGGGGCCCCCCCGAACCTTTGGGGGGTCACAGACCCCCCAGGACTGCCCTGGGCCGCTTCCAAATTGCCCACGACAGGCCACGCGGGCCGTACAGATGATCACGAAAGCCTGAACAGGCCCCGAAGACGCCCAAGAGCGCCCCAAGAGGGCCCGTGAGGGCCCCAAGAGGGCCTTCAAGAGGCATTCCATCGTAAAACATGCATTTTCGGCATACTCGTTGGCTTCGTCTTCACAGTGCCCCAGACGCCCCCGCGGCGCCCCAACTCGGACCTGGCACGGGTGAGTGAGCGAGTGAGACTAGTCGCGATGCGAGTCGAGGATGACACCTACGAGCGACCACGGGCGAGCAACTTGGTCCTGCTGAGAGCCTCCGGCCAGCGATCGGACTTGATCCGATCCAAGCAATCGCGTCGATCCGCATCCGTCGCCCCAAGTCATTTTAGCCCCAAGTCCCTCCCCAGGTGTGGGCAGAGGCCGCTCGAGGGACGTCAGCTTCGTGTCAGTCCTCGTCGATCCTGGCGGAGCGAAGCCTGGACTCGGGATGGGCTCAAGAGACGGGGGTCAATGGAGGAGGAGGAGGAGGAGGAGGGCGAGGAGGACGAGGAGGAGCGCCGAATCCCGCAGGATCCGTTCAGGATCCTGCAGAAGCCTGCAGAGCTCAGAGGCCAGGCGAAGGCTGGCAAACCCGTGTCTGCTAAAACGGAGCTCCGGGAAGGTTTGTTGCTCTTCCTTGGAGCAGCCCGTTGACTATCCAGTGCGCTGAGTTTTATTCCTGGGATTTGTTTTTTTTCTTCCAGGAATGCCGTTTTAGCAGCCACGGATTCGCCAGCCTTCGCGAAAAGCTTGACTGACCCGAGTCTGGACCGAATCGGGTCACCTGGACGGGTGAGGTGGGCAGTTGACGTACCTTTCAGTCGGGCCTGTCCCTCTACAGGAGGAATACCCAAAAATAGTCAAAAAATAGCCTGGGGACGATTTTTTGACTTATTCTGTTGTTGCTATTTTAGAGTATGGTTTGACTGATTTGTCCTCGAACATCCCTTTGAAAGGGGACAGGCCCGACTTAAACGTACCTGTTCTGTTGTGTTCAGAGCCCGGATCGCGGGCCAGGAAAGTCTTCTAATCCCGGAACAAGCTTCGGGAGGAGCTTCTGGACGGCATCTGGGCACGCGTAGGTTGGGCAGCTGACGCATTGTCGGACCGAGGTATAAGATCGAGGTCGGTTCGGGGAGGGTACTTTGATGTTCTTCGTGTCTGTTGGATGTTCTTGTGGATCCCGGGGGGATCACCCCCGAGTGTTCTTCAGCGTGGCCGGCGGAGAATCTCGTGTTCTTGAAGGATGCTCTTTTGTCCTAGGTCCGACGGGTGAGGTGGGCAGTGGGCAGCTGACGCATCTCAGGGGCAAGGAGATGGGGGGGACAGGCACAGGGGGCGATGCATGGACCCCCTCATCGCCCACTGATCGCCGATAGGGGCCCGATAGCCGCAGCCTGCCCAGGAACGTGCGGATTCACTATCGGGGGCCTACTGCCGATCTATCGGCGATGTATCGCCGATTCCAGGTCGATGTTCCCCCATCTGTGCCAATCCCCCCCTATCGTTGCCCCTCAGTATCATATATGACCACATCTGGGGTCGATGCACAAGCGAGTGTGATCGGCAGAGAGCGGTCAGACCTGACTGGGACGGGCGTCACGGATCTCGAGGCTCAGCTCGTGCACTGGTGTGCAGTGTTGCGCCTGCGGGTCAGCAATCGTGGCCCTGGCGCGTCGGAGAGGATGGCCAGGAGAGGAGGTGGATCAGGAAGGGCAAACACACAGACACTATTTATCGTCGCACCCCAGGAGCGTATAGGAAAAAACTGGGGGGAGACCAAACAGATAAGGGATCCTGGGATTTGTGTCTATTCATCTGTGTGTCCCATGGGCCCCTTCAGTGGAGGAGGGTGGGGCCTGGCTAGTGGTGATTGCTGGGGAAGGGGGAGGTGTGGCGGAGGAGGCCGGGGGGGGCGCCCAGGCCTGCAAGCCAGTGGCGCGCCCTCATCGTTCTGGAGAGGCGCCTGCCGGGCGGTGTGGGGGGGGGGGCAGCTCCTCCTCCTCTTCTTCCTCTTCCTCCTCTTCCTCCCCACCTCCTCGCCCTACTCGCCCTACTCCTCCCCCTACTCCCCCTCTTTCCTCCTCCTCCTCCTCCTCCTCCTCCTGGAGCCAGTGCCGCAGCTGTACTACGACAAGGAGGTCCAGCACGTCATCCCTGACGAGCTGTGGCAGGCCACCTCCGAGAGGGTCAGCTTGCGTGTCTACGACGAGTTGCCCCAGCACTTGCAGCGCACTGTCGTCGGCAAGATGATGGAGCGGGACATGCTGGATCTGGGGCAACAGTACGACCACTTCGCAAGCACACTCGAGCTCAGCCTGTGCGAGAGCATCGGCATCCCAGAGGAAGATCGAGGACGTCATCTCGGGCACAGCAGGCCCCCGAGCTACAAGAGCGTGAGCATCAAGGACACCGTCACCTCTACGCCATGGGCAGGGGTTGAAAAGGAAGATCCATGCGTGGTGGGCGGAGATCTCCTCCTTGGTGCGGCAGCTCTCGCACCACGACGCCCGAGCGCAGGAGGCAGCGGCAAGTCGACAGGGCAAGACCCAAGCACGTCCCGATGAGGACTCGGGAGGAGGACAGGGCCCGTTGGAGCTGGAGCGTGGCCCCGTCATTTCGGGCAGCCAGGAAGGCCACGAAGAAGGCGACCCTGCAACAGCCTTGAGCCCATCGAAGAGCTCGGGAGGAAGCTCGGAGGAACGCTCCCCCACCGAGCGGGGCAAGGGCCCCCCCGAGCTGCAGCAGCGGAGCGCAGGCAGTGGAGGCGCAGCAGGAGGCGCCCCAGACCTCCACGTGGGGCATACCCACAGCACAGCAGACAACTGCCCAGAAGGGATGCAGAGGGGTGCCCTTCCCCCACCAGCAGGGCGCAACACCATGGACATCCAAGATCACGACCCCTTCGAGGATGAGGAGGAGTACTTGGAGTACCGCCAGGAGATCGCAGACCAGGAAAACAGCGATGGGCACCACCAATACATCGAGGGGCAGCAGGCCAGCCTCGAGTCCAGCCAGACCGCTCGCCGTCGAGCAGCGGGACCTGTTTCTCACCCACCAGCAGGACGCAGCACCATGGACGACCAAGACCACGACCCCTTCGAGGAAGAGGAGGACCGCTTCCAGAACCGCCAGGAGACCGCAGACCAGGAGGACTGCGATGGGTACCACCAGCGTATCGAGGGGCAGCTGGATGGCAACGACTACGGCCAGACCGCACGTCGTCAGGCAGCTGGATCTGGTGAAACCGCCCCAGGTGACACGCACTGCTCACCTCCTCAGCTAGCTGGCACTCTGGAGGCAGAGGGTACCGATCACCTGAGGAGACAGAACCAAGCGCCGCCAAGCCCAGAGGCAGATGAGCAACGAGATATGGGCCTGCCCCCTACAGACCCCTGGAATGACGACCAACACCAGCGGGAGCGGGAAGACTACGTGGCCATGAGAGACGACCTGGAGTACTGGGCGGCCATCTGGATGGATAACTTGGCGCAGCTCCCCACGGACAACAGCAACTGGATGCAGATCTGCGAGCCGTTCCTGGAGGCCATCCTGGGAGGCGGAGGCAACAATGGCATGGTGAGACTGCTCAGACGTTGGTACCAGCAGGCTGGCCTCAGCCACATCATCAGGGACCTCTGCGAGCGAGCATGGAGACATGCAGAACCACGACGCCGAGGCTTTCTCCAAGGACTTGCGCGAGAGGTGCCGCCGAGGAGGCACGAATTGGAAATGATGCACTGGAGGGAGCTCGCAAACCTGAGGAGGTTCATGCGAGAAGTCATAGGCGAAAGAGCACCAGAAGGAGCAGCGCGAAGACAACTACATGATGCTCCAGGTGCAGGCAGTGGCCAGAGTAGCCGCCGAGAGCAGCAGGTCTGCACCCACAGTGGCCGTCAGACGCAGCAGCAGATCAACACAAGACAGCAGCTAGCGCAGCAGCTCAACCAGCCTGACCCAGGCAGGCTGAACGATGAAGGTGCAGCCAAGGACCAGCAGCAGGCCCTCCTCGCAGACCTGCACGCCATAGCAGAGGGCGCCCTCGTGGACCCAGGGACGATCAGCAGGGTAGCAGAGGAGGTAAAGAGCATGGCCAAGCTACTCACAAAGGCGGTGAAGAAGGCGTACATCCATTGGATGCATGACGCCACGGCTGGCAGTGCGAAGATGGCCCACGCCTACACCAAAGCAGCAGAGCGCAGCCATCTGGAGGACATCCTAGAGCACGAGGGCCAGGTCATCAACCACCCGCAGCAGCTGGTGGACTTGCGCAAAGAAGCATGGCAACGCAGGTGGACACGAGATGCGCAGAAGGCCGAGAGGATCCAAGAGGCGCTGGCCAAGCTGAGGCAGGCTGCCCTGGCCCAAGAGAATGCCCTCGAGCCCATCAGCAAGGACATCATGGGCTCCATCATCCAGCACCTGAAGAGCAATGCAGGCCAAGGAGCGGACTGGTGGAGGGCTCCAGAGCTCAAGGCCATGGGAGCCCAGGGGCTGGAAGATTTCGTGCAGTGCCTGACCAGCTGTGAGCAACGGGCAGCCTGGCCGTGGCAATTCTACCTGGTGCTGGAGCTGCTGCTGGGTAAGAAGCCAGGGATCGGGGGAGAGCGCCCCATCGGCCTCATGCCCATGCCGTACCGCATCTGGAGCGCAGCCAGGAGGCCCATAGTAGCCACCTGGAGCAAGGCAGCGGCGGGCTTCTGGGATACGGCAGTAGCTGGCTCCTCAGCGCTACGAGTGGCAATGCACAGACTTATGAGGGCAGAAGCCGCCACGGAGATGGGCTTTCATGCAGCAGGAGTGTTCTACGACGCGGCAAACTTCTACGACAACATAGGCCTCGACCAGCTGATCGAGAAGGCCAGTGCCCTCCAGTACCCGTTGCTGCCGCTGGCAATGGCCGTGCAGATGTACCTTGCGCCCAGGGCCATCATGGCCCACAGCCTCTTCTCGGACATATTTGAGCCTGCCAACAGCATGGTGGCAGGCTGTGGCCAAGCGGTAGACCTCACCAGACCGCTCTTGTATGGTATCCTGGATGCAGCGCACAGGCACCATATCTTCGTCGTCATGCAGCAGTACCTGGACGACTTGGCCCTGCAGGTAGAGGGCGCGCGGCGGCAGGTCATTGACCAGATCAAGCACGTGGCGGCGCTGGTGCACGATGGTTTCAAGCAGCTCGCGATCCCCATCTCAGTCAAGACGGCAGTGGTGGCCTCGGACAAGGACCTCCAGGCAGAAGTCGCCAGCATCCTGGACAGCCTGGGCACCCCCAACAAGCAACCAGGGGTAGTGCGCGACCTCGGCGTGGACACCAGCCTAGGGAAGCAACTGCGGCGACCCACCCATGCCGCGCGCCAGGCCAGGGCCAAGCAGAGGGTGGCCAAGCTCAGGGACCTGGCGAAGACGGACGCCAGAGGCGCGGCCAAGGTCTATGCAGCAGGTGCCTACTGCCAGCAGGCTTGGGACTTACCAGCGCACGGCATCACGCCCACGGAGGCGAAGTTGGTCAGGGCAACGGAGGCAGCGCTCCTCACAGGCGGACACAAGGCTGGACGCTGCACGTCCACCATCCTCCTGATCCAGAGGGGTATGCAAGAGGCAGTAACCCGAGCCATCGGCGACCAGATCAAGCAGTTCTGGCTCACCGTAGTCGACCACCCGACGGAGCTCAAGAGGTACCAGAGGGGTTGGCTCCTGCTCTACGCCAAGCTGGGCGCCCTGGAACCCAACCGCAGGTGGCATCAGGTCAAGGGGCCCATGGCAGGGGTCATTGTGCAGTTGCTTGGGTTAGGCTGGATACCGCGACGCCTGGGCAGCTGGATCAGCCCAGCAGGTGACGAGTGGGCCTACAAGCCAGATGACATTCCCCACTTCGGCGCGCTCCTGCATGAGGTCCAGCAGAGCGCGCAGCAGCAGCTCTGGCAGCAGGCAGCTGGTCATCGCAGTGGAGAAGGACTTCAGGCTGGAGGCGACCTCTATCAGCTGCAGCGCCACCTGAGAAGAAGGAGGCGTAAAGGACAGCATGCAGAGGCAGCAATGCTGGAGACCATAGCGGTGGCAGGCATCTGGACCAGGGAGCGTCGCAGGGCGGCCAACCTCAACCAAGAAGGCGATGACACCTGCGCGAGATGCGGCGAGGCGATAGAGACAGAGGAACACCGCTACTACGCATGCCCTGCCAACGCAGAAATAGGGCACAGCAATGACACCGACCTGGCGAAGAAGGCGAAGGACGCGCTGGACCAGCGGCAGGACCTGCATTTCTGGCTCCGAGGCATCCCGCCAGCGGCCTGGGCAGCCAAGGTCGACCCAGAGGAGGGCGCGGCGAAGGCGGCGCAGATCTTCTGCACCAGTGAAGAGGCACAAGCTGCAGCCCAGTCAGGGCACGAGGTGCGAGCAGACTATGTTTTTTTTACGGACGGCTCAGGTGGTGCAGGGGAAACGGCCAGGGACCCCCGCCTCAGACGCTGCGGCTGGGCAGTGGTGGCATTCAGGTTCGACGAACAAGGTCGTTCGCAGGAAGTGGCTGCCTGGTACGGCACAATCAGGGCACCGCACACGGTGCCACGGGCAGAGCTCACCGCCATGAGCAAAGCCATCGGCTACACCACGGCGGCGACAGCCAGGGGGCTAAACATAGTCAGCGATTGCAAATACGCCCTGGACGCACTCAAGCAGATCCAGGACCCTGAGGATCTGGACTACAGGAGCACGAACTACGACCTTTGGCTCCAGACGAAGCAGCAGCTACAGAACAGCACGGACACCATCATGGGCCACCACATCCCGAGCCACCTTATTGAGCACCCAACAGAGCTGGAGAGGTGGAATGGCCCCACCTGGTGGGTCATAGGTAAAGAGATGGCGGATAAGTGCGCAGGCTGGGGGGCGGAGCACGGAGCACTGGATCCAGCTATCATCGTGCAGCAGCAGATCAGAGACCAGATCACCATGGCGGTGCAGAACAGGCTGCTGGCCATCAACATGGCGGTGATGGTGGAGGACCCCAACAAGGCCCCTCAGCGTCCCAAGGCCAAGCGGCGAACGCCGCAGACGGCGAGGGACAGGGCAGCCCAGCAGGGACATGACCTGCGAAAACTACATCCGCGATGGTGGTGCGCAACGTGCCGCAGTGGCCCAGCCAAAGGACAAAGCATCAGTGACTGGTTGGCAGAGACGGGAAAATGCCTCGGGAAGTACGGCGGCCACCAGGACCAGCACGGCAACGTCAGGCTCGACTTCAAGGCGGTGCAGATCGGCACGCAGGTGGTGCACGGCTCCCACAAGACGCAGTACACCCATGGCTGGCTCTGGTGCGAGAAATGTGGCGGCACTAGCTACCTCGGGGACCACAAGAGCAGGATCGTGGCAGGAGTGGCAAGGAAGCTGGCAAGGCCATGTCAGCCCCCAACAGCAGCAGGGAGGCGAGTCATGGAGAATATGCAGAGGGGCAAGCTGCCTAGAGGAGCAAAGCCAGCAGCAGACCCAGCTGATGAGGGTCTCGACGAGATCACCATGCCAGGTGGCTTCAAGCTCGGCCTGAGCAGCCACGAGGTGATCGATCTGGACGGGGACAGCTCAGAGGCAGGGGACCCGCAGCCAGCTCCGCAGCAGCCGCCCAGCCATCCGTACTCTGTCGTCCACGCCAGCTTGAGGCTCGTCGACCACATGGAGGGCTACGCAGAGCTGTGGATGAACATGGTCGACCAAGAGGTCTGGGACGACATGGGCGACTGGATGGAGCACTGCGTACCGTACCTCTTGGCCATCACCAATGTGGGTGGCAGAACGGACACGCAAGAGCAGACCAGGGCCGTCACCGTGCAGGAGATCCAGCAGATAAAGGACTTCTGCGAAGAAGTCTGGCGCAACACGCACCGCACGCGACGGAGGCTCATGACCAGGATGCTTACCCTCCCGCATGGCACATGGCAGCAGGCAGCTAGAGTGCACATGGACGCCTTCCACAACAGAAGGAACAACATCATAGCGCACAGCATCCCCAGCAGTGAGCGCAGGCCGCTGCCGAGAACAGCGGAGGCCAGCCGAGAGTGGTCACCAGAGAACCTGGACGATGATGACTCGACCCCAGACAGTGAAGCCCCAGAGCTGGAGGGTGAGCTGAGCAGCCAGGAGATGGAGACCATGGCGGGACCTAATCAGAGGCACGACGCCAACAGCCTGATGCAGACGGCAGCGCAGGTGGCAGTAACGCTGACCAAGCCAGTGGGGCCCGACCTGATGAAGTTCGTGAGCGAAGTTGACGAGGCCGGCTTGCTCCACCCAAGGCTTCGACACAACAAAGGAGAAGCCGACCAGGACCCCGAGCAGGAGGTGGCGTGGCTCGAGAGGAACAGGCTCGAGCAGCTCATGCAGTCGCTGGCAGGCTGTTGGAGCCAGAAAGAGGGCGAGCTGGGCTGGCCATCGTGGCAGGCCGCGTGCGTGCCCCATGTGTTGAGGGCGCTGCAGACTGGAGTCTATCAGAGGCTTTTCAGCCACGTGTCAGGGGCGAGCCGCCAGCGCAGCCAGCGCCGAGCGGCGGAGGAGATCTGCCGCCTGGCATGGCTCAACAGCGGAGAGGAGCGCAGACAGACCCAGCAGCAGGACCCGAAGGAGGCAGAGCGGCGCAGAGCAACGGCTGAGCAGATCCTGGGCGAGACTGAGCCAGAAGTGAGGAGCCGCAGCCCGCGACCGCAAGCAGCAGGGCGAGAACCAAGCAGGGCTCCAGCCACACAGCCGAGGAGGCCCCTGTGCGGAGAGGGGACAGGCCACCAAGGACCCCTGCGCGGCGAGGGGTTCGGCCGAGGAGGACCCCAGCGTGGCGAGGGGTTAGGCCACAGCCCTGCGCCAGACGGGATGCAGAGGGGTGCCCGTCCCCCACCAGCAGGACGCAGCACCAAGGACATGGCAGACCTCGACCACTTCCCTGAAGAGGAGAACAGAGAGGACAGCCCCCAGCAGGGCGAAGACAAGCAGTGCAGCGATGACAACCACCAGCAGTTCCCAGATGCACAGCACAGCATAGGGTACCACCTGGCAGACCGCAGAGGACCCCAGCGTGGCGAGGGTTAGGCCACGGAGGACCCCAGCGCGGTGAGGGGTTAGACCGCAGATCCAAAGACAAGCAGAGGATCGAGGCGGAGGTCCCTGACGAGCCCAGTGAGCATGACGCGGACGTCTTGACCAACAGTGTGGTAGACAGGACCTCGCAACTAACAGAGCGGACCCATACCCTGGGAAACCGACAGACTGAACGCGAGGGGGAGGGCTTGGCCCGCGGATACCACGTGAACCGCGAACACAGCGAGAGGCACAGTCGGGGGACCTCGCCTCAGCCAGTGTGCAGCAGCACCGAGGATGGGGACAGTACGAGACTCGGCGATCCCCCGCGTGGCGAGGGGTTAGGCCACAAAACAGCGCAGCCTGAGAAGGCGGCAGACTACGACGATACAGACCTGCAGCGGGACTTGAATAAGATCGTCGGCGACCCACCCCAGCGCGGTGAGGGGGTAGACCGCAAGGCACCCCTGCGTGGCGAGGGGTTAGGCCACGGAAATCCCCTGCGCGATGAGGGGGCAGGCCGCAGGACCAAAGGCAAGCAGAGGCTTGAGGCGGAAGCCTATGACGTGCCCAATGAGCAAAACGCGGACCTTTTGACCAACAGTGTGGTAGACAGGACCTCGCAACTAACAGAGCGGACCCAAACCCTGGGAAACTGACAGTCTGAACGCGAGGGGGGGGGCACGGCCCGCGGATACCACGTGAACCGCGAACGCAGAGAGTGGCAAAGTCGCGGGACCCCGCCCGAGCCAAGGGGCAGCAGCACCGAGGATGGGGACAGTGCAAGACGCGGCGTACCCCCGCGCGGTGAGGGGTTAGACCGCAGCAGGCCCCAGCGTGGCGAGGGGTTAGGCCACGGAGTACCCCAGCGCGGTGAGGGGTTAGACCGCAACGATCCCCAGCGTGGCGAGGGGTTAGGCCACGGAGGACCCCACAGTGGAGAGGGGACAGACAGCAGCAGGCCCCCGCGTGGCGAGGGGTTAGGCCACAAGGGACCCCAGCGCGGTGAGGGGTTAGACCGCAACAGGCCCCTGCGTGGCGAGGGGTTAGGCCACGAAGCACCCCAGCGCGGTGAGGGGTTAGACCGCAGCAGCCCCCAGCGTGGCGAGGGGTTAGGCCACGGCATTCCCCGGCGCGGTGAGGGGTTAGACCGCATTGACCCCCTGTGTGGCGAGGGGTCAAGCCACGATGGGCCCCAGCGCGGTGAGGGGTTAGACCGCAACAGACCCCAGCGTGGCGAGGGTTTAGGCCACCACGGAGCACCCCAGCGCGGTGAGGGGTTAGACCGCAACAGGCCCCTGCGTGGCGAGGGGTTAGGCCACGGAGCGCCCCAGCGCGGTGAGGGGTTAGACCGCAGCAGCCCCCAGCGTGGCGAGGGGTTAGGCCACGAGTATCCCCAGCGCGGTGAGGGGTTAGACCGCACCGACCCCCAGCGTGGCGAGGGGTTAGGCCACGGAGGACCCCTGCGCGGCGGGGGGTTAGGCCGCAACGCGCCCCAGCGTGGCGAGGGGTTAGGCCACAGCTCTGCGCCAGGCAGGGCGATCGAGAAGGCCCATGAGTCCAGGGACCAGCAGCCTGGGCGGTCCCTGGAAGAGCGCAGAGCGGAGGAGCGGCTGCGGCCGTCCATCAGGCTGCTCCTCAAGCCCTGAGTGGGCAGCGGCAGCATTTCTTCAGACTGCCGCTGCTCTCGGGGCGACTCCATGAGTCACAGAGTGGCGGCAGTAAGACGCCGTGAGATGAGGCCGCTGGCCCACCCCGCCTCGGGCCTTTCGGCCCGCGTGGAGTGACGAGACCAGGGGCGCCCACTCGCGGGCGGGAACACGCGGGTTTAAAACTCCTCCTCCTCCTCCTCCTCCTCCTCCCTTTCCTCCCCTCCCCCTATTCCCCCTACTCCTCCCCCTCGTCCCCCTCCTCCTCCCCCCCCCTCCTCCTCGGAACGATCGGAATGGGTACGGAAAGAATGGGTACAAAGGCCGACAGCAGTTCCTGAACATTTTGAATAGGACTCGCTGTCCGCGCGGCCGTGGACGCTGCTCTTTGAAGACGAAGGGCCGCCTGCCCAACAGCGGCCGTTGTCGGTCTTCGACAAGACTTGTTGTTGGGCATCGTGCGCATGTTCTCCGTACCCATGCTGGGCGTCCAAATCTCTCCCTCTGCTCCTCCTCCTGCTCCAAGACGGGCACCCCAACTTCCACCGAGCGGGTTGGGGACTCGTAATTTTTTTCCGAGGTTGGAGAAGGCATCGCAAGGATGTGCGGACGTGTCGGGAAGCTGCTGCCTCGTCAAACTGGCACGGCTGCCGAACACGCAGCGGTCTTCGTTGCGGTCACGTGTACCCCTAGTCTCTCTCCTCTGGTCCTCCTGCTCCTAATCCTCATCATCCTCGCCCTCCTGCTCCTAATCCTCCTCCTCCTCCTGCTCCTAGTCCTCCTCCTCCTCCTCGCCCTCGTCCTCGCCCTCGCCCTCCTCCTCCTCCTCGCCCCGCCCTCCTCCTACTCCTCCTCCTCGCCCTCCTCCTCCTCCTCGCCCTGCTCCTCCTCGTCGCCCTCCTCCCCTCCTTGTCTGCCCTTTGTTTCCGTCTGGCCTCGCGGGCGCCCCTACACGTGGGTTGGTGGCCGTCGGGAGCTGGACGGGCCAAGTGCGGAGGACTTCCGAAGAGCGAACGCCGATCGGCGGCGAGGTAGTCGGAGGCGCGAGGAGGAGCAAGGAGCGAGGAGGCGGAGGAGGCGGAGTAGGAGGAGTAGGAGCAGAAGGAGGAAGAAGAGGAGGAGGAGGAGGCGGAGGAGGAGGAGGAGGCGGAGGAGGCGGAGGAGGATGAGAAGGAGGAGGAGGAGGAGGAGGAGGGTGAGGGTGAGGGGGGCGGATGGACTTCTCAGAAGCCCTCGCGCTTTCTGGGAGCTTTTCTGTGCCTCCGGGGAAGGATCCGAGAACGTTTCCAGAATGACGATGAACCCATGCGCCTTCTCAGAAGGCCCGCCCCCCCTCACTCCCCTCCCGGGCGCACCGCCTAGCCGAGGCGGGCCGGGTGAGATATCGTTCAGGCGGTGGCGGGTTGGGCGGGGGGGGCGGTGGCGGGACCCTTTTCAGGCCGAACATGTGTTTTCGAGCCTCCACCCTCCCTGACCCTACTTCATCTTCGCCTTCCCCCTTCCCTGATCTTCGTCTTCCATCTCCCCATCCTCCCTCCTCATCTTCGCTTCTTCTTGCTCCCGTTGCTCCTCCAGTTCCATATCCTCCTCATCCAGGGAGGGGGCATCGGGATGATGATGATGATGAGGAGGAGGAGGAGGAGGCGGAGGAGAAGTTGTTGTTGGAGGAGGAGGAGGAGGAGCAAGGAGGAGGCGCAGGATGATGATGATGATGATGATGATGATGATGATGGTGATGGTGATGATGATGATGATGATGATGATGATGATGATGATGATGATGATGATGATGATGATGATGATGATGATGATGATGATGTTGATAGATGATGATGATGCTGATGATGCTGATGATGGTGCTGATGATGATGATGATGATGATGCTGATGATGCTGATGATGATGATGATGCTGATGCGAGATGATGCTGATGATGAGGTGATGATGATGATGATGATGATGATGATGATGATGATGTGATGATGATGATGATGGGGGTGAGGAGGAGGGAGGAGGAGGAGGAGGAGGAGGAGGAGGATGGAGGAGGAGGGGAAGGGGAGGTGGAGTGGGAAGGAGACAAGTGGGGAAGGCGGAACAAGAAGGAAGGGGAGCAAGAGGAACGAGGAGGAGCGAGTAACAGTAGGAAGCAGCGAGGAGCGAGGAGCGGAAGGAGGAGGAGGAGGAGGAGGGGCGAGGAGAAGCAGGAGGAGGAGGAGGAGAGGCGCGAGGAACTATGAGCCAGGAGGAGGAGGAGGAGGAGGAGATGCAGGAGGAGGAGGAGGAGGAGCGAGGAACTAGGAGCTAGGAGGAGGACGAGGAGGAGGAGGAGGAGAAGCAGGAGGAGGGGGACGAGCAGAATGCGGTGGGATGAACAAGAGTGATGATTGATGCGATGATGTGGGATATGATGATGATGATGATGATGATGATGATGATGATGATGATGATGATGATGATGATGATGATGATGATGATGATGATGATGATGCTGATGCTGAGATGCTGATGCTGATGACTGTGATGATGATGCTGATGCTGCATGCTGATGATGTGATGCTGATGCTGATGCTGATGATTCATGATGAATGATGAATGATGATGAATGATGATGATGATGATGATGATGATGATGATGATGATGTGATGCTGATGATGATGAGCGTGATGTGCTGATGATGATGATGACGATGATGATGAGGAGGAGGAGGAGGAGGAGGAGGACGAGGGTGAGGGTGAGGATGATGATGATGATGATGATGATGATGATGATGATGATGATGATGATGCGGTGGTGAAGGAAAAGGAGGAGTAGGAAGAGGAAACGGAGGAGGAGGAGGAAGAGGAGGATGATGAGGAGGAGGAGCGAGGAGGAGCGAGGAGGACGAGCGAAGAGGAGCGAGGAACGAGGAGGAGCGAGGAGAAGAGGAGCGAGGAGCGCGGAGGAGCGAGGAGGAGGAGAAGGTGGAGGAGGAGGAGGAGGAGGAGGAGGAGAAGGATGAGGAGCGAGGAGGAGGAGCGAGGAGGAGCGATGAGGAGCGAGGAACGAGGAGCGAGGAGGAGGAGGAGGAGGTGGAGGAGGAGGAGTTGGAGTGAGGAGGAGGAGGAGGAGGAGGAGGAGGAGGAGGAGGAGCAGGAGGAGGAGGGGTTGGATGAAGACGAGCCCTCCTCGTCGAGCTCTGCTCCGACACCTGCGCGGCCTTGCCGCCAGGCGCTTCTGCTCCTGCGCCTTTGCTCTGCATTGGGCCCGCTCGTGTCGCAGGTGGTCGGCTGCCTTGCGAGTCATTAGCCGCAGGTCGTTGCCCAGGCGAGGTGGGAAGGCCACAGCGGCCCTTTCGGGGCGATCCCGGGGCCGCCTTGGGGCCATCCTGGGGCCACCCTGGGGCCATCTTGGGGCCACCTTGGGGCCAGGTGGTCTTGTGGCCGTCCTGGACCCGACGTCTCGGGCGTCTCCATGGCTTGCTCTGGCGGAGGTGGAGTTGGAGGCCCCGTGGCCTGAAATGCACACCCGTTGCCCTCACCCCCCACCCCCTGGCCCTCACTCGTGCACCTCACCGTGCCCCCGATGCCCCTTTCGGACTGGACAGGGTTACTCTGGCGGGAGGGGGGAAGGGGATCCGGCAGGAGGGACAGCGGATAGGGCTTGGGAGAAAAGGACATTCTAGACGCTTCGCGGAACCCCACCAGCTTCCCCAGTTGCGTTGCACCTCGGTTCGCGACAGCTCAGCCCCCCTGGCTAGCTCATGTCGTCAATGGCGTTTGGAGCCTGGCGCCCCACCGGTGACTCACTCCACAGGCCTCCCACTTGCCCCCCCTCAGAACGACGGACTTGGTTATCCTGGTCCACGTCTCATACTGTGTGGGTCGTGCCATGGCAGGCACCGAATTTCATGACACTTTGTCCTGTGCACGTGCTCGAGCTCTCAGGATGCCCCCCGCCGTCAGCTCTCCTTCAGCTTCGCGGCTGCTTTGTGAGTGGGCCGGCCGGCCTGTGCCTGTTGTAGCTAATTAGCCTCGCTCGCGCCCCAGACTTTGCTTTCGCCGCCTGCCCCTTCGCTCGCGGCCGCGACCAAAAAACCCCACCAGCCCATCCAGAAACGATGCCCAAAAGGAATTGCCTCGATCAGGGAAGTGGGCAGCACACAGAGGAAGGGTCCCCTAGTGGAGGCCTCTTGGAGCGTCTTGGGAGCCTCTTGGCGGTCCCGGACGCCTCTTAGAGCGTCTTGGGTGTCTCGGAGAGCTTCTTGGGGCCTCTTGGGGGTCTCGTGGAAGCCTCTTGGAGGCCTCTTGGGCGCCTGTTGGGGCCTCCTGGGCGCCTCTTGGGGCCCCCTTGAAGCGCTCTTGGGAGCCTGGAGCCCTCTTGGGCCATCTTAGAGCCATCCTCAGGCCTCGGCGAGAAGGCCCCAAGGTTTGGGAAGGATTTTGGCCACTTCGGGGCCTCTTGGGGGAGCTCCTTGGCCACTTGGAGCCGTATTGGAGCGGTCTTGGGGCCTCTTGGAGCATCGTGGGAGCCATCTTGAGGCATCTTGGGATATATTGAGCCATCTTGCAGGTCATCTTGGGCTATCCCAGGCGCTCTGGGAGTCATCTGAAGCAGTGCCTCCCCCCCAAGAGGCCAACATGTGGCCAAAACCGTAGTACAGTCAATGGTTTTGGCATTGTCGCCGAGGCCTCTCCTCTGAGGGGCGTCCTTGGGCCTCTTGGGGGTCTCTTGGGAGCCTCTTGGGGCCTCCTGGCCACCTCTTGAGGCCCGCTCGGGGCACCCTTGGGAGCCTTGGGAGCGCTCGTGGGGCCATCTTTGAGGAGATCGATCAAACAAGGGTGGGTCCCGAATTAGCGCCGCCCCCCCAAGAGGCAAAACAACTTCCCCACCAGGATGCCCATAATTGGTTCTACTGGGGCGAAAACCATGGTGAAACCAATGATTTTGGTTTCCTCGCCGAGGCCGTTTTGGACGTTCCCGCACCTCACGCCCCCCCCGTCCAAGTCCAGGGGAGGGGGGAGGGGAAGGGGTCAAGACCCCCCCCGCCCGCAAGCCGTTTCGCTCACGCCCGCCCGCCCTCCCAACACATGCGTCGCACCCGAATATGGCCCGAGCCTCAGCATATTCAGCAGTCGTCTTTGGATTGGTAGCTACTGGGGGCCAATCCGCCGCCGCCTCCGCCGCCGCCGCCGCCGCCGCCGCTGCCGCCACCGCCGCCGCCGCCGCAGCCGCTGCCGCTACCGCCGCCGCCGCCACCGCCGCCACCGCCGCCGCCGCCGCCGCAGCCGCCGCCACCGCCGCCGCCGCCGCCGCCGCAGCCGCAGCCGCCGCCGCACCCGCCGCTGCCTCCGCCAAGTGTACTTTTGTACTGCTTTTTGACAGGGGTGGTGGTGGGGGGGCGCATCGGGTTGGCTGCGCATGTTCCGAAGTTGGAGGCAGAGTGTGTGTTTGTATTGTTTTTACAAGGGATTGTGGTGGGGGGGTCGTCATGGACCTGGGTTGGCCCCCAGTCGCCTGGGGGAGGGGGTGTTTATCAAGTTAGGTGCGCTCGCGTCAACATCCGACATCCTCCCCCCCCACCCAACCCATACCATGGGCGCTGATTTTCTTTATCCGCGGACGCGTGTCGTAGCGGACCTGTGGCTCCGCGCGTGTGTGGGTAGTGGGTGGTGGTGCGCGTGCGTGCGTGCGTGTGTGCGTGGTTGTGGTTGTTGTGGTGGTGGTGTGTATGTGTGTGTGTGTGTGCGTGTGTGCGCGTGTGCTGTGGTGTGACGTGGTGTGGCGTCTTGGTGGTTTTGGTGGTGGGCCAGGTGCGTACGTGCGTGATGGCGGTGGTGGTGGTGGCGGTGGTGTGGTGTGTGTTGTGTGTGTGTCGTGTGTGTTTGTGTGCGTGTGTGTGTGTGCGTGTGTGTGTGTGTGTGTGTGTGTGTGTGTGTGTGCGTGCGTGCGTGCGTGCGTGCGTGCGTGCGTGCGTGCGTGCGTGCGTGCGTGCGTGTGTGTCTGTGTGTGCGCGCGTGTGATGTGGTGTGACGCGGTGTAGCGTGGTGGTGGTGGGTGGGGTAGTGCGGTGGTGGTGGCGGTGCGCGGTGGTGGTGCGCGTGCGTGCGTGCGTGCGTTGGTGGGTGGAAGTGGCGGTGGGTGTGCGTGCGGCGGGGCGGGGCGTGGTGCGGCGCGGTGGTGGCGGGCGGATGGGCGCGCGAGAAAGAGGCCCGCGCTGGGGCGAGAACGCCATCCTGAACGACGGAGGCAAAACACCGATCCGAAAATGAGGCCCACGCTGCAGCGGGAGAACGATTCGGAACGATACGGGAGCAGAAATGATGCCGGCACCTCAGCGAGAGCAGCATTTTGAAAAAAAAAAACGCAAGCGAAAACCCAACTCCCGGGAACCCTGTGTGTAAAAAACAGTACGCGGGGGGGGGGGTCGGCTACTCCCAGGACGCCATCAGGGGAAGAGGGATAGTAGTATTCATATTGAATAATTGTTAATAGGGAGCAGCGATCAAGACCCATTCCCCGCCCGCAAGCCGTCTCGCTCACTCCCACCCGCCCTCCCAACACATACGTAGCACCCGAGCCCCGCCGCCGCCACCGCCACCGCGCGGCCCGCCGCCGCCGCCGCCGCCGCCGCCCCCGCTGCCGAATCGCCGCCGCCGCAGCCGCTGCCGCCGCAGCCGGTGCCGCCACCGCCCCCGCCGCCGCCGCCGCCCCCGCAGCCGCCGCCACCGCCGCCGCCACCGCCGCAGCCGCCGCAGCCGCTGCCCCCGCCGCAGCCGCCGCAGCCGCCGCCGCCGCCGCCAAGTGTACTCTGCTCCGAATTCGGAGGCAGAGTGTGTTTTGTATTTTTCACAAGGAATGGCGGGGGGGGTCCCGCATGGTCTCGGGTTGGCTGCCAGTCGCCTGGGAGAGTGGGTGTGTATTAATAGGGAACAGTGATAAACCCTTCCCCGAAGGGGAAGAAAGGGGGTTGGAAGAGGAACCGCCGTAAACTACCTAATTACGCCCCGCGGCCTGGTGGGATTCGCCCGATTGGGGCACCTTGGAAGACAGGGAGAGGGCACGATGTGTGAAGAAGCTGGCGAGGGGGGCGAGAGCGGGAGAGCGCGAGATAAAAGACATGAGGGGGGAGACTGCCCAGTGGAGGTCGTGCAGCACCACTTCGTGGTCTTCGCTCGTCCACGCTGCCAGTGGAGGCATTATTCCCAGTGGGACTGTGGCGGCAGGCGCGACTTCCCGGAAGGGAGCCTTCGCAGGTTGGCTTGCAGGCGCCCATCTAGACCGGGGAGGTGAGCCCCAGGGCCAACCTCAGCAGTGCCTCGGTGTGGGCTCTCGTCGTCGTGGACGCCGTCGAAGTAGGTTTTAGCTTAAATCGAAGAAGACAAACGCCATGAACATAAACTTGTGGCGGATTTCTTGGATCCGCGCTGGGCTCCCCCAGCGGCACCTCGTGCGCCGCCCCTGGCGCGCTCCGCGCGCTAGGGAGGGGGGTCCAGCACGGATCCACGACATCCACGCGGAGAGCCAACAGTTTATGTTTATGGAGTTTCTCTTGTTCTACTACAGGTGTTAAGTATATCCTTGCTGTTCGTAGGATTTGGCAGCCTCGCTGCGCTGCAAGCGCAGGGTTTTTTTTGTGGCCCATGTTAGGGATACAGCTGCTTCACGAGAATTCGCATCCGTCTCACGTGCATGCCTGGTTGATGAAAGGTCGGGTTCACCTCGGGCTCGGCGTCTGAACAATGCGTCCAGTAACGTCAGTGGAGCTCATGCAGATACTGGGGTTCGAACATCTGTTGCCATGTGGAGCCATGCTCTGCCTTATGACTTGCTCGCGTGAAGTTCAGGGCCTGCAGGCCAACTGGCTCACTAGAGGCTAGGGTGTTGCTTGGGCGCTCTTTCGTGTACGTGGGATGGGGTTTGGCGAGAGAGAGCGGCTCTGACTAGAGTGGTTCTCTGCTTTAGGCGTTTCGCGTAACCCCACCAGCCCATCCAACAACCATGCCCAGGCATCCTGATCAGGGATGTGGAGGAACATGCAGTTGAAGAAAGGGTGGGGCAAGCCGTCATACCCCAAGAAGGGGATGATGGAGGAGGGAGGAGCGAGAAGGAGGAGAAATAGGCGGAGGAGGAGGAGGGGGGGTGAAAGACGAGCAGAAGGGCCAGAGGCCTCTTGGAGCCCTCTTGGGGCGGCTTGGGAATCTCTTGGTGGTCCGGGGGCCTCTTCGGGCTTCTTGGGTGCCTCTGGGGGGTCTCTTGGGGCATCTTGGGGGCCGCTTGGGAGCCTCTTGGGGGCGTCTTGGCCACCTCTTGGGGCAGCTTGGGCGCCTCTTTGGGTCATCTCTGGGCCCGCTTGGGGGCATCAGAGACCTTCTTAGTAACATGTTGGAGGATATCGACCACAGGGGGGGGCCTTACTTTTCCTCGCCCCGCTGGAGCTCCCAAGGCGCCTCTTGGAGCCTGTCGAAGCGCTCTCTGGGCGCTCTTGGGCGTTCTTGGAGCCGTCTTGGGGCCATCTTGGGTCTCTCTTGGGGCCTTCTTGGGCCCTCATGTAGTCATCTTCAGGCCTCGGGAGCTTATCGGAAGCGAAAGGGCGAGAAGGCCACGATTATTGATCATCCAGAAAGATTGTGGACGGGTTTGGGCCCCTCGGGGGCCTCCTTCGGAGTCTCTGTGGCCACTTGGAGCCATCTTGGGGCCATCATGGGGCCTCTCGGAGGCATCTTGGAGACCGTCTTGAGCACACTATGGCCATTTTGCGCCATCCTGGAGGCCATCTGAAAGCATCAGGAGCCCTCTCGGAGCCCACTTGGGGCAAATGCCTCCCAAAGATACCCCCGAAAAGCCAACATCCTTCAGAACTCGCGTGTGTTTTGAATGTTCTCGTTGATCAGCGAGGGGGTGTACTCATTAGCGTCGCCCCGCTGGAGCCCCCAGGGTCGCCTCTCGGGGCCCTCCTTGGGTGGCTTTGGGCGCTCTTGGGGCCGTCTTGGGGCCCCCCGTGGGGCCATCGAGTGGCGCAGCGCTCACATTGGCTCTGTCGACGGGCTGGGCGCGGAAAGCTGTCATCCAGCTTCCCCGCTGGTGTGACGAATGGCGATGTGAAGTTCATGGGTTGTTCGTCAGAGGAGGAACAGGTTACCTCTATACCTTTCCCTCGTTTCCCCCTTGTTGGGTCTCCTGAGAGGCCCTCGACAGGGCTACGGGCCCGTTGAGATCCTACGGTTTTTGTTTCTATGTTCTGTGCGTGTGATATATATATATATATATATATATATGTGTATATATGTATATACATGTGAACCAAGGGCTTTGGGCCTCTTCGGAGCGTTCTGTGGAGGCCCCTAGCCTTGCAAGTCGGGCATGTCCCCCTACAGGAGGAAGGTTCAAACATCATTAAAACATAGTCCGGGGACGATGTTTCGACTATTGATTTGACTGTGCTTGCATCTGTTCTCACTATTCCCATTTGTTTTCCAAGCTCCGAATGTAGAAGGACAGGCCCGACCTAACCCTAGCCCACATGGGCCCGTCTTGAAGGATTCTTGGGACCTCCTGGGACAGCTTGGCAGCCCTCCTGCGCTACCTTGAACCATCTTGGAGGCCATCTTGGACTCTCCGAGGCCCTATTGGAGTCATCGTGGGCCATGTTGGATGTTATAGCAGCCAGCGACCCCCGCCCCCGTCCAGGTCCAGGGGGAGGGCGTAGGGGGAGGGTAAAACCTTTCCCCGAAGGTGGAGAAGGGCGTTGAAAGAGGAAACGCTCTAAACCACTCACGACCGCCTAAAGGGCTGGTAGCATTAAGATGTGATGCGTCAAGTTTGCCAGGAGCAGAGTGGGTCTGACTTCTGTACTAGCAACGCTCGTCCAGAGCCACACGTCATGAGGAGGCACCGCTTGACTACCGCAGTGTACGGAGTCCAGGCCTATCCATACGTTACCCTGCGACGCCAACCCATACCCACGGTGTGACAGGGGCCCGCGATGCCTATTCAAAACAATTATCCCACGGAGGTTTTTGTAGGGGAAGACCTAGAGCAATTATCCAGGCGAAGAACCCAGACAAATGCTGTTGTGAGTACCGCCGTTGTGAGATCTGCTCTTGGTGGAGCTCCCCGTGGGCACGAAGCTGGCGAAGGGTGCGCCGCAATGGGGCGGAGCCGCCATGCAGGCGTTGCCGCTGGGGCCTTCGGTGGAGCTCCCCATGGGGCCACGAAGCGTATGCGGGATGTAGCAAAGTGGAGGGGAGCGGCATGCGAGCCATGCCGCTGGGGCCTTCAGTGGAGCTTTCTGTGGGGCCACGAAGCGTGTGAGAGGTGTGCCAAGGTGAAGGGGGGGCGGCATGCCAACCATGCCACTGGAGCCTTCGGTAGAGTTTCCTATGGGGTCACGAAGCGTGTGGGGCGTGCCAAAGTGGAGGGGTGCGGCATGCCAACCATGCCACTGGAGCCGTCGGTGAAGTTTCCTATAGGGCCACCAAACTTGTGAGGGATGTGCCAAAGTGGAGAGGGGGGGCGGCATGCGAACCATGCCACTGGGGCCTTCCTATGGGGCCACGGACCGTGTGAGGGGTGTGCCAAAGTGGAGGGGGAGCGGCATGCGAACCATGCCACTAGCAGCTTCGGAGGAGCTCCATATAGGGCCTCGAAACGTTCGAGGGGTGTGCCAAAGTGGAGGGGGGGCAGCATGCTAATCGTGCCACTGGGGCGTGCGGTGGAGCTCCATATGGGGCCGCGAACCGTGTGAGGGGTGTGCCAAAGGGGAGGGGGAGCGGCATGCGAACCATACCACTAGGAGCTTCGGAGGAGTTTTATATGGGGCCTCGAAACGTTCGAGGGGTGTGCCAAAGTGGAGGGGGGACAGCATGCTAATCATGCTACCAGGGCCTTCGGTGGAGCTCCGAGGCCACGGAACGTGTAAGGTGTGTGTGTGTGTGTTTGTGTGTGTATGGTTGCGTGTGTGTGTGTGTGTGCCAAAGTGAGGGGGGAAGACGGGAGGAGGGGGAGGAGGAGGAGAGGAGGAGGAGAGGAGACGCGGGAATTGTTTTCTTATAACGAGGTTTCATTTCGATACGGGCTGGCTGGGCAAAAACAAAACACTGCAGCGTTCGTCGGTGCCATCATGCGTCAGAGCCCCTGACATTGTCACACCGTTGGCTTCACTACGGAGCCCCGAGTTCTCCATAGAGATCCCTGGAGGCCTCGGGAGAAGTCGCAGGATCGGGAGCTTTTGGGCGGGGGCGAATGTTCAGTCGGGCATGTCCCTCTGCAGTAGGAATATTCAAATAATAATCAGAGAATAGACGGGGACGATTTCTTGATCATTGTTCAGCATGTAGCATGTTCCAAATATGTTGCTAATATTTGTTTAATGTGTCGTTTAATATCCGCCTGTAGGCGGACATGCCCGACCTAAGGCTGATGTACACGGGTGTCGGCCAGAGCGCCAGATCTTGCAGAATCTTGCAGAGCCAGGGTTGCATCGACCCAGGCTGGCGCGCATGATCCCGCAGGATCCTGCAGGACCTTGCAGGATACCGCAGAGCCCGACTGACCAGGGTTTGGGTCGACTCGGGCCAGCACAGTCAGCCCGCATAGTGATGCTGAGCGATTTTCCAAGGTTATCCTTGCATCCTTACTCCTCGGCCCATCCTCGGCCGCCTGCGCTAGCAGCGCCCCGCTGGCAAAGGGTCGACATGGCCTTCCAAGGCCCTTGCATCCGTACACGCCGGTCGTTGAGAGTATGCATGTTGGGATCCCCAGGTCCCAATCTACTTTAGCCGCCTTCCTACTTCAAGAGTCGATATGCTTATGCTGTGTTTTGTTGTTCTCTGGGAGGGCCTGATCCAAATCTACTTTATCCGCCTTCCTAGTTCTTCCTGCCGACGCGTCGCGGAGGCCTCTTGGGAGCCGTTTGGGGGCCTCATCCACCTCCTGCTTCTCCTCCTCCTCATCCTGCTTCTCCTCCGCCTCCTCCTCCTCCTCCTCAACCTCCTCCTCCTCCTCCTCCTCCTCTCCTCCTCCTCCTCCTCCTCCTCCTCCTCCCTCTCTCCTCCTCCTCCTCCTCCTCCTCCTCCCCTCTCCTCCTCCTCCTCCTCCCCCTTATCCCCCTCCTCCTCCCCCCTCCTCCTCCTTCTCCTCCGCCCCCTCCCCCCCTCCTCTCTCTCTCCCTCTCCTCCTGCTTCTCCTCCTCCTCCTCCTCCTCCTCCTCCTCCTCCTCCTCCTCCTCCCATCGATGGTTGGTGGGGGTGCGCTTTGGATTTCGCCACCTACCTGGTGCCTTCCCGCCGCCGCCTCACAACAAGGGTCTATCAGCACCCAAGCCAGGGCCGCCTGAGATCCGATGTGATGCGATTTGATTCGCTGGCTGGGGCCGCGATTCCGAGGCGGATCGACTGCAGCTGGGGGTGACCTTTGGCCGAAGTGACCTTTGGTGCGGGCCCACTGAGGTCCCTGGATCGCCGAGCGCAATGCGGTAGTAGCTAGTAGCGTCCTGCGCGCTCGTGTGTGGTCCCCCCGCGGCCCCCCAAAGCGGTGCACCAAGGGTCACTCTTGCCCAGGGTCACTCTTGCGATTCGTCGGGGCTCAAGAGACGGGGATCAATGCAAACGGGGGTCAGTCCGAACGCTAGATCTTGCAGGACCATGCAGGGCCAGAGTTGCACCGACCCGGGTTTTGGTGCAGGATCCCTTAGGATCTTGCAGGATCCTGCAACGCCTGACTGGCCCGGGTCCGGATTGACCCGGGTCAGTATAGATCCTCGATTCGGTTCGATTCGGGTTGATCTGCCGGCATCGGCCGGGGCCCCCCCAGAGCCAGGCGCGGCGATCCGGTGTCGATCCGATGCGGGACGACTCGCTGGCGGTCCGAGGCGTTTCCGTCCCGATCCGATCTCGCTGTGCGATCCAGCCCAGGTTTTGCGATCCTTGGGTCCTTGGTCATGGCGTAATGTGAGGGCCTGGCGGCCAGTGCCGCCGACCCTGGAAGACGACCCCAAGATGAAGGTGACAGCTGGAGATGTTCGGGAAGGTTGGGACCAGACACTCGAAGAAGAAAACACCAACTTTTGGCGTTCCGCGCTGATTTCTTGGATCCGCGCTGGGCCCCCCCGTCGGCGCCTCTGGCGCGACCTCTGGCGCGCTCCGCGCGCCAGGGAGGGGGGCCAGCGCAGATCCAAGAAATCCGCACGGAGCGCCAAACGTTTATGTTCATGCATGTTCTCTTCTTCTCGACATCCCGAAGAGGTCCCCTGAAGCCCCTTGAGGTTCCCAAGAAGCGTAGGATCCAGCTCAGGCATGTATTTGACGTCACGGCGCACTGCCTGGCGATCCGAATCGTTCCCGATCCGATGCGATTTCGAGCTTCGGTCCAGCTCAGGCTTGTAAGCCTCGAATCCTCGGCCATGGCGAGTTTGACGTCACGGCATCCTGCCTGGCGATCCGAACCGTTCCCGATCCGATGCTGTTTCAAGATTCGGTCCAGCTCAGGTTGTAAGCCAGGGGTCGGCCTAAACGCTGTTTTGGCGATCTGGTGGGCTGTTTTTGTTTCGATGTCGCGTTGCAGCAAAGGCGGATTGAAGACAAAACGAGGGAAAACGAGCACAACACGAAAAAGAACAACACGATTTGGGTCGACCCCTGTTGTAAGCTTCTCGTCCTCGGTCACGGCGTATTTGATGTTAAGTCGGGCGTGCCCCCGTATAGGAGGAATATTCAAAAATAGTACAGAAATAGTTCCGGGACAATGTTTTATACTATTTTTGACAATTTCGGTGTAGCTGTTGTTATTCTTCCCAACCCTCCTGTGTGTTGGGTCCTCGTTTTGAATTCGCAGCGCCAGGCCCCACCTCATCCTCCTCTCCTCTCCTCCTCCCCCTCTTCATTCGACATCACCTTCGTCGTCGTCGGCTACCTCACCCTTCTGTTCCCTCTTCCCATCTCCGCCACCACCACCATCATCAACATCATCATCATCATCATCATCATCATCATCATCATCATCATCATCGTCACAGTCATCTTCAGCACAGCGGACATGCACACGCGGCCACAGCATGGTGGTGGACGGTCGGAAACAAATAAACAACAATCATCGTCACAGTCATCATCGTCGTTACCGCCATGATCACCACTATCATCACCACCGCCGTTTCGGAAGGCGCACCTCTCGCACGCTTCGTGGCCCCATAGGGAGCTCCACCGAAGGCCCCGAGGGCAGGGCCCGCATGCGTTCTCGGGTCCGCTTTGGCAGACCTCTCACACGCTTCGTGGCCCAACAGGGAGCTCCACCGCAGGCCCCAGTGGCAGGGCCCGCCCGCGTACTCGGGTCCATTTTGGCACACCCCTCAGACGTTTCGTGGCCCTTCAGGGAGCTCCATCGAAGGCCCCAGTGGCAGGGCCCGCATGCGTACTCGGGTCCATTCCAGCACACCCCTCAGGCGTTTCGTGGCCCCTTAGGGAGCTCCATCGCAGGCCCCAGTGGCAGGGCCCGCATGCGTACTCGGGTCCATTTCGGCACACCCCTCAGACGTTTCGTGGCCTCTTAAGGAGCTCCATCGAAGGTCCCAGTGGCAGGGCCCGCATGCGTACTCGGGTCCATTCCAGCACACCCCTCAGGCGTTTCGTGGCCACTTAGGGAGCTCGACCGCAGGCCCCAGTGGTAGGACCCGCATGTGTACTCGGGTCCATTTCGGCACACCTCTCACACATTTCGTGGCAGTGGCAGGGCCCGCATGCGTACTCGGGTCCATTTCGGCACACTTCTCACACGTTTCGTGGCCCCAGAGAGCTGGCATTCCGCGCGTTGCGCCAGAGCTATGAATCATTCCTCAACGTATCCCTCCTCCTGCTCCTTCAGTCCCCGCCCATGTGTTCCGTACCGCATGCATTGCTAACCTCAACGGGTGATTTGAGTCGCGTGACTGCGTGCTGAGCCAGGTCCGATTTTCTCCGGCGAAGTTTTCAGGGGCACTGCCCAACGAGTTCTTGTGCATCGAGCGGTCTTGTTGATAATTTCCACGCGTGTAGGATGGGTTGGCTTCTTCGCCAGGGTAATTTTTGTTCGCACCAAGGGGGACATGCCCGACCCAAGTTTAGGTCGACCCCTGCTGTAAGCCTCTCGTCTTCGGTCGTGGCGTATTTGACGTCACGGCATCCTGCCTGCAGCACTTTTGCGCCCGGCTTGGCACGAGACCAGCTGCAGGGCCGCCCGCCGGGCTCCCTCCGCCCAGCGGGGGGATGGCCTCCGCGCGCTCCTCTCTGGGGGTCGGCGTGGTATAAAGGGGTGTGTGTGGTGTTAAGTCGTGCCTGTCCCTCTACAGGAGGACTATTCAGTTATATCGGCGAAGGGCCCAACCATATGCAATTGTGAACACAGCAATTGTGAATATCTTCTTCGGGGGCCTTCGGTGGAGCTCCCCAAGGGTCCACGAAACGCTGCACTGGGTGAGGGCACGCATGCGGGCACCCCCATTGAAGCCTTCGGTGGAACCCCATATGGGGCCACGAAGCGCTGTACCGGGTGGGGGGGGGTGCATGCGGGCAACCCCACTTGGACCGTCGGTGGAGCATCCTATGGGGCCACGAAGCGCTGTATTGGGTGGGGGGACGAATGCGGGCCCTGCCACTGGGGCCTGCGGTGGAGCTCCTTATTGGACCACGAAACGTGTAAGGGGTGTGCGAAAGTGAGGGGGGTGACGGAAGGAGGGAGGAGGAGGAGGAGGGAGGAGGAGGAGGAGGAGGAGGAGGAATAGGAGGAGGAGCAGGAGGAGGAGGAGGAAGAGTAGGAGGAGAGGAACGCGGGGACCGTCTTTTCAAAACGGGGTCCAACACCACAGGATGGTTTGGAAAACCAGTAACACATAGTTTGGGGACGATTTTCTGGAGTATCTTATTTACTACTTTTGAATGTTGGCGCGTATATTTTCTTTTTCGCCCTTTTTGTAGGGGGACAAGCCCGACCTAAGTGTGGTGCCAATCGTGGAGTGGCGCTGTTATCTACGACAGGTGGATTGGCGGTGTTATCTACGACAGATAACCTCGCCAGATCCAGCATTGACACCACACCCCTCTATACCACACCCCTTTCCTACCCCCAGAGTCCTCCTGTCCCTCCTGGCCGCTCCTGCCTCCCCCTCCCCCGCCTTCCCCTGCTTTGAGGGCTGAGGTTCGAGGAGGAGGAGGGAGGAGGGAGGAGGGAGGAGGAGGACCAAGATGTTCGGGCATGTTGAACACTTTTTGGGCCTCCGCGGGCCTTCGGAGAGATGTCTTGTCTCCTGGAATCTGCCCTTTCTGCGTTTTCGCCCCCTTCCTTCTCCTCCTCCTCCTCCTCCTTCACCTCCTCCTCCTCCTCCTCCTCCTGGGTGACCTGAGACGGGCCCACATTTGTGGGCCCGTCTCAGATCTCCCGGGACAGCTGTGATCCTCTTCCTCCTCCTCCTTCTCCTCCTCCGGGCGGCGGAGGCACATGTGGTTCCCCGCACCGAGTGAGCGGAGAAGCTCGAGGCGGCAAGCGGGAACCCAGAGCAGCAGGACGAGAACAGGATTGCGGACCTGGCATACCGCCTCACCCAGTCCGCGACAAAGCCGCCCGACGACCACCTGCAGAGCCCAGAACCCTCGCCGCTCAAGGACCAGCAGAACATAGAAAAGGTAACGAACACGAGCGGCGACCTGCAGAACATAGACAAGGTAACGTACACGAACGTCCAAGTGGGTAACCAACAGAACATAGACAAGGTGAAGTAAACACGGAAGCCTCGGGCGGTGGGAGACGGACCGTACCTAACCCACCGCCCGAGGAAAAGAACCGACGTGACCACCGCCACTACGAGAAGCGCTACTCGCTGATGGAACTGGTCGAGCTGGCGTGTAAGCCGCCGCGAGAGCCTCGCGGTGCTGGAGGCAGAGGCGCAGCGCTGGCTGCCGCGGAGGGCCCGCCCGCGACCTCGAGCTGGCCACGAAGGCCTGAGCCGAGGGTCCGCGCGGCGGCGCAGGCGGGGCCTCCGCCGCGGGAGGAGAGACAGGCGCCTTCGGCGCCCAGGGAAGAGCTGCGGAAGAGCTCCTCCTCCTCCTCCTCCTCCTCCTCCTCCTCCTCCTCCTCCTCCTCCTCCTCCTCCTCCCCCCTCCCCCTCCCCCTCCCCCTCCCCATCCCCATACCTCTCCCTCTCTCCCTTGCTCATGCCTCCCCCTCCTCCTCCCCCTCCCCATCCCCATCCCCATCCCTCTCCCTCCCTCCCTTACTCATGCCTTCCCCTCCGACCTCCCCCCCTTCCTCCACCCTCCTCCATCCCCTCCTCATGCTCCCGATCCTCCCCGTCATCACCATCGGTCACTGACCTTCAACAATTTAACGTCGCAGCGCGGCAGAGGCAATCCGCACGCGCGCTCTGGCGGTCCGGGCAACGGATAGCGCAATTAAATCATCGGCAAGAGGAGGGAACAACATGCGAAAACGGCCGCGACGGAAGGGGGAGGGAGGGGAGGGCACTCACATGGCGAGGTGCGTTGCCGTGGAGCGGCCGTGGCGGCCAGCCAGTGCTGTACCCTGGCATCTGGCGCGGGGCGGCGTTACGGCCACACCCGCGGAGAGAGGGAAACGGCCGTTGGCGTATCCGCCCTGTCTCGTTGCAGTCATCGCATGGATTGGTTTGTCGGTGCTCGCCGCAGTTGTGGACTTTATTGTGGGCGCGGTGTGGACAAAAAAGGCAATACACACCCAGATGGATCAATCCAGGCCCCTGACATCTGGCACATGCTGCCGCTGCTTCTGCTGTTGCGGATTATCCCCGTCATCGTTGCCGACGTGTTCCTCATTTTCTTCTTCCGCATCCTCCCTCTCCAGCCTTTCATGTGTTCGAGGTGCAAGTGCCACAGCTCGGGAGCTGCCGTCTGAGGCCTTGCGAGACAGCGCGTTGTACCTCTCCGCCCGTGCTGCGCATGATTTGGTGGCTTGCTCTGTGTAAAGGTCGGCAACCGCAGTATAACACGCAGAAGCACGGTTTGACTGTTGACTTGGAGGCTCTGGGGCGCGGCGCCAGGGAACATCACTCTTCAGCCTCTCTTGTTCATCCTGCTGTTTTCCCTCCAGCTGCACGCTCATCCTTCGCATCTCCCTCCCCCCATGGCCCCCCCTGCCCTTCAATTCGCCCATGCCTCTTCCTTCCCATCGCCCTCCTTCCCCTGCCCTTTTTCCTGTTGTTCCTCCCATTTGCTCGTTTTTCATCCCCTCCGTCGCCATGTTGTTTCAAGTTCTATCCTTGCGCCCTGGGGGCTAGAACTTGGACGCAGCCGAGGGGCTGGTTCAGACCACCCTTCGAAGCAGAGGGCCCCCGCGCGTCCCATGCCCTACCTTGTCTGCAGTGCCTGTTGTGATGCTGGTACCGCTTCTTGGACCCACTTGTTTTAATCCCGCCATATTCGTTTATTTTGCAAGGCTGCAAGGCGTATTTACCGACCAATTCCCCCCACAACAAAATTTGCCGCAGGACGGGTTGTTCATCGCGCAGGGAAAAAGCAAGGGCAAGGCAAAAAAGGGCCAGCTGACGCCGCGGGTGGGATAACTCCGCCTCCTGCTGCCGCTGCCCGCAATCAGATGTCGCTTCGTCGGAAAGAGGCCCGCCCGTTCGTTCGAGGAGCCTATCGAGGCCCCCTTGGATGATGAGGTTTGCACCTTGTTCGGAGACGATGTTTTTCTGGTATATCCATGACCCCAGGTAAGGGGACCCGGTTAGTGGTAGGGCCCCGGAGCCCCTAAATTGGCCAGGATCACTCAACCAGGTCTGCCGTAGCTGGTGTTTTTGGGGTGGCGACAGCTCCAGTTAGTGTAACGGGGCGGGGGGCGTCCCCCAGTGTACACATCACTAAGCCAGGCCCCACCAAACCCAGTTCTGCCAACGCCCGATTCTTGATGGGAGTTTTGATCATGGTAGTGATGGTCCTGCTGCTGCCCGCTATGATGACTACATGGAAGGAAACGATGAGCCCGATATCGCAGCTGCTGGGCTGGATTTTTTATTGAGGCACATCCGTCCTCCCATGCTAGCGTCCGGCGTCTGGCCACTATTGTCCAAGACCCGCGCGAGACTGTTCGCGTTCAGTCCGCGTTCGTTGTTCCTTCACAAGAAGACGGCTAGGCTCTCCTTTCCCCAGCAGAGCTCTCGCCTGTCTAGCGTGTTCGTTGGGTTTTCAGGAGGGTGGGGGAAGCTGAGGAGAGTCTGGATCCGGTCGAGCAGGATATTTCGGATATGTTGGAACAGGAATCCTTTTTCGAATCTCGGATCGATTTCAGTCTGTGTGCGAGCTTTGGCGATCTACGCGTTTCCAGATCCCGATCCAAAAGGTTGAAGTTGCCGTACCTTTACCCAGCGATTTGTCAGTCATTAGATATGTTATTGCCAATCGTTTGCCTAAGCCGGCCCAGTGCATTCCTCAAGTTGCTAAAGCCGTCGGTCAGTTTGGTGAGTTGTTGGCAGCAGGTCTCTGTCTCCCAGTACTTGATCGCTCTACCTCTCGTCCGCCTCGTTCGCCTCCCCGCTCGTCTGCTGCTCCCGTTCCTTCGGCAGCGCCGGCGCGTGCAGCTTCAGCAGGAGGAGGTGAGAGGTTCAGGGCCCGTGGATACCGATGATAGTTGTCTCATCTCGGGTGGGCGCGTCGCCAGCACGGGTGCTTGATGCCGCTCCACACGAGCGGCCAGCTCTTGCGTCAGAGCAAACAGGACCAGGCTCCTCTTGCGTAGATTTGTCCCCCACCGCATCGGCAGAGGCGCAAACGTATGCCACAGCAGTAGTAGGGGAAGGCCTGGATGATGGTACTACTTATCCTCGTGGCGCTTCTGCTGGCCAGTCATGCATTTGGCAGTAGCGTGCCAGGGCAGACTTGGAAATGTCATTATTGGGTCTTGCGTTCCTCCGGGATTGGTACCAAGTGGGCCAATGCAGAGTGGTATGTGGCAGCGCGCCGCTCTGAATATGATGCTGTTGACGTTCAGGAGCTTCGCCGGGTTCCCGAGGGTCTAGAAGCTGCTACGAAGAGCGCTCAATGTCTGGGGCTGGATGCCCGGATGTATGCTTCAGTCCGAACGTAGCTCTGGGGTCGCATTGGTCTCTCAATATTCAAATTGTTTGTCGCACGTCCCCCTTGACTGGACGGTTATTGTTCCCTTCCGTCGCGTTGTATCTCTGTCACGGTCTGGTGAGCATGGGTTTTCCTGGCTCCAATTGTACTAGCACGCGGGGGAGGGAGCATTAGTCAGGAATGTTCCGCTGTTGATGCAGGTGGCTGCTGTTGTCTGCGCTACTGGGGCCCCGTACTTGTTCCTTGCTGATTGGAATCTCTCTCCAGAGAAATTGTAGGCCACCTGCTTTGTGGAGCTAGCAGCTAGTTGGAGATGTTCTCGTCGCCCCTAACAGTCGCACCTACGAGAGCGCTGGTGGCATGTCCAAGATTGATTATGTTGTGTTCCACCTTTCGTTTCAGGCTTCGGCTTCGTGTCAGGTGTTGTGCACTCCCTTGGTTCCCACTATCTTTCAGAGGCGTCCAGTTATCTTTGTTCAGCGTCCTAATGGCTGTTCGCCCTCTCCTCCAGCCGGGGATTTCTCTCCTCTGGGCGCAGAGGCTGTTGACCTTCTCCCCGAGCTCGATCGTTGCAGCTCGCAGTGGCTGAAGACCTCTGCTTCGGAGTTGGTTGGTTTGCATCGATTTCCTGGTCCTGCAGTTGCCAATAAGTGGGGTGAGCATCCTTCGACCTTGAAGGCCTCTGTTGCGCTGCTTTTCCCAGGTGGAGTTGCTTCCTGTTCTGCAGGCAAGCTTTGGAGTTTTCTGACCAAGCGCCTCGGCAGTTTGCTTTATTTGGCAAGACTCAATCCCGGGGGGCTTTCGCAGCCACGGCTGGACAATCCGATTGCGTTGCACATCTAAGCGAGAAGGGGGGGCCCTCCAGACAGGCCATGGTGGCGGACGTGCGCCAGCCGACTGCAGCAGCTAGATCTGGGCACCCTCTCTTGTTTGAAGGATTATCTGTCTGTCGTGGCCCCTGTTCCTGAGAGCGCCGCTGCTGCCGGGCGCTATCAGAGTTGGTGTGCGTGGGCAGTCAAGTCCGTCAAGGAGTGAGGGCTGTGCAGCGCGCCGCCTCGTCACGGGCAGCTTGCACTGGAACGCTTTTGATGGGGCCCAGAATCCCTCTGTTTACGATCCTCCTCGAGGCACGCTGGCCCAGCGCCTCGAGGCTGGAGAGAAGTTCTGGCACGGGATGCGGGTGCCCATGCCGCCCGCGGGGCCTCGGGATGATCCGTGCCAGGGCCTGCCCTTACCCCTTGCGTTACCTGGCGACCTCGCATCCTTGCCAATGCCGTCTATGGACAGGTATCGTCGGGTGTGCCGCAGACACTGTGCTCGCGCATCCGTCGGCGTGGAGTGGATTCACCCTCGCCGCCATATGTGAATGTCTGATGAAGCTTTACCTTCGCTGTTCAAGTTGTGGGGAGCTACTCTTTGAAGGTATTGCGCGGGCGAAGCGTCGCCCTCGGCCGCGCTCGCACAGCGCGCGCAACCTTTGTGGTCAGCAGCACGCGTGGCCCATGAGTTTTGTTGCAGCGTGCGCTGCTGCACGGGGGTGGTCGGCCTTTGCCCCCTTTTGCTCGACGTTAGGGAGGCCTTCGAGCAGGTTCGGCCACCTACCCCTGCCTCAGCAGAAGTCGGCGCCGCTTGCGTCGGACGCCTCCCTGGCGCGCAGCATTGCTGCTGAGGCCCCTCGCCTCAGGGCTGCTGTTCGGTCCGCGCGCAGGGGCCGGCGCGTCGAAGTCGTCGACTTCGGATTGCGTTGAACGCTCGAACCAAGAATGCCACGGCCAAAGCTCGTCGGCCTGTTAGACCACGGCGGGCAGGCGCTCAGGTTCAAGAAGTAGTCAGCACCAACCTTCGGCCTGCAGTGACCTCCGGCGCAGATGTCGCGGGTTCGAGCTCTCACCAGGCTAAACAGATACGCGACGTTTATCATGAACATAGCGCCGGTAAGCGCCGATTGGCACCTGCAATCGCCGATCCTGGCTGGCGTCGCAGATCCTGCCCTCGACGCCTGTGCCGAAGCGGTGCGTCTCTGAATTGTTTGTCGGGGCATTACTGACCGAGTCTTGGAATCGGCTGACTTATTCCTTCTGATTCTGATGCGTCTACGTGGGCCTCTTCAGGGCCCCGGCGAACTCGCGGTTGCTACCTCGCCTCGGAGTGGGTGGGCATTCTTGCCCCCGATTGTCTGAAAGAATTGCTCCAAGGCTTATTATATATGCGTATATATCGATTACTTTCCCTCGTGAGATCGTTGCCCCAGTGGGCCGCGTAGCCCGCGTCTGGGCTCGGCAACGCGTTTCAAATCGCCACCCCTTGCAGGAGCTTTCTACTGGACCCCTTCTTGGGATCCCCCCAGGACCTTGCCGAGCACGAAAACCCAGGGATACGGGGCGACATCCAGCATCGTGCTCTGCGCGCCTTCCTGTCAGGGGGGTATTTACTGTAAGCGCCAGTGCCTGGATAAATCCCGGTCTGCCCGATCTTTCACACCCTCGCTGAATGCCATAGCTTGTCTGGTGTTCGACGTCGGTGCGGCGCGGCGCCATCCTTCAGTCAAGTAGTGGCGAAGTGTCCCGGCGTGCCTATAGTCCTACCAAACAATGTTATAAGAACCTTCTGTGGTTCCCACGAAATGTTCTAAGAACGCTTCTGGTTGGGACTGTCTTGTTTCGTCACATCGGGTGTAGTTTCTAAGAACATTGTTTTTGCTCTTAGAACATTTTGGGGTTCTAGGAACATTTTGCGGTAGGACTCTAGGAATGCCGGGACGGTCGGCCTCTGCTCAATTCAGGGGATGTTTGGAACAGCGTCGGGACAATCCTGTCTGGGCCACCGCGCTGGCCCCTGCCCCTCGCTGCTCCAATATTTCGTTGCCCCATCCATCCCCCGAGTCCGTTTGGGCCGTTGCTCGCGATGGGCATCTCTTCAGGATGGGAAAAACATACAATTAATCATCGACCCCCAAGAAAATATTGGAAAATCTGGGAATTGGGCGGAAAGACGAAGACCAAGAATATATTGGAACACATTGGGAATCCTTTTATTTGTGTGTACTTATTTGTGTCTTTGGGCCCCTTGATCTCTTCTCGTCGCCTGCGCATGGAGACGGCGCGGGAATTTGCGCCCCTTCCCTTATGGCTCTTCTTGCGGGCTGGGGGGCCGGTTCTTTTGACGGGCCGAGGGTCAATGCCTCGGCGGACGGTGCCCTTACCCTTCTGGTTCAGGACGCGCCGAGCCATATGCGCGTTATTTCTATCCGACGCATGCTGCTCCTAGTCCTCAGTGTGCGTAGATCAATGATACGCAAAGCTTGGTTGATCTGAGAAACCCCGGCGTTGAGGCCGCCGCCTGGGGCGGGCTCGCTACTGCCCCTGGCGGAGAGAGGCCCGTCGAGTCGCATCTGATATGGGACATATAGGATGCCACCTGTGTCGCTTGGCCAAGGTTCGGTCTCATGACTAGTGGGATAGGGCAGGGGCCCATGACGGGGGCAATCAGGAGGCTGCCCGTCTAGCTAAGTCAGGGGCGGCTCTCCGCTTCAAGGATCAGCTTTTGTTGGATCGCGTCGCTCGGTCGAATGTCCTAGTAGCACCTGTTGCGCAGTGCGTTGGCCACTGCGTTGGTTGGAATTCTGTTGCATGTGCCAAAGGATTTTTAGCAGGCCTTCGCTGAATCCCGAACTCGCTCGCTCGCCCCTTCGCCAGTCCTCCCGAGGCGCTCGGGAAGGCGATTTTCACTGGCACTTTTGGGGCCCCAGCATCGGGCGCAGGCGTGCGAACTGGTGGTCCAGTTCTGTTTCCAGACAGAGCTGCTTTGAGCAATTTGCACGAATCCAACCGGTGGTGGCCATGCTGCTTCGGAGGCCGCGCGGTATAATTTCCAGTGAACGCTGTGGCCGGCATAGTCAGGAAACGCCGCTGATTTGAAGAGCTTAGCCAACTTCAGTCAAGAGCCCCCAGCATTACTCCTAGGCTTAATAAGACGAAAGATGACCGGCACCCTCGGCGCGTGCATTCCCAAAACCGAACGACATTTTCTCTTTCCAGGCCTTATTTGACCCAGAATGGCTCATCGAGGGCTACTATTTGGGGCGAGTGGAGCGGGGATGGCTCCGTCGCGAGGCAGAGGCTCCATGCCTGAATGCTGCCCGCCCAATCTTACCCTGTGTTTTTACCCCTCTTGTGGCTGCGTTCGTCGCCTCTCCCTCGGGCGCGCGCCTGGCTCGCAAAGAGCGAAGAGAAATCCGAAGCTGACTGGCTGCCTTCAGTTTTGTCTGCCTGCGAAAGGAGAGACACTGAAGTCAGATCGCCCGCCCTACCCGGCTTGCCGCGCAAGGTCAGCCTCCATTGAGTGTTGAGCCGCGGCAGAACCAGACGCCCGTTTCGTTGGGCTCGTCGCTGGGCTGTCCTTCCTCGTGAATGGTGGGCAGGGGGGTCGCATAACGTTTGCGTGGGGGAGGAAGCTGACGGAACGTCTGGCAGCTTGAACTGCCGTCAGGTTTTGGGACTCCACATGTTGCCTCGTTTTGAGGAGCGGTAGCAGCGTGCTTTCACTTGCCGCTTGCTTGCGCTTGTTAGCGCTGTCCCTCCTTGGTGCCGGGTCCTGCTCCCTCCCAGGACGGTCCCCCCCGCTCGCCGCGGTCGGTCTCGCGTGGCCCTCGCGTTCGTCTTTCGGGCCCTTGTCCGGTCCCCCTCACGTTGCCGCGTGCGCCCTGGGAGGCAACGATTGACTCCAGCCCGCGGCCAAATTTATCCCCCCTCGTCCCTCCGTTCTCCTCTCCCCTCCACTTCCCTCTCCTGGCCTCCTCGCCCTCCCCCGCCCGTCTCTGTCCCATTGTTCTATTTTGTTTCCTCCTGGCCCCTTCACTCTGCTCTGGCCCCTTCACTCCGCGTTCTTGTTCGGCTGCTTACCACTTCGGCTGTTCGCCCCTTTGAAATTGCGTTCAGCCCATCTGGTCCTTAAATAATCGGATTTGTCGTCGCAGCAAATCGCTTTGTCAGGGCGGCGTCAGGTCATTTGTGACGTGTCCGTTTTCGTCGTGCTCTCTGGTTCGTCTTCGTCATCATCCCCCCAGCCGCAATATTCTAGCTCGCGTGTTCAACAAACTCATGCCCAGAATCGATGCGATCAACGTCAATACATTGTTCATATTATGTGGGCGATGATCGATGCGGAACGAGCCCCCTATCCTGGGGTCCCCCATCCTGGTGGTTCCGCCGGTGCAGACAGGTGCAACGAATACCCTTGAATGCGTGAACCCCCCAGGACAAGCCTGCAGGCACTGCCGCATCGGCCGGGCGCACCATGCTTCCGGTTATGATTTTTGTTTATTTTTTTCTGTTTTGGGGGGGTCCAGAGTCACATGTTGAGGAGATCTGGCTGCATTCCCTCCTCCTGACTGTTTCTCGGGGGTCCCAGCCGGTTGGGACTCGCCAGCCGTTTCCAAGGCATTCTTCAAGTTTCGTTCGTGTCTTCCACTTTTGGGGGCCTCTTGGCTCTTGGCCGGTTCGGGGGTTGTCTTGGTTTCAAAGAGACCGAAGGCCCATCCGTGGGATGTGTGTTGACCATGTCTTTGGCGGAATGGCATTCGCTGACATTGCAAAAGTCGCGCGGGGAAATACCGAGAGCACGCAGGAGCGCGAGCAGCCGGAATTCAGGGTCGTGGTAGTATTCTGTACAGAAGAGCCAGAAGACATTCCCGTCAGCGCCTAACGGCACAGTCTCTGATACCATTGGCGAATTTTGCTTTGGAGCACCACGTGAACCAAAATGCTCATGAGGCATTTGCGACGTGTGCAACGACCGTACATACACAATACTGCAGGCTACCATACTCTAGACTTGCATGCGACAGCCCTCGAAACAATTCGCCTCAGATCCCTTGCGGGGCCAGCCCGGCGCGTAATGATTGAGGTGCACGTTGTTGTCACATGATTTTGCACGTTGGGGAGCCTTCAAAACGGCCCAAGATGCGCCCAAGGGGGCTCCAGGACGGGCCCAGATCATCAACGGCCCTGCTGGAAGTGGTGGCTCCCAGCCACGGTCCCGAGGCCTCCAGACAAGTCACGCGCGAAGCCCTCAGATTCAGAGCGCCAAGGAGCGCCTCGACATTCTGGCCCTGGGCCCCTGAAGAGCATCTGCAGCAGTCACAGTGGGGGCCCATACCAAGAAACACCCTGCTTGCCTCCATGGTGCCCTGGGTTGCTTGGGTATTCGATGGTTTTGTGATGGAAAGCGTGACGCTCCCTCACCAACAAGTCAATGGACGTCCTGGGTCTCAGGGTTGGGGTTCTTGTGGAAGGTTTCTTGTGGTCGGGCTTCTATTGTAGTTTACACAGAGAACTCGAAAAGGACCTGAGGACACTCCACTGAATGCCTACGGCAACGCTGCGACTCTGCAATTTTGAGACAGTCACGCGGGACGGAATATCAGTCACGCAGGGGTTCCCAGAAACTCAGGGGTTCGAGGCGTTTACAGAGTGTTTCTTGCAACCCTCACCAACGGGGAGCAACATGCAGCAACATGATTTCTCCGCGAAGCGACATGCAGCGGTAACAGATCGTGCGTGGCGCAAACATTGTCTTCGTCCTTGTCCGCGCATTCGTCAGGAGCATCGCCCATGTCCTTGCGCCATCTTGCAAGTGTTTCTTTCCTCTCCCCCCCTCCCGATTCTCTCCTCCATCCAATTATCCTTGCTTCTCTGTCCTCTGTGCTTCGTCCCTCTTCCTTCTCATCCTCTTGTTGCTTGGGTTCGTCCTGCTCCTCACCGCTGCTTGCCGTTCCTCCTCCGCCCTCTCCCCCCCCCAGCTTCACTACGCCTCCGCCCATCGCGGATCTGCAGCCAAGGGCGCGGGATCCCCCCTGAGCTTGCCATGGCCGCTGCGAGCCCAGGGCGCAACGCCCACGCAGTACCTCTTGAGGGCCAGAGGAGCAGGAGCAGCAGCAGCCACGGGCTACAGGCTGAGCGTGTGGGGGGGACGGGAGCCGAACAACATGCGACCAGACAATTGGACCGATCTAAAATCTTGTTCGCACCGAGCAAACGTCTGACCGAAACAACTCTTGCTGGGACCGAACAACAATATTTGTTCGGTCCCAACAGGGTTTGTTGTTCGGTCCCGTTTTTTGTTGGGGAGGAGGGAGGGAAGCAGGTGCTGACGCCTCGAGCGTTCGCTCCCGCGGCTCGCCCAAGAAAAAAGAAGGGGCGCACGTGAAGACTGCATGCAGGCTCGAACTGGATTGCCGCCTCCTCCTCCTCCTCCCCCTCCTCTTCCTCTTCCTCCTCCTCCTCCTCCTCCTCCTCCTCCTCCTCCTCCTCCTCCTCCCCCTCCTCCTCCTCCTCCTCCTCCCCCTCCTCCTTCTCCCCCTCCTCCTCCTCCTCCTCCTCCTTCTCCTCTTCCTCCTCCTCCTCCTGCCCCCCTGCCATGACCCCCGGCGCCAGAAGGTATGGCTGCTGCTGACGGCGTTGGCGCGGCCACTTACCATCGCAGGCGCCCCTGGCGTCGAGCCTGCTCCTGCTCGCGGCTGCTCTTGGCTCCCTGTTTGCTGCCTCCTCGTGCTTTCTGGCCATGCGGCTGGTGTTGCAACGATAGCGTGGGATGTGGCGCCGCCAGCCCGCGCAGTAACCTCTATCCCCCAGCCTCGGGGATAGCGCGCACCATTCAAATTGACGCCCTGACAGTTGGACAGAGCACACAGAACGGGCCCTCGCAGGTGGGGGGGATCGCCTCACAGGGATAGAGTACTATTCGGAGATAGATGTTGCACGCTATCTTTGCAACGCCAGCGCATCTGGATCCTCCCCCTTCCTCTGGAGGATGATGGTTGATATCTGCCAGGGGGGCGCCCGTGCCCGTGCGGCTGTGAAAACTCAGCCGCTCGCAGCTCAGACCACGACGGAGACCTCGACGGTTACTCAGCAGGCACGCGCTTTGCGGTTTGGAAGCCCAGGAGAAGCGGCGCGCGGGCGGGAGCCAGGAGGGCGCGCATGTGGAGCATTGCGGAGAATGGTGAAGAGAATGAGGAGGAGGAAGAGGAAGAGGAGGTGGCGGCGGAGGCGGAGGCGGAGGAGGAGGAGGACGAGAAGGAGGAGGACGAGGAGTAGGAGGAGTAGGAGGAGGAGGAGGAGGAAGTAGGAGGAGGAAGAGGAAGAAGAGGTGGCGGCGGAGGCGGAGGCGGAGGAGGAGGAGGACGAGGACGAGGACGAGGAGGAGGAGGAGGAGGAGGAGGAGGAGTAGGAGGAGGAGGAGGAGGAGGCGGAGGAGGATGAGGAGGCGGAGGAGGATGAGGAGCCAGGAGGGCGCGCATGGGGAGCATGGCGGAGAATGGTGAAGAGAAGAGCATAAGGAGGAGGAAGAGGAGGAGGAGGTGGCGGCGGTGGCGGAGGCGGAGGCGCAGGAGGAGGAGGAGGAGGAGGAGGAGGAGGAGGAGGAAGACGAGGAGTTGTTCAACCGGCGCGGCAGCTAGCATGCGGGCACGGCTAGGCGACTCGGGCGCGAACCCGGAAGGGAGGAAGGGTTTTCGAGCACATCCCGACGGGAGTGCCAGCAGGCGCGTCCAGGGGCCTACTCGCCGTCGGAGCCATCGTCCATGACGACCAGATCTTTGACCGGGGCTTCGAGGACGAAGTCCGCGAACGGCTGTGGCCGAACCTGGCCGCTGGCCGAGAGCATCAGCGGCAGGCCAGTACGCAGGTGTTGCCCAGCCCACAGGCGCCCCGGACGGGGGCGCGTTTGTGGGGGAACGGCCCCAAGGCAAGGCTGCGCGAGCAGCTGGGCGGTCGCACTCGGTTGCGCCCCGCACTTCGCGCAGAAAAGGAAGGGGCCCACGTTCCACACAAGGTGGCCCCCTCCTGGGGCGCACACCGCGGGGAAGAAGGCGTCGCGCGCCCTCGCGACGCGGTAGCAGCGTGCGCATCGTAAGCACCTGCCGCACGGCACAGGCTCGTGGGAGCCGTCGGGCGGCGCCGTGTCCGCCGTCAGCTCGGGGATGCGCCTTCGCTGCCGCGCACGAAGAAGGAGGCCGTGCAGCGGCGCATCCTGCTGGCTCGGGCCTGCTGTCCGCGTGGCCCGAGCCAGAAACTTGGCCACGAAGGTCACGAGGCGGAAGGTGCGTTTCACGCGTTCCGTCGCCGCCTGGTCGGCAGGGTGGAGGGAAGCGCCCTCTCGAGCAACGCGGTCGGCAAAATGATTGCCCCAGCGCTTGACCATGCCTCGCTCGACGTCGCGTCTTGGCTGCGGCGAGCATGGCCTTCAACCTTGGGCACTTCCACCCCGCCCCCAAGGTCGTCCAACCGATCCCAAATGCGAAACCAGAGATCCGCTGCCTCGCACTGTACGCCCGTCGCCTCGGCGCGCCCACGCGCGAAGCTCGAGACGACCCACGCGCAGTCCGAGTGCGTCAAGTACATGAGACCACCTACAGTCAACCCGCATGGTAAGGATGGGCAACATTTTCCAACGGTACCCTTGCATCCTTGCCCCTTCGGCCCATCCTTAGCGACTTTCGCTGGCCAACCTCGTTGGAACGACGTTCACGTGGCCCTCCAAGGCCCTTGCATCCTTACCGTGCATTCTTATGACACGGGTTGACCACCAACGCCCACAGGGTTGGTGAGATTATCCACACCCTGCGTAACCTCACCGGTCCATGCTGCAGCAGTGCGCGCAGATCCCCGTGGGCAGGCCCATGAGTCAACCATACATGTTGTCACGGGTCGTTTCATGTGGAAGTTTTTGCTTGCAGCTTACCTGGGCCATTTTGGGGCCATCTCGGGGCCATCCTGGAGGCCTTTTGGATTTCTTTGGGGGGCCTCCTGGGGCCCTGTTTGGGTTATCTTGGGGGCCTTCAGGGGGCGCTCTTGGGGCGGGCCATCGTGGAGTCCATCGTTCAAAGCAAGGTGGGTATTAAATTTCGGCCCTCCGTCGGAGGCGGAACAGTTGCCTTTTGGGGCGCCCCTGGGCCGCATTGGGTCCCTCGTGGGTTCCTTTGGGGGATCTCTGGTGCCATCTTGGAGCCATCTTGAGGCCCCACGGGCCGATCGGAAGCGATAAGGCGAGACGACAACACGTATGCATTTTGATGAGTTGGAGGAGGAGGAGGAGGAGGAGGAGGAGGAGGAGGAGGAGGAGAAGCAGGGGAGGATGAGGAGGGGAGGAGGAGGAGGAGGGGGAGGTGGAGGAAGAGGAGGAGGGGGGGGAGGGAGGAGGGAGGAGGAGGGGGAGGAGGGGGAGGAAGAGGAAGAGGAGGAGGAGGAGGAGGAGGAGGAGGAGGAGGAGGACGAGGAGTTCACTTATGGTTTGGAAGCGTCTCGGCGTCTCTGAGGGGAGGGGGTCTGCAGAGGCTCCGTGGCTACTTGCAGAACCGCTGTGGGGCGGTCTGTTGGGGCCTCTTTGGACGCATGTGGTAAACGGTATGGAACTCTCTGGAGCTACCCTGTGCGATCTTGGAGAAGATAACTTTTGGGGCCTCTTTGGACGCGTATGGTAAACAGTGTGAAACTCTCTGGAGCTACCCTGTGCGATCTTGGAGACTATATTGCATTATCTTCAAAGGAGGAACTGGTACCCATACCTCTACCCTCCCCTCGTGTTCCCCTCCTTGGGCCTCCTGGTCCGTCGTCGCCACCGCTGGATTCGCCTCGAACTCCTGGTCAGAACGCACCCCAGGAGAGCTCCGGGGAGTAGCGGTATGAGTACCTTCTGGTGCCCCCATCTCAGGGTGGCATTGTCGACCACACTGGGCCATCTTGGGCGCCCTGATGCGTCGCTCCCCCCGCCCTCCAGGCCCAGCGAGAAGGGGGTAGTCAAGCTACCACCCCGAAGGACGGCCGTCTCGCCCAGCCGCGCTCCCACCACACGACTAGCACCCACCGCGGAGCTGAGCACGGGCAGGGGCCGCCATCGACAAGCACCGGGAACAGATGCAGACGCAAGCCCGGTGCGCCACGCCCGCGTAGGTGCGCCGCGCGTGCCAGGCCTCCCCCCCCCCACCTGCCGTCAAAGAACAATGCGAACGACCGCGGGTCGCCCGCGCATGATCGTATTTTGTATTTCGTCGCATTTTGTATGCTGTATTTCGTCGTATTTTCGTGTCTCGTCGTATTTCGCCGTATTTCCTGGTTCGTCTTACTTCATCGCATTTCGTATTTCGACGCATTTCGCGCAGCTGCAGGCTGCACCTCGTTCGTGTTGGTACTCCGGCAGGGGTGCTGGGCCTGCGCGCAGCAGGCGGTGTGCCGCCCCCGCCCCCCTCGTCGCTGCCGGAACCAAAAAAACACACTGCACGGTGGCCCCGTGGGGCCCGCGGAGGCTCCGGCTCTTGCCGCAGAGATCGGTGCTCAAGAAGCGGGGGTACATGCAAACGGGGGTCGGCCAGAGCGCCGGAGCTTGCAGGATCCTGCAGCTCCATCTGCAGGGTCGCATTGTCCCGGGTTTGGGTGCAGGAATCCTGCAGGGTCCTGCAAGATCTTTCGCATTGACCCGGGTTTGGGCGCAGGATCTTGCAGGATTTTGCGCGGCCTGACTCTCACCCTGGTCTGGATTGACCCGGGTCAGTAGACCCCCGAGCAGTGAGCATGCTGTATGCATGATGCTCCAACCCTCTTTAGCCTTGATCACCAGACAGAAGTTCGAGCACCAAGAGAGCACCGAAACTGGAGGGTTTCCACGCGTCGGGCCCTGCGAGGCGATACTCGTTCGACACTGTTTCGATGATGTTCTGGGTGCTCGAAATTATTTCTGCGATGTGATCCTTAAGTGTGATGGGGGCAACATGATGCTGGATTGCCTTTGGACAGGGATGGCGGGTGGGGGGTCAAGGTTCCGTGTTCGCCCCCGAGAGGGGCGGGATGGGGCGTATGCCCATACGCGGATGATTTTCTCTCCCCGAAGGGGGAGAGCACGGTGGGAACGCTTGCTTCCTTGAACCACCTCCGCTCAGAGGGCTGGTGGGATTAGGATGATGAGGCGGGCGGGTGGTCACGAGGAGATCAGAGAGACGAGGAAACGAAGCAGGAGGAGGAGGAGCAGAAGGAGGAGGAGTGGGAGGAGGAATAGCAGGGAGGAGGAGGAGGAGGAGGAGGAGGAGGCGGAGGCGGAGGAGGAGGAGGAGGAGGCGGAGGGGGACAAGCTAGGTGCGCTCGCGTCATGTCTGACGTCCTACCCCTCCCTCGCATCCCTTACCATGGCGTAGATCTCCTCTCTATTCGCACCGTCGGATGTTGTAGCAGGGTATAGCATTACATGGCATAGCATGGTGTTGAAGATCAACGCGTAGCCTAACGCCCCAAAGTGAGGGGGCTTCTGCGGCCCAACAAATCAACGAGTCGGCACCGAATGTGTAATCGCTTCCGATGTTTGTTTCGGGGTCCCATGTTCTACTTTTGGGGTCCTACTTGGAAGGACCGAAAACCATGCCGTGGCATGGAGCTGGAAATGATGACGCCAGCGCTGCAGCGGGAGTACGAGTCGGAACAAGCGGAAGCGCGGAAATAAGGCCAGTGCAGTGGGAGCACTATTCGGAATGAGCAGAAGCGCGGAAATTAAGCCAGCGCTGCAGCGGGAGCACGATTCGGAACGAGCGGAGGCCCCGAACATGAGGCCAGCGCTTCAGCGAGAGCAGCATGTTGAAAAACACTAGCGAAAACCCAAGTCGCCGACATCCTGTCTGGACAAAAACAATACGCGAGGGGGGGGGGCGAACACTCCGAGACAGATTCCACCACCGACTCAGGGGAGAGAGGAGAGTAGTATTCAGATTGAGCAACCGTGGAGGAGCAGGAGGAGGAGGAGGAGGAGGAAGGAGAAGGAGGAGGAGAAGGAGGAGGAGGAGGAGGACGGATGAGGAGGAGGAGGAGGAGGAGGAGGAGGGAGGAGGAGGAGGAGGAGGAGAGGAGGAGGAGGAGGGGGGGGGGTGGAGGAGAGGGAGGAGGAGGAGGAGGAGGAGGGGAGGGAGGAGGAAGGAGGAGGAGGAGGAGGAGGATGGGGAATCGGCCTCCTTGGTGACCCCTGTGCGCTCTGGCCGCCGCCCGCCAGCCTGGCGTGCGTCTGCGCACGCTCGTGTGCGCCTGCACGGCGTCCGGCCTCCTCCTCCTCCTCCTCGTCTCCCTCCTCATCCTCCTTCTCCTCGTTCCTCCCCTCGTCCTCCCCCCTCCTCCCTCTCCCACCCGTCTCCTCTCTCTCGATCTCTTCCTCCTCGCCATGGCCACCTTTCCCCCTCCCTCCCATCCCTCCCCCCATCCGCCCTGTTCTCCATCGTCGCCCGCTCTGGCTCGTTCCCCTAACTCCTGTGGGATCCGTCCTGACAAAGTTTCCGGCTCGCTTCAGCCATGGCTAAGAGATCATACGCCGAGATGTGTCAGTAGGGCGGGCCGGGCCAGACGTTGCGTCTGAGTTTTCGTCACCGTGAATGACCTTTATGCTTCAAGTTTGCAAACGCTTCACGGATGGTGGGCGGGCCGCTTTCAAAGTGAGGTTCTCGCCTTCGCGCCGCGCACATTCGATGTAATCATGTGCAAGTGTTTCGCGGATTGAGGGCAGGTTGTTTTCAAAATGTGGTTCTCGCTTCAGCGCCTCGCACACTCGTCTAAACATTTGTAAGGACATTCACGGGTGAGGTGCGGGCCTCTTTCAAAATGAGGTTCTCGCATCAGCGCCGCGCACATTCGTGTCAATCATTTGCAAGAATTTTACGAATGGACGGCGGCTCTTGTTCAACATGTAGCTCTCGCCTTAGGTCCGCGCACATGCGTTATTTGTTGTTGCAAGAGATTCACCTATCAAGGACGCTTTCTTTTTCAAAATGCGGCTCTCGCCTCATCGCCGCGCACACTCGTCTTACATTTTCAAGGAGTTTCAAGGATTATCATGGCTAACGTCCCTGATCTGATGTTTTGGAGTGTTGTAGGACTGTCAGGGCGCAACGGTTTCGTTGATTCTCGGTGGTGAAGTCCCAGGCGCTGTGTTCTTGCACGACTCAGGATGGTCAAGACGCAACAATGAGTTCTTCGTGGCGTTGAAGTCCCAAGAATGGTGCTTTCACGCAGTTTAGGATTTTCAGACGGATGTCTTCCAACGGGGCGTTTCTTCAGTGGGACTGAACCCTTGTAGGGCCTCATGTGACGAGTGACTTGGGCTTGCACTGGTCCATCTCTTACTGCTCCTCCTCTCTGCACAGCCTTACTCGCTGCTGCCGCCGGACGAGAGCTGCGCGTCCTACGTGCTCGACGACGTGCTCAGTGAGGAGACGGGCAGAGCCGGTCTTCGAGGAGGGAGGATCGAGGACCGAGGAGGAGAGGACCGAGGTTCGAGGAGGGGGGATCGAGAACCGAGGATCGAGACTTCCTCATGCGTCTAGCCCCTTCTTATCCTCCTGGGGCCTCTGGGCGCCTCAAGACGCCTTTTTTGTGACCCTGGGAAGCATCCAGAGACATCCAGGGGCCTCCATCCTCTGGCGACCTTGTGGAGGACTGGAGAGGAACAAGGGGAAATGATGATTTGTTGGTGGTCTGGTGTGCTCGAGTTTCGTTCTCTCCATTATCGCCCTTCTTCCCTCGTCACCCCTGTCACTTCGTCCTTCTTCTGCTTGTTCTCTTCACCCGTCTCCTCCACCTTCTTCATGCCATTTGTCATAGTATGAGCCTGCTGGCATCATCCATGCACATGTCAAACTCCTCTTGGGAGCACGTAGCCTCCAAACTTTGCTGTGTCTAAGGTCTGCCGAAGGTATGGTTTGGTGCCCCTCCTCTCTTCCTGTGCCACGAGCGCATGCAGGCGTGACGCCGCGTATATTTGATCGGCTTCGCTTGCAGGCGAAGCGCTGTGAGTTGGCCATTTTGATATCGTTCGAGACCGCTGGGTCTGATCATGCGCTTATGCTTGATCGGCTTGAGATTTGAGCCATAAGCCACAGAGCACGCTCAACTCTGGGGAGGACGCCAATGCATTGAGCCTCTCACCAGTGTGTCTTCATATGTGTCTCGGGGGTGGACAGATACCCCACCCTGACACGTTGATTAGTGAATGGTCCGTCTTCGGTTCTCGAGAGGGCGCTGCGGCCGTCATCTTGCAGGCTTGCGCACGCCAGGTTTGGGCCCGAGGTCGTTTTCACTAAGCCACGTTTTACTAAGGCGGCCTCTGTCCATCCCCGAGTGTCTTTCCTCGTGCCTGCACGAGCTGCTATGCACACGTTGCCCTTACCTATAGTCCATGATGCTGTCTTCGACCGTGCGCCGCTCCTGAACCCCTCACCAGCGCTCTCACCCATTGTGCTTGATTCTGAGCCTCTCTGGAAGGCTGAATGCTTCGGAGTTGCTCGGAGCCATAACCGAGTTGGCCTTGGCGACAAGATTACGTTGGGGGAGTCCATCTTGGCAGGAATGAGTTTTTATGGATGTGTCTACAACAGCGCAGCGGATTATGTGATGTTCAACACTCAGGGAGGAACTCCAGGCTTCACAGCGTCTACGATACAATATATCTGCCCTGGCGTGGCAACCACAACCACTACTTCGGCAACTTCGTCAACCACGGTATCTACCGAAACTGAGTCATCCTCGACGGTGTCAACCCAGACTCTCACAACTACAACGACCACTACCACTACGGTCACGACGAGCACTTCCTCGGGGAAGAAGAAACGACATAGACATAAACTTTCGGGGGCCCTCGGCGTATTTCCTGGATCTGCTCTGGACCCTCCTCCCTGGCGCGCGGAGCGCGCCAGGGGCGGAGCGCGCCAGGGGCGGCGCCGGAGTCGCCGCCAGGGGAGGCTTGCGCAGATCCAGGAATTCCGCGGAGGACCGCCGAAAGTGTATGTTTGTGTCGTTGTTCCGTCCTCGACTTCCACCACCAGCACTTCAACCACAACGAGCTCGACCACCAGCTCGACGACCCGCACCTCGTCAACGTCAACAACCTCCACCACCACAAGGCCAGGGGACAGCACAAGTCTGCTCTGCGAGCGGGCCCCCCTGCCCATCCTCTAGAACCCCCTCCAAACATATGCAATGCTGGATTCCTCCGTTTGGGTGCGTTTACTAAACGGCCTAGCTTGTCGAGGTGAGTCTCCTGAGGATGGTCTTTCTGCCCCCTGCGAGAGGACCACGTCGACCTCCACGACATCGACCACTACCACTGGCACCTCGACAACCGCAACCTCGTCGACCAGCCTCACAAGCACGACAGTGTCCTCCTCGACCTGGAGAGTCTGGGGGGCAGAAGGCTTCGGCCGGGGACGCCAGAGTAGGAACCGTGAGCAGCGAGGACCGGTACCTTTGCCATGGGATCGAAGGGCCGCCTGCCCGACGTCGGCCATTGGCGGTGTCGGACAACATTTGTTGCTGGGCATCGTATCCATCATTTACATACCCATTCGGGCCGGACGAAAGGGGGGGATTGGGAAAGGGGGGGTTACGAAATCTGCTGCGTGCAGCTGGTTTCGGCCCCGCCGCCGGGCCCATTCCTCGATACATGGGCGCCTCTGGCGCCGGGAGGCGCCAGAAAAATCAGCTACGTGAGCCGATTCTCAAACCCCCCCTTTGCTATCCCCCCCTTCCGCCCGACCCGACCCATGCCTGGCGTCCACAGTGCAGAGACGAACGGCGGGATCGTTTTTTGTCGTTCCAAGTTTTTCGACGGCCCCGGGTCAGCCCATCGGCCCATCGGCGGCCTCTGGGCGCCGCAGCTCGAGGGCAGAGCAGGCTCCACGTGTCCAGTCCCAAGACTTCGGGAGGAGGGGGGGGGAGGCGAAGGAGGAGGACGACGAGCACAAACCCAAGGCGTGTCAACGATGTTGAAGGAAGCCCTCCTTCCAGGGGCCCTCTTCACAGGTCCCTGCAAGAGTTTATCGTCACTGCGGGACGTGCCCCGTTGGAAGACAACCGTCTGAGAGTTTTCAACCGCGCACACATATGCAATTTCTGAGATTTCAACGCCACGAATCAACCTGACTGCCGCGTCATGACGATCCTCGATCGTGCCAGAAGACCATTCCTGGAACTCCGGCACCGCGAATCACCGTGACTGTTGCGCTCTGACAATCCTAAACCGTGGTGGAGTGCCAGAAGACTCCCTGAAACCGTTGCAAACCTTGTGTATCTACTATGCGCGGCTCTAGAGCGAGAGCCGCATTTGAAAGGGAACCTCCCTAAATCCGTGAAGCCCGTGCAATTCGTTAACACGAATGTGCGCGGCGTTTTGGCGAGAGTTACAGTTTTGAAAGGGAGCCCTGCGGCGCAAAGGCGAGAGACACATTTTGAAGGGGAACACCCTCCATCCGTGAAGCTCTCGCGAACTCTGGAGACGAGTGTGCGCGGCGCTGAGGCAAGAGCCACAGTTTGAGACACCTTTGGCGTCAGCCGTGAAGCTCTCTGTAAACTTGTGAGACGAGCGTGCGCGGCGCTGAGGCGAGGCCCACAGTTTGAAAACCACCTGCCCCCGATCTGTGCAGCTCCTGCTCATGCTTGAAGCGAACGTGCGCGCGCCGCGGCGGGACCCGCATTTTGCAGACGGCCGCCCCCCAGCCGTGAAGCCCCCTTCAACTTGTCAACTTCAGAGCCAGAAGGCGGCGAGGACGTCTCGGTCGAAACGCCGTCTGGCCCTACCGACACGCCTCGGGGTACGACAGGGAGGAGGAGGAGGAGGAGGAGGAGGAGGCGGAGGAGGAGGAGGAGGAGGAGGAGGAGGAGGAGGGGGAGGAGGAGGAGGGGGAGGAAAAGGAGGGGGAGGGGGAGGGGGAGGAGGAGGAAGAGGAGGAGGAGGAGGAGGAGGAGGAGGAGGAGGAGGAGGAGGCGAGACCTTTCCAGGCTGCAGGTGAAACCCAGACAGACGGCCCAAGACGGACGCATGGCCTACGTAGTTCCCACAGGGATGGTGCCAGCGCCGGAGGCGGAGAACGGGAAGGAGACGGCAGGCGAGTCAGAAAGGGAAAAGGAGGAGGAAAGGATGAGGAGGAGCAGGAGGAGGAGGATCGAGGATCAAGGATCAATCTTGTTGACGTTCGATCTCTCCGTTTCGGTCTCGAGGCCTCCAGAGGATGACCGAGCCTCAGGAGGGCGCGTGTTCCCCGCCTCCCGCCGCGGGGGGCCTGGTCTCCACCTGAGGAGCCAGACCCCCCGACCGCGAACTCGATGCAGTCGAGCTCACACGTGGACGGACTTGTCAATGCCGTCCATGTCCGCGGGAGGGGGAAGGGGCGAGGGCCCTGCACGCGAAGCGGCGAGGCCGCCTACCACCCCCCCCCGCTGCTCCTCCCGCGGCCGGCCGCCCCGGGCCTTGGACCATCACCACGTGGACCACCACGCGCTCGACGGCCACCAGCCGCTCCGGAGCCCCCGCCACGCGTGCCGTCGGACGAGGCCGCCAACTCCTCGAGCTCGACGGCCATTGCGACCAGCACGCCGTGGTCGAAGGGGGCCGTCTCGGGAGCGGGAGGCAGCCCAGCGCGCTCCCGCAGGCGGACGACGAGGTTCCTCAGCTGCCACACCTCGAGGTGGCCAAGCTTGCCCTTGCCGCCGCTCTCGCCGCCCTTGCCCGCGTTCTTGCCCTTGCCCTCGCGCTGGTCTGTGCTGGCAGGCGGGCCACGAGCCTGCATCACCACGGGCAGCTCGTCGGCCCAAGCGTCGTCCTCCAGCATCGGCTGAGGCGGGGCGCCAGCCCCCGTGGCCACCTCGCCCGCCGACCCCTTGTCGATGTCCATGCCGTCAGCGACGATGTAGTGCTTGCCGTTCTCGTCCCCGCCCTTCGAGCCGCCGCGGCCGCGGGGCCGCCGCCTCCTGCGCGAGGAAGCCGCTGGATCCGCCAGGGGCGCCGCGACGAGCGCGGGGGAGGAGGGCGTGGCGAGCACAGCCACCGCCGTGCGCAGCAGGCCTTCGGCGGCGCGGATGAGGCGTACCGCCTCCCGCTGGCCGCTCGCAAGCCCAGCCGCCGCGTGCGTCGCCAGCACTGCGCCGCGCGCAGCGTCCAGCGTCGCCTTCGCGGAGCGGGCGTCGGTCGTCGGCGGCATCGGCGAGGCGGCGGGTCGGCGGGGCGACCCAGCGGCGGCGGCGCGTGAGCCAAAGTGCCAACTGAGGCCTCCAGAGGAGGACGAGCGGTAGCTGGCAGGCGACCGAGAAAGGAAAGATTGGCTGGCACGCGACGTCGCAGGTTAGGAATCGGTGCAGTCTGAGGAACGGCGCATTCGAATGGGACAGGCCAGGACAGGACGGGACAGCCAAATGCGGTGAGCGAAGGACGGGGTGGAGGATGGGGTTGGAAGGGTCAACTTGCCCGAACACCTTGGTCCTCTTCTTCCTCCCTCCTCCTCTTCCTCCTCCTCCTTTTTCTCCCTTGGACCGCTGTGGCCTTGGCCGACGGCCTTGGCCGCCAGAACCGCCATGGACTCCTCCTGTGGGTAAGAGAGGAGCAGGAGGAGGAGGAGGAGGAAGAGGAGGACGGCCCCTCCCCCCCCCTCTTTGTTCCCTTTTTGGGCCTTCTGGGAGGTCATCGTCGCCGCCGCTGGATTCGCCTCCAAATCCTGGTCAGAACGCACCCCAGGACAGGTCCGGGGAGTACCGGTGTCGGTGCCTTTTGGTTTCGCCGGTGGGGCTCCACGCGCATGGGGTCCCACGCGCAGGGTCCCGCACCCGCGCGTGGCTCCACACGTGTAGGGTTTCACACGCCGCAGTGGGCCTCCAGGCATGGAGTGGCACACGCACATGTGAGGCTTCTAGACGCGATGCTCCACGAATCGTTTGTTTGCGGTGAACGCGCTGGCATCTTTTCCCTCATCTTCTCTTTTAGTTTGCGAGACCTCCGTTGGCGCGAACCATGTCGAAGCGTCCAAAAGTTTGAATAAGCGTCTTCTGAGCACGCTGGGAGGAAGCCATGTGGGGTGTTCGACCCCCTCCCGTCAAAAGTCGGCGGAGGGTGGGGGGAGAGTTGGGAAACTCTCCTCCCCCTTTCCCGCGTCACTGTCGGGCAAGGGGGGGGCGTTCAGCCTCCCTCCACCCCCTGGGCGCTGGCGACCCCCCCCTGGCGCCGGCAAATGACGACGAGGATCGGAGATTCATGGGGACGCTTACGACGACGATGAGTCCCGTCTGCCTGCCCTGCCGACTCGCCAACACCCGCCCACGACGTCGACGAAACGCCCCGCCCGCCCGTCCGACTGGACGAAGTCGCCCACGACGACGACGGCGACGCCGACGACGACGACGACGGCGACGACGACATGACGACGACGACGGCGACGGCGACGGCGACGACGACGACGATACGACGACAACGACGGCGACGGCGGCGGCGACGGCGAGGGCGAGGGCGACGACGAGGACCAGGACGACCACGACGACGACGAGGACGACAACGTGTCCCGCCCGCCCGCCTTACTGCCCATGACGACGGCGACGCCCGACCGACCGACCGACCGACCGGCCGCCTGACGGCGACGACGACGACGACGACGACGACGACCTGTCCCGCCAACCCGACCGACCGGCCCGTCGACACAGGACGACGACGATGTGTCCCGCCCGCCCGCCCGACCGACGCTCGGCGCCATGCCCAGCGCCACGCAGGCGCCAGGCAGACGACGACGACGACGACGGCGACGACGACGGCGGCGACGACGACGACGACGACGACGACGACGTACTCGGCGACGACGACTTCGAAGACGTTTTCCCGCTGCCCGCCCAACCGACGACGACGACGAGAACGACGACGACGACGCGGCGGGGGTTGGGGTGGGGTTCGAACCTCCCCCCGAAATTCGGAAGGGTTGTTACGCCCTCCTCGCGGAATTTCGGCAGGATGGGCGGGGTTTGGGAGGGGGGAGGTTCTCGCCTGGGAGGAAGAGGGAGGGGTTCCAGAGAGGAAGGGGGGATTTTCAAGTGGGTGGTGACGACTCCAGGGCGGGGGAGGCTTGTATCTCGCACCAGTGAGGCGCACACAACAGACGCTCTCTCAAAAGTTCAATATGCGATCTGCTTCTGCTCCAAGGACGTCTAGCTCGGTTTCAGTGTCGAGCACGACGACGGTCAGTTCGACCCTCACGTCCGTCAGCCTCACTTCGACCACCGCAAGCTCGAGCTCCAGCACCACTTCGGGCTCCAGCACAACGGTCCTCGATGCTTGGCGCGGGTGGAAGGGGGAGGAGGAGGAGCATCCGAAGGGGATGAGAAAGGCTCCAGGTTTTTTTGATCGTGAAAGGGAGGGGGTTCGATTCTTTGTGGGGGTCTGGCTTGAGCTGTCATGGAGGTTTCCAGCGGTCTGAGCAAAAGGCCGCTCTTTCATGGCTGGTTTGAGGGGGTCGGGAATTGCTCGTCTTGGAGGGCTGTGACCCCTTCCGTTTCATCACGAAGTGTGAAGTGCCCATCGGTCGCTGAAAGCAGGTCCGCCTGAACTCCCAGATGCCAACATATCTCAGACGCCCGTCTACTTCAGTAACCGAGCTGTCCACGTTCTTCCCGCTTTCGTCCTCTCCAAGGGGCGGGCCACAGCCCAATCTGCTTCAATCACCTTCCTGCATCCTGTTTCTACCCTCGTCTCCCGACCGACGAGTGACCCAGACAATCGAAGGCCAAACATCGTCACAAGCATAAGTTGTTAGAGATCCGCGCGGATGTCTGAGATCCGTGTCGGGCCCTTGTCGGCGCCGCCGCCCTGGCGGGCTCCGCGCGCCAGGGAGAGGGGGGCACAGCGCCGATCCAAGCAATCCGCGCGGACCTCCGACCGCTGTCCGTTCCAGGGGTGCCGTCCCTGCTGGGGTTCCTTCCGTGGCCTGATGCTCCTCCTCGCCTCCTCCTCCTCCTCCTTCCCCTCCTCCTCCTCCTCCTCCTCCTCCTCCTCCTCCTCCTCCTCCTCCTCCTCCTTCCCCTCCTCCTCCTCCTCCTCCTCCTCCTCCTCCTCCTCCTCCGTGCCTCCCAGGGGGCCCTCGTGTCCTTCGCCGGATGCGGTCGGGAAGCCCTGCCAGGGTTGTCCCTGGGAGGGAGGCGCCTTGGATGGCAAGTGGTGATGAAAGTGTGCCTAACTATTTGGCAATCCGCTCTGAGGCATGCGCGCCAATCAGGAAAGCACGAAGGGGTTCGATCGGGACTTGTTTCGGTCGGACTTCATTTGTCGAGGGGGGAGCCCTATGCGTGCAGGTCTCTACGACCAGTGAGACCAGTAGCACGACGATGAGCACCACGACGTGGAGCTCCACGACGCAGAGCTCAACGTCGCTGTCCACGGTGAGTGAGACAAGCACCTCGACCGCGACAAGCTCATCAGGCTCCAGCAGCACCACGGTCGCAGCCTCTCATGGGGGGTTTGTCGGCAAGGGGATGCCGCGAGGCTGGGGATGGAGAGGGTCCATTTATCAGTTGGAATGTGAGCGCTGGGTGCGTATTCCTTGCGGGGGAAGAAGCTTGCGCATTCCCTCCCGAGGCGAATCGGACGGATGACTTGCAATCTTCCGCGATGCTATTTCGGCCGCGTACCCTTGGATCCCTCAGGAAGCCAGTCCGTGTCCAATGCCCTCATGATTTGAGGAGTGCGGCTGATCAAGTACCCCAGGAATAGACCCTGGCGTGCCGCGCATAGTTTGTCACGGTCTTGTAGAATGCGTGCAGCGCCCTTTTGTTTTTGTTCAAAGTTGGACGCCCAAGGGTCCTTGCATCCTCCTCCCCCGAAGAGGAGGAGGAGGAGGGGGAGGAGGGGGATGATGAGGAGGAGGAGCAGGAGGAGGAGGAGGAGGAAGAGGAGGAAGAGGAGAAGGAGGAGGGGGGGAGCCTCCTCCACCTCCGCCTCCTCCTTGTCTTGCGACCGCTCGTCGTGCGTCGACTGCAGCCGGGCAGTGCTCTCGACAGCCTCCGCGGGCCCAGACCCCCCCCCCTCTGCGGCTGCTGCTTGCGAAGCTAGGGCCCATCACTGATGGGCCTGTTTTCCACCACCACCCCAATTTGGAGGGGGAGGGGGTCCTCCTCCTCCTCCTCCTCCTCCTCCTCCTCCTCCTCTTCCTCTTCCTCCTCCTCCTCGTCCTCAACCTCCTTCCCCCCTCCAACTTGGTGGTGGTGGTGATGGTGCAAAATGCAAAAGAGGCTTATGAATCACGGGGAGCGCTCGACGAGGAAAGTACGTCACTAGACCAGGTCAGAGCGCCTGGGTTGCACACCAATCAGAGCCCGCGTTGATTCCTTGTCTTCTGAGAAGGCAGTGGGGGGCCCTCTCAGAAGATCTCCCGCCCTGCGGCTCTCGCGGCTGCCCCCCGGGGTGATTCCTGCCCGCAGGAGGTGGGGGGGGGCGGCGGGCGATGCGCGCGCAGCGGGGGGTCAACCCTTACGGGACTCAGCCGGGCTCCTCGGGTCCCCTCTGGCTGACCTGGGTTTCGGAGCCACGTGGAGCCGTTCCTCCTTCCCAGACGTGCGATGTCCCGATTTGTTTTCAGCACGGGCCCCCCGGAAGTCCCAGGCGGTTCCCCGGGACCGGTGTGTCATTCTGTTTCTTTTGTTGACCGCCCCGATGCCCGGCAATGGCCCTCAGAGGCCGAACGTAACGACACAGATCTAGTCGTGTGTTTGGTCATGGCTCGAGGGGGTCTGGGTCCGCTGGCCCAGATGGGGGGGGCTTCTGCGAGGCAGGCCCGGGTTCGCGACGTGGCCCCGGCCGGCCCAGGTGAGCGGTGAGCCGGGCCAGCCCGTCTTCGAGGGGCGGGGGAAGCGGACTCTGGAGACCCAAAGACGTGGCACGGGCAAAAGGTGGTGGAAGAGGAGGAGGAGGATGAGGAAGAGGATGAAGAGGCGGCGGAGGAGGAGGAGGAGAATGATGTTGCTGCGGCGCCTGCCAGGTGGCCTGCCTGTGCCTCTGCGTCAGGTCGGTTTGGATCTGCACATTTGTCTCACGAGCGCAACAGCTACATAACTAATGTTGGCCTAACGTAAAAAGGAAAGAGAGGAGAAGACGGAAAAGGATACAAGGGCACTCCCTGATGAGGGTCAGGGTCTGGAAGCGAAGCTCGGCCGCGAGGCCGACGAAGTTGGAGTAACCCAGCTCCTGCAGCTCCCAAGGCTCCGAGTCGCGACCGATGCGGTGTCGTGGAAAGAAGAAGCCCCATGGTTGGCCAGGCTTATGCGTTTCACCAAACATGCGCTTTCGATTTCTAAAGTCTATGGCCCCGACGGTTTCCCGATCGCTCTAGGGTCGTCAATTATTTTCTGCACCAGGTGCGTGGCCTATGCGTGAGGGGCGTTGAAAACCCGTGCCGACCTTGCCTGCCTTCGTCTCTCACTGTGGCTTTCCGACGCCAGCGCGAGAGAGCATTGGAGGGCCGTTTTCCCAGGGAGGGCCCCGCAGTACAAGAAGGTTACGTCTCTGGACCCTCGCGCAAGCCCCCGATGCATGACTTCGCACGTGCTGGTTGTCTTGGTTCGCGAGGAGACTCGCCCGCTAATCCTGCTGGGCCAGAGATTGAGGGGGTCGGGGCGGTGCCTCGGGTCTGGGGAGAAGATGGACGGCTCAGAGGGTGCGTGCTCGTTTCGGTGTCACTCCTGCTTTTCCGAATTCGTTTACCGACCGCCTCGAGAAGGCGGCAAAAGCCTAGAGAGAGGCTCGCAAAAGGTTCCAACGAGGTCCAGTTCAGGATCCCGCGGAGTTTTGGTCCGAGCTCGAGTTCGAGCCGTGGAGACCGCGCCTCGCGGCGAGGCTGAGCAGGCCATACCCTGGTTGATCGCTGCGGGAGGCCACGGCCCGCTGCCGCTTGCCGCCTGCTCACCGAGCGTGGCCGGCCTGGGAAGTGAGAGAGTGGGGATGCAGGGGCGTAGGGGGTGCAAGGCGTGGACGCGCCAGCAAGGCCCCCGCCAGCGCTACGCGGGCGAGTGGAGGCACGGCTCAACCCTTATCAGGCCCGCCTGGCTTATTTCCTTGAGGAGGAGACCCACGCCCCTGGCGCTTCGAAGGCGCCCACAGGCTTCAATCACTTTGTATGCTCGAATGTCGTTCCTGGGCCCTGGGGCCGTCACAACAATGATTAGATACAGAGGAAATGACCTTGGTCAAGGTGGTGAAACAGACCAGACGTTGACGGCGCGCCAAGAGCGGTTGGACAACAGGAGACCTTGGAGATGGCAGGGGGTTTTCTTTGGAGGGCCTCCCGCTTTCTGGCGCGCCTTCTCAGATGCCTCCAAGCCTCTCTGAAGAGCACCTCCTTTCTCATACGTCCACATCTCCTCTCTTCGCCGACAGATCACTTTGGCGCAAGAGCGCGTCACGCCAAACGTCACACCGAAGTTCGCAGACATCTCGTGGCGATGCACATCGTGATGGCAATGACGAAAATGCTGACGATATGTTGATGCCGGCGATGTCAGTGGTGATCATGATGACGATGTTGGTGATGATGGCGAGCTGACCGTGGTAATGATGATGATGATGCTGCTGATGCTGATGATGATGATGATGGTTGTGATGGTCGTGACGGTGGCGATGATGATGTTGATGATGATGTTGCTGATGATGATGGTGATAATGATGATGGTGATGCTCTTGCTGTTGCTGGCGACGGCGATGGTGATGATGATGGTTCTTGATGAGGCTGATGAGGCTGTTTCTGGTGATGGCGGTGACGATGATGATGCTGATGATGACGAAAAGGGGGAGGAGGAAGATAAACAGGATGACGCTGATTCTAGTAGTGCTGGTGATGATGGTGTTGATGGTGAGTTGGTATAATGGTGGTGACGGAGGTGATGATGATGGTGATGATGATGGTACTGTTGCTGATGCTGGCAGTGGTGAGTAGGATGCTAAGGATGCTGATGATGTGGCTGATAATGATGGAGGAGGGGGGGGAGGGAGATAATAAATGGGGCCGCCTTGGAGCTCTGGAGCTCGGCGATTGGAGCCCGCTTCTTCCCCTCGCCCTCACCATCCTCCTTCTACCCTTCTCCCTCCCCCTCCTCTTCGAACCCCATCTCACTCTCTGTCCCTCCCCCTGTTCCCCCATTCTCCTCCCCCTCCTTCCCCTTCCCTTCCCCCCCTTCCCTCCTCCCTCCCTTCCCGGATTCCCCTGGTTAACCTTACAACGCCCCGGGCGTTTTGTTGTTTATCTGTTGTGTCTTTGGGCTTTGGACAGGCTAGAAACGCAAAGCAAACGCGACGTTCCTTTGGCGCGTTTTGAAGGTAGTTGTTCTGGCGTGTTTCGGGCTTTCGGTGTGGATCATGTTGTTTATCATTGTTTGTTTTTGTTCGAGGGTTGCTCATTGGCTTCCCCGTCGTTTTCTCCCGTTTTTGCTGCCTCCCGTTTCTCCCGCTCCGCGCGCAGAGCAAAAACATGCGAACGCCCTGACGCCAGTCTAACACCGGCGCGATACAGGCCCACAGGCCCCGCGGCAAGGCCGCAGAGACGGCTGGAGAAGAGCAAGAGGAAAACATTACAGTACAAAAGGGATTACTAGACGCAAGGATACCAAACTGAGGACGTCGTGGACGGCAGCGTTAAGCCACGCAGTCAATTGATCTGAAAACTCCGTGAACTTTTTGTTTTGTTGATGGGACCGAAAGCGCCAAAACAACTGATTTTGAAAACGCCGAGCTTGAGACGCTAAAAATTGCCCAGGGCATATCTAGGACGAGCGAGATTCCCCACCCCCCCCCCTCCCGCTCCTCCCCTGCCCCTTCCTCCCCCCCTCCTCGGAGCGGTGGTGGTGGAAGAAGGGCGGCGGACGGAGTGGACGTCGGATGCAGGATGGAGCTGGGAGGAGGGGGAGGACTACTTGGAGGGGGGAGGGGCGGCCAGGGGACGGGATGAAGAGGGAGGGGGCGCGCGGAGAGTGGAAGGAGGCGTCGGGGAAATATCCAGTTGACAAGCAGCAGCGAGACGAGCACCTCGACGGCCACCACCTCGACCGAGTCGAGCAGCACATCGCTGTCGACTTCGACGATGACGAGCACCTCGAGTGCAACGTCGAGCAGCGCGACGAGCAGCACGAGCATTACTGCTACCTCGCCCACCATGACCCACACGAGCACGGATATCGCGGGTCCACTGAAAGGTTTCAGAAGTTGGCGGCGAGCACGGGGGGGAAGTATGAAGGAGCAGGCCATCTCAGAAGGTGGGGGGGATTTCTCAGAAGCCCTCGCGCCTTCTGAGAAGTTTTTTGTGCCGTCGGGGGAGGCTTGGAAAACTTATCACAAGGCCCGGGGACTGCCGAGCATTCTGAAAAGGCTCGTCCCCTCCGCCGCAAAAGAAACGCAGACACCCTGCACTGGATTGCTCCGGGGCCTCAGGGGAGGGTGGCGGTGTATACATCACCACTGGGAGCCAGCGACTTTGCACACCATCCCCTCCTTGCAAGTACATGCAAAGTTCGTCGGAGGGCGTCTGTGTACGGTAGGTCCACGTCGTGTCGACCTGCGGCGACCCCGCCGCCGGCGTTCAATGTTGAACGCCGGCAGCGACCGGGAATCGACCGATGTTGAACGACCGGACGTTGCGGGAACGACCGATCGTTTAGAGTTGAACGATGATCTAACGTTGGGGTCTACACGACACGGACCTGTCGTAGATTAATGATGCTCCAACCTACTTTAGTTAGCCTTGACCACCAGAAAGAATTTCGAACAACCAGAAAGTACCGACACTTGAGGGTTTTCACGTGTCGGGCCCTGGGAGGCGACACTCGTTCGATACCGTTTCGATGCTTTCCTGGGTGCTCGAAATTAGTTCTGGGATGTGGTCCCTCAGTACGATAGGAGCAAGAGGATCGTACATATCTGTGTGTATATCTACTCTGGATTCCATAATAAAGTAGGGTGGGTCACATTTGGCGGGGGGGTCTGATTTGAGCTGTCTTGAAGGGTTCGGGGGGGTCTGGGCAAAGTGCCGCCCTTTCATGGATGGTCTGGGGGGGTTTAAAACTTCTGGTCTGGGAGGGTTGTGACCCCCTCCCTTTTATTACGAAATCTAGAGTATACAATATATATATATATATATAATATATATATATTTATATTATATATTATATATATATAAAAATAAATGAAATTCAGGTACAGATTCGTGGCGCACCTTCTCACTTTCCCCCCCGCGGGCTCGCCGCCGAAGGGAGGGCCTCGCCCTCCAGAGCCGAGGGGGGCCGCCGCGCCTCTCCCCCCTCGGCCGGCGGGGCGGCGGAAGACGGGCGGCAGGCCGGCGGGCAGGCGGCCGGCGGGGCGGACGGCTCCGCCGGCGGACGGCCGTCGGAAGCTGGCGGAAGTCGGGGGAGGAGCAGGCGGGGCTCAGGAGGCGGGGGTCAATTCGGCGGCGAGCGAGGGGGGGAAGTGAGAAGGAGAAGGCCTTCTCAGAAGGTTCAGAAGTCCCCGGGCCTTCTAAGAAGCTTTCTAAGCCTTCCCCGAAGACGAAGACGACTTCTCAGAAGTCGCGAGGGCTTCTGAGAAGTCCCGCCGCCTTCTGAGAAGGCCTTCTCCTTCTCATTTCCCCCCCTCGCTCGCCGCCGATCAATGCAAAGGGGGGGTCAGCAAGAGAGCGCCTGGTCTTGCAGGATCCTGCAAGAACAGGGTCGCATTGACCCGGGTTTGGGTGCAGGACCCTGCAGGATCTTACAGGAGCCGTCGCATTGACCCGGGTTTGGGTCCAGGATCTTGCCAGAGTCTGCAAGGCCTGATTGACTTGGGTCTGGATTTGCCCCAGTCAGAAGATCCCCGAAACAGGAACCCATACCTCCACCCTTCGCTCGTTTTCCAGTTTTTTGGGGCCTCCTGGGAGGCCCTCGTCGCCGCCGCCGAATTCGCCTCGAGATTCTGGTCAGAGCGCACCCCGTGAGAGGTCCGGGGAGTAGTGGTATCAGTACCGTTTGGTCTCCCCAGGAAGTACAGAGCTCGTTTCGTTTCCCCCGATTCGATTCGATTCGATGTCGACGGATTCCAGTTCCGATTCGATTCGGCCAGGGGTTCCGATGTGGGCCATGATCTCTCACTGGACGCATACAAGCCTGCCGATGTCTGCCGATTTGTGTTGTTTTCCGACTCGGCTGCCGATTTCCCCCGATCTGATTCATGTCGATCGCCGATCCGACATCGATTCGATTCGGGGATCGCCTGGAAGTACAGTGGGGGCCCATGCCAAGAAACACCCTGCTTGCCTGCAGGGTGCCCTGGGTTTCTTGGGTTTTGATGGTTTTGCTTTTGGGAAACGTGACATTCCCACACCAGACATCAATGGACGTCCTGGGGTCTCAGAGTTGGGTTTCTTGTGGAAGGTTTCTTGTGGACTGGCCCCCCACTGTAAGACGGGCCCGCCCGAGATTCAGAGGAGGAACACGTACCCATACCGTTACCTTTCGGCCGTTCTCTTCTTGTGGGGCCTCCTGGGAGGCCCCGGTCGCCCCCGCTGGATTCGCCTCGAACTTCCGGTCAGAGCGCACCCCAGGAGAGGTTTGGGGAGTAGCGGTATCGGCATCTTCTGGTATCCCCAGAGATTGGGGCTCAAGAGACGGGGGTCAATGCAGACGGGGGGATTTCTCAGAAGACCCCCGCGCCTTCTGGGAGGTTTTTGCTGTGTCTCGGGGGGAGGCTTGGAACTGCTCAGGGGGCCGGGGGACTTCCGAGCCTTCTGCGAAGGCTCGCCCCTTCTCCTTTCCCCCGCCCCCGGGGCTCGCCGCCGGAGACGGGGTCTCGCCCTCGAGAACCCAGGCAGCATTGGCGGCGGCAGCTCGGCGGAAGCCGGGGCCGCCGGCGGACGGCCGTCGGAAGGCGGCGGAAGTAGGGCTCGGGACCTCGCAGAGGGGGAGGGGGCCACAGGCCTCGGCACCGCTCGGACGTGTGCATTGTTCCTTCGGCGAGGACCATCGAGGAGCATGTTTGATGCATTGGGCGAAAAAAAGTCACGCACGAAACCGAAAAAAGCACAGGGAATGGACGTCCGAGCGATGGCCAGCGGGGGGGGCGGGAGTTCGGTCCGTTGGCGCATCGATCCGCAGAACAGCTGTGCAAAACGAGGTCTCTGGCCGCCGCCAGAACCCGAGAGGCGTCGACAGTCGGAAATTCGGAAATTCGGTGCACCCGCGGATCGAACTCCCCCCCACCTCTCAGGGTCCCCCCCCCTTTGGGGGGCCCAGACATCATCGAGGATAATCGAATCCCCAGCCCTAAGGCTCGTAGGCCGCTCGTCGATCCCTGAGCGGCCGCCGCGGAGGGCAAGGAATGGGTCAGAGGAGGCAGGGGTGCCCATACTGGTACCCCTGCCTCGTTTTTGCATCTTTGGGGGCCCCTGGGGAGGCCCTCGTCGCCACCGCTGGATTCGCCTCGAGTCTCAAGTCAGAGCGCACCCTTGGAGAGGCCCTGGGAGTACCGGAGTCAGTACAGCTCGGTCTTCGAGGATAAAATCATCCCTGACCCTAACAGCTTAGTAAAGACGTGGCTTCACTGAGGTCTGGGCGGTCTGGTATGACACATCGAAGACCCCCTATGCCTAATGTTCTCTGGCCCGCCTAACTTATGTCGCCTCCCGAAGACTTAGGGGTCCTTTTCATGCCTAATCAAAACAGGCCCACCCGAGATCGGGGCTCAAGAGACGGGGGTCAATGCAGACGGGGGTCAGAGCGCTGGACCTTGCAGGATCTTGCAGAGCCAGGGGTGCACTGACCCTTGCTTGGGTGCAGGATCCTACAGGATCCCGCAGGATCTTGCAGGATCCTGCAAGGCCTGACTGACCGGGGTCTGGATTGACCCAGGTCAGTAGATCCCCGACAAGAGATGACAACATGTTTGCATTCGGGGTTTCCCGAACCGCGCAGTTGGAACTGATTGGGGACACTGTAGTGGTCTGAGCTCACCGCAATGCCTTAAAATTCTTGCAATGCGTGTGCGTCTGGATTGCGCGCGTGAGCGTGTGCATGTGCGTTTGAATGCAGATGGACATACACGATACACCACGGTGCAAATTCAAGTCGCAGTTACAACACATGCGCACAGATGCCCGATGCAAAACGAGGAGATCGTGGTTTGGCAAAGGTACGTGTAAGTGTATTTATATATATACACATGAATAGGTGTACGCATGTTCAGTAATGTATTTGAGCCGTGCGCAGCTGAAAGCACATGCGCATGATGATGGAATGGACATGAGCCTGAGTGTTCGCACTCGTCCGTACCTATTACGTGCCGCTTTGACGTGCGCGCGCATGTTTTAGTGTAGTCGCAGCGCTGGCGGACGCTCAGCGCACACGCTCAAGCACGCACAAGGAAATCGCGCCTCAACACGCGCACGTATCTATATCGTCGCACTTCGGTCGCGCAGGAAAATTCAGACAGCGCCTCCACCGTATGCAGGCGGTGAGCCCAGCCTCTGGAGCTCTTGGGTCTTCTTCCCCTGGGTTCATGTCAGTACGGTAGGTTCGCGCCGCGTTGTCGAAGCGGCGACCCTAGCGCGTGCGTTCAATGTGAAGCACCAGCAGTGGCTTGGAGTCGGCCGATATCGAATGATCTGCGTTACCGGATGGCTTGATCGTTCAAGATAGGGTCCACGGGGTGCCAAAACCAGCGCCGTCGTCAACGCGACGTGAACCCGCCGTAAGCAAGTTGCATACACAAGTATTCCTGTCACTGAGTTCTCAGCTTCCTGCCTCCAGATTCCTCCATGCACAACAGAACGCTCTAGCCGAATGGCAGTTCCCCCGAGGGCACAAGCAGCACGAGCATGACGACCACCAGTGCGACCAGCAGCACTGCTACCAGCAGCACCCTGACGAGCAACACCCTGACCAGCACCACCCTCACAAGCACCACCGGGAGCAGCACCACTTCATCCGCGAGCAGTACTACCGTGAGCAGTGTGACGGTCATCTGTTCCACTCCTTGACCTTCCCGTGTGGGGCTGTAGGGAGGAGGGGGCAGGTGAGGAGGAGGGCAGGATCCAAGCGAGGGCAGCGATGGGCGAGCGCAGCAGGCTGGGCAGTTGGCGCAGCGGTGGCGATTCTCTGAGCGCAGCGGTGATGGCGGTGAGGCAGCTCTATATCAACATGGCAGCAGGGACCACGTGGAAAATTGACAAGCAGGGGCCTACAACAGTCTAGTCTCGGATGCTATACGCGTTTGTTTTCGAGCATCGTCGAGGAGCTGGGCGATTGGAACAGTGGGATGCGCGTATTCCGACCCCAGGGCCATCCGTCATCATCCGCCCTTGTCGCATGTCTCTAGCATGGGTTGAAGCCTAGGCCGAAACATGCCCACGAGGTCCAGGAAGGTCCGAGCCTGCAGTGTGGGGACAGGTTCAGCTGAGAATGTTCTGCGGATCGAAGACTCGGGACGTACGCCATCATGCGTGCCGGTGCTGCAGCCTGCGTTCCCAGCTGCCCGTGTGGGGTGATGGCCCCGCTGGTTCTCACACAATCGACGCCCGGGCCCCATCTCAGGATGATGTAGTTCTGGCCATGCTTCGCACAGCTATCGTGCGCCGATGCAAGTTGATAGTTACCAGTGTGTGTCATGGGTTTACGCGAGCGATGCATCTCGGGTGCGGCAGGGGCCAATGCGTGATGAAATGGAATTGCATGTTGGTCTGGTTGTCGGTGGGGGCATGGCACTCATTTCGTTGCAAGTTCAGTCGTTTTTCCTTCAAATGCCTGGGTCCTGTGATGTCATCCTTCTGCATCTCCTCTCTGTTTGTAAAGCACATTTTCCAGGCGACGAGCTCCACAGAGAGCAGCACCACGCAGAGCAGCTCCACGACTGCAAGCACGCACACCGTCAGCTACACCCAGACGAGCAGCATCTCGCTGACTACCACATCGGGCTCGACCACGTCTGCCTCCTCGACTTCGGTGTCCACGACGACCGCCTCCTCCACCACGGTCTCAACGACGACGGAGTCGACGACTTCGGAGACGAGCAGCAGCACATCTGCCTCCAGCACCACGGCCTCCAGCACAACTGGCTCCAGCACTTCTGCCACCACTGGCAGCAGCACAGCAACCACGGAGACCGCGACGACGAGCACCCGCACCACGGAGACCGCCACGTCGAGCACCACGGACACCGCTACGTCGAGCACCACGGACACCGCAACGTCGGGCACTACGAGCACCGTCACGTCGAGCACCACATTTGCCACCGTGACCGCCACGTCAAGCACCAGTATCACCGGCAGCACCACGAAAACGCAAACGAGCGCCACAGAGTCGAGCAGCTCCACCGTCAGCACGAAGTCTACCACCACCGAGTCGTCCACGACCGAGTCGTCTACGACCACGGTTTCGCGCACGTCGACGACAACCGTCAGCACGCTGACTACCACCACTGACTCGTCTACGACCACCGTGTCGACCACGCTGACTTCGTCTACTGCTTCCTCCACGGTCCCCTTTTCTCTCCCGCGTCTTGCCCCGTCCCCATCGCTCTTCTTGCTGTCGTTGTCCTGTCAGCACCTCTGCCTCTGCTGCTGCATGGAGGGGCATGGGGCGGTGATCGAGCGAGGACGCGGCGAGGGGGAATAATCGAATGCGTCAAGGAGGCGAGCTCAGGGAAGAGAAGCGGAGCAGAGGGGAGAGGAAGCGGTCGCGGTCGAGGTGGGGAGGGGAGGGCGAGGAAGGGACGGGCAGTGGTGAGGAGATTCGGGGCAGTGGGAGGGGGGAGTGGTGAGGGGGGGGAGCGGGAAGGCAGACCGTTTCTCCCTCCTCCGCCTGTTCCTCCACCTTCCTTTTTTCCTTCTCCCCTTTCTCCACCCTCCTCTCCCCTGCTCATCCCTCTTCGACCCTCTTTCTTCACATCGTCTTCCTCGTTTTCTTATAGTTAATATCATTACTATGCTTCGTCTTCCTATCATTATTCCTATTGCTCCTCCTCCTCCTCAGTACTCCTACTCTTACTCTTTCTCATCCTCCTCCTTCTCCATTCCTTCCCCTGATGAGTAAGTCTTGACACTTCGCGTATACCCACCAGCTCTTTCAGATACATGTCGCCAGGCGAGTCGTCTTGATCAGGGACTTGTAGAAGCATGCAGTGAATCAGTCGCCATGGAAGTGTTTCTCCCCAATCAGTGCTTGCACTGAAGGGGTCCTAGTGGAAGCTCAAAGATTTGGCGAAAGTTTCCTGCCGATTTTGGCAGCACTCGGGATTCCCGGGTTCCTGGGTTCCCGGGCTCCCGGGTTCCGGTTACCATACCATGATTGGGTGTTTTCTCTGGTGTAGTTTTTGGTCGGAGGTCTCTTGGAGCCCTCTTGGGACTCCCTCTTGGGGTCCTCGTGGAGGCACTCTTTTGGGGCACTCGGGGGGCCCTCCTGGGGCTTCTTTGAGGGTTCTGGGGGGCCGCTTGGGGTTCTTGGGGCGGGTCTGGCATCGAAGCAGAAGAAGAACAACAGCATAAACATTAATTTTCGACTCTCCGCGCGGTTTGTTTGAATCTGAGCTGGGGGCCCTTAGCGGCGCCCCCCGCGCTGCCCCTGGCGCGCTCCGCGCGGCAGGGAGGGGGGGCCCAGCACAAATCCAAGAAATCCGCGCGGACCGCCGAACGTTTATCTTCCTCTATGGCAGGCCTCTTGCCGCAAGGTTGGGCTCACTGTTCAAAGAGAGAGGGGGATCGTAGGTCCAGCCCCCCCTCCCCCTCGGAGGCTCAAACATTGCGTCTTGGGGCCGTCTTGGGGCGCTCTCAGGCGCTCTTGGAGCCGTATTGGATCCCTCTTGGTCCCTCTTGGGGTTCTCCTGTGCCATCTTGAAATCATCATTGCACCTTAGTTGTTGGAGCCATGTTTGTCTCTTGGGGGGTCCTTGGAGGGCTCGGAGGGCGCTTGACACCATATTGGGGCCGTCTTGAAGCCCCTTCCCTTGGACGTGCGTCAGGGGCTATTTTGAGCCATCATGAGTTATCTTGAGCCATCTTGGAGGTCATCTTGGGGTCTCTGTGGCCCTCCTGGAACCATCTTGGACGATCCAGGCCCAGGGAAGGGGGCAGAGGGAGGGGTCAAGGCACCCTCCTAGTTGGCAAGCCGTCTAGCTCACTCCCACCCGCCCTCCCAACACGTAAGTAACACCCGAGCCTCAGCATGTCTAACGGTCGTCTTTGGATCGGCAGTTATTGGGAACCAACACCGGGCACATGTGCGCGAGGCTGGGGCGAGGTGCGCCACGCGTGCTTGGCGCGCCACGCGCGACAGGCACTCCTGGGGCCCGAGCGTGCCAGGCAGGCCTGGTGCGCCAGATACGCCACGTGCCTCCGCGTGCGCCAGCTGCGCCAGGTTTGCCACGTTCGCGACACGTGCAGAATGTGTCAGGTGTGCCTGCGCACGTGACAGCACACAACACATGTCGGCCCCACCATCCTTGTCGAAAAGCAATGCCCATCATTGTGTTTGGTGGGCCTGCGCAGCATGCCATACGCCACCACCCCCACCATCCCTGTCAAACACCACTTGGCTGTGATCGCGGGGTGGCCGCGCATGATCCAGATTCAGCTGCGAGGTGTATGTTGTATGGCTTCTGTCAGAGATGGTAGCCCTTCGCACAGCAGGCAATATGCTGACACCCCCGCGGTCCTCGTCAAAAAAGACTACGATGTGTTCGCGTGTCTCACGAACAAACGCTTGACTTTGCCCAAACTGTATATTGTATTGTTTTTTGAGGGGGATGGTGGGGGGTGCCACATCGGGTTGGTTGCGCATTCTCCGAATTTGGAAGCAGAGTGCGTTCCGTATTGTTTTGGCAAGGATCGCTTTGGAGGGTGATCGTGCGGTTATCATCATTTCTGGTTTGATGCCGTCTGCCTGGGGGATGGGGTGCATATTGATAAGGGGACATTGTTAACCCTTCCCCAAAGCATGGGAAGGAAGGATTTGGGGCAGAGATAAATCATCCTGGCGAAGGACGCAACCACATGCAATTGTGAGTACCGCTATTGTGAATACCTTTTTCGATGACGCTCCCTATGGAGCCACGAATCCACGAGCCGTATGAGTTGTGTGCCGAATTGCGTGGCGGGGTAGACAACACGAAAGAACACGGTAGGTCGAATTACGAGAGACAGACCGCGGGTGATTCTGAGCACGAGTGAGTATGAGTGTGAATGAGTCTGCGTGCGAATGTGTATGAGTGCATGAGTGCGGTCATGGCTACGCCTCATGTATATGTACATGAGTGTGAATGGTTCGGGGACGCCTGACTCTGAGCGTGAATGGTATATGAGTGTGAATGGTATATGAGTGTGAATGACAGTGAGCGAGGCCGCCGCAGGGAGCTTCCCCGGGAACCCCGACGGCAGCGCCCGCACACCGCGATGCCCATGTCGGCACGCTCCTCACGAGGATCGCGCCCGTTTCCTTCCCTTCCTTTCCTTGCTCTTTGCCCGCGCACTCCACATTCCGAGGCTACGGGCGCAACGCAGCGCGGAGTCCCCGCGACGCGCGCCGGTCGCCCGTAGGGGTCCCAGCGACGCGCGCGGGTCGTCCGCTGCGCGGAGCAAAGCGAGCTGGCTGGCATGCGGACTACTGTCACTTTCGCAACACAACGAACATCGATGCGTATGGCTAGCTTATCGAAACCGTTCCGGTCCAAGACCATGCTCCTGACGACACCCCATCGCTTAGAAATCCTAGACACTGGGTGGGGCCAGGCCACGGGGCGCGGTGGTTCAGATCACTTGCAAAGGATGGCTTCAGCGCAAAATGGAATCACCTGCCATATACATATCCACTATCCGGGCAAACAGGACGAGGAGGAAAAAAAGGAAGAGGACGGCGGAGGATGTAAACGCAGCAGTGAAGAGGAATTGGAGGGAGAGACAGAGAACCGTGCGCCCGCCCTCCCGCTTGCATCATCACCCTGGTGCGGAGGCGCGGCATACTCGTCCCTTTGAGCCTCACCCCCCCCTCATCATCGTATTTGCGTGCCCTCCTGACCATCATCATCCTCATCATTATACTTCACCTCCCTCGTCCTGATCCGAACGGCCTGGAGATCCCTGCTCGGTTCACAGAAACCATATGTGACGTTCCCTCTGGGGTGCAATCTGGGCGACGGGCGTCCCGGAATCGGTCGGCACGGCGCCGCCATGTGATCCCTGCGACTGGCGTTTTCGGTGGGTCTCCCTGTACGGCCACGAAGCGTGCGGGCTGCGTGCAGAAATTGGGCGGCACCGACATGCGGACCCTGCCGCTGCGGCTTTCGATGGTGCCACTTCCGGCCACGAGACGTGCGACGGGTGCGCCAAAATGTTGGGCCGGACCACGTGCGAACGCACCCACTGGGGCCTTCGGTGGAGCTCCCTATGGGGCCACGAAGCGTGTGAGCGGCGTGCCGAAATTAGGGTGGAACCGCATGCGGGCGCTGCCGCTGGGGTTTTCGGTGGAGTTTCCTATGGGGCCACGCATCGTGCGGGATGTGTGCCAACATGGGGGTGGAACCGCATGCGAACGCAGCCGCTTGGGCCTTTGGAGCCCCCTATGGGGCCACGGAAACGTGTGAGGGGTGTGCCGACATGGAACCGCATGCGAACGCAGCCATTGGGGCCTTCGGTGGAGCCCCATGCGGGGCCACGAAACGTGTGAGGGGTGTGCCGACATGGGGGTGGAACCGCATGTGGGGGCTGCCGCTGGGGCCTCCGGTGGAGCCCCCTTACGGGGCCACGTAACGTGTGAGGGTTTTGCCAACATGGGGGTGGAACCGCATGCGGTTGGGCTTTCGGTGGAGCTCCCTATGGGGCCATGAAGCGTGTGAGGGTTTTGCTAACATGGGGGGGGAACCGCATGCGAACGCAGCCACTGGGGCCTTCGGTGGAGCTCCCCATGGGGCCATGAAACGTGTTAGGGGTGTGCCGACATAGGGGGTGGAACCGCATGCGGGCGCTGCCGCTGGGGCCTTCGGTGGAGGTCCACGACACGTGTGAGGGGTGTGCCGAAATGGGGGTGGAACCGCATGCGAGCGCTGCCACTGGGGCCTTCGGCGGAGCTCCCTATGTGGCCACGAAGCGTGTGAGGGGTGTGCCGAAATTGGTTTCGACGATGGTGGCGATAACTGCGATGATGATGGCGACGATGGTGATGACGACGATGATGCTGATGATGAAGACGACGATGATGATGACGATGATGATGACGATGATGATGATAATGACGATGACGATGACGATGCTGATGGTGATGGTGATGATGATGACGATGATGCCGATGAGGAGGGAGAGGGCAGCGGGAGGAGTGAACGCGGGGCGCCGTCTCTTCAAAAACGAGGACACAACATTCTTTTCAACCATTTACAAGAGTTCTACGGATTGAGGGTGGTCCGTTTTCCAGATGTGGTTCTCGCTTTTGCGCCGCGCATTCATGTCACAGATTTGGAATCGTTTCTCGGATTGAGGGTGGTTCGTTTTCACACTGTGGTTATCGCCTGAGCACCGCTCACATTCGTTTTTTAATGTTTGCAAGAGTTTCACGGATTGAGGGTGGCTCGATATCAACATGTCGTTCTCGCCGTAGTGCTGTGCACATTCGTCTTTCGTTTTTTGGTCAAAACATGGAAAAATAACGATTCCTCGCTTCTCAGGGTTCAAGTACCAGACATGCTGTTCTGGAGCCATTCAGGATTGTGAGGGCACAGCAGTTACACATATCTATATATACATATATATATATATATAGATTCGCGGGGTTGTAGTCTGAGGAATGGCTATCTGGCGCGATTCAGGATCGGCAAGACGCATCAGTCAGTCTGACTCGTAGCGTTAAAGTCAACGCTTCCGGAAGTTTGCACTGTTGTCCTCCAGCGGGGCACTTCCCTTAATGGAAATGAGCCCTTGTAGAGGCCTGTGAAGAGGGAGCTTGGATGGAGGTGTACTCCAACATCGTTGATGGGTCTTGGACCTGCTCCTCCTCCTCCTCCTCCTCCTCCTCCTCCTCCTCCTCTTCCCCTCCTCAAGGGGAACAGAGGTGCCATTTCTGGTCTGAGAGGAGAGGACGAGACGAAGCGGATTTCTTCTGCAGCTGTGGGCGCTTTGGGATGAGACCACGGGGAACGCTGCTGTTCCGTAGCGTCTCTGGCATTTCTGGGCTGATCTGCTCGGACAATTGAAAGGGCCCCTCCGTTTTCCTGGAGCGTGGATCCGAACATAATGTTACGTCGGGCGTGTGCCTCTACAGGAGGCGATTCAAAAATAGTGAAGCCATAGTCTTGGGATGATGTTTTGGCATTGGTTGACTATTTCTGATTCGTTTGACAGTTTTGCACTTGCCCTCCGAAATCCGCCTGTAGGGGGACATGCCCGACCTAAACACAATGCCAGGCTGCAACTGAACTGCAGCGGTTTGTGGACTCCCTCTCCCAAACATGCAGGTGAAGCCACAGAGGGTCAGGCGCCCCCTGTTCTCGCAAGCCGCGTGATTTCACAGGGGTCGCTGCTCCCTCGTCTGTCTCTCGCTCTCTCTCCCTCTTCCTCTCTCTCCCTCCCTCTCCTCTCTCTTTCTCTCTCTCTTTTTCCCTCTCCCTCTTCCTCTACCTCCCTCCGTCTCTCTCGTCGGGCGAGGAGGGGAAGCAGGAACAGCAGCAGCAGAAACAGGAAGAGGACGAAGGGCCGTAACAGGAAGAGGAGGAGGAGGAGGAACAGGAGGAGGAGGAGAAGTTGTGCAGGAACATGACAATAGAATGGTGGTAGCACAGGGTGCTGCTGGGGGGGGGCTGTACACACATCTAGATGCAGACAAAAGATATGTGCGCACACTTGGTTACATCCATGCATGCGGAGGCGAGTGATACATATATATATATATATATAGAAAGAGAGAGAGAGAGAGAGAGAGAGAGAGAGAGAGAGAGAGAGGAATGAGCGTGTTCTACCGCTGCTGGCGGAAAACCGGGGGGGGTCACTACTGGTTCGAACCCCTCCCCCCCCCCCTCCGGAAAACCGGGGGGGGTCACTACCGGTTCGAACCCCACCCCCCCCCCAGTTCATCATGAAAAGGGGAGGGGTCACTACCGGTTCGAACCCCCCCCCCCCCCTTGAACTCGAAAACCGGGGGGCCCCCTTCCCGGTTCGAACCCCCCCCCCCCCCCTCGAAAATCGAGGGGGGGGGCGGACAGTGGTGGGGACGGTGGTGGTGGGGACTGGTGAGGGGACAGCGGGACAGTGGTGGGGACAGTGGACAGTGGGACAGTGGTGGGAACGGTAGTGGTGGGGACACTGGTGAGGATCATGGTGGGAACAGTGGGGACAGTGGGACAGTGGTGGGGACGGTGGTGGTGGGGACAGTGGTGTGGGGACAGTGGGAATGTGGTGGAAACAGTAGAACAGTGGAGGAACCAGTGGTGGTGGGGACAGTGGTGAAGGCGGTGGCGAGGACGGCGGTGGGACATTGGGACAGAGGTACAGTGGGGACAGCGGTGGGGACAGTGGGGACAGCGGTGGGCACAGTGGGACAGTTCAGTGGGACAGCGGAGGAGTCAGTGGGACAGCGGGGACAGTGGGGATAGTCGGGCAGTGGTTGGGGCCGTGGAGAAAGTTGGGAGAGTGGAACCGTGGTGGGAACAGTGGTGGGGACAGTGGGGACAGTGCGACAGTGGTGGTGGCTTTGGTGGGGACAGTAGGGGCGGTGGTGGAACCAGTGGGGACAGTGGTGGTTGAGGACAGTGGTGCTGGGAACAACAGCGGGGGATGTGGTGAGGACGGTGGTAGGGACCGGGAGTCGTTTGCTGGCGGTGAGAAGGAGGGTGGGGGAGGGGTTCGAACCGGTAGTGACCCCCCCCTCCGGTTTTCGAAGGGGGGGGGGGGTCGAGCCGGTAGTGACCCCCCCCCGGTTTTCGAGGGGGGGGGGGGGGGAGGAGGAGGGGTTAGGGGAGGGGGGTTTTTGCCGGGGGAGGGGGGGGGGTCCAGCAGGAGGGGGGAATTTTCGGAGGGGGGGGGCGGGTTCCGGAGGAAAAGGGCAGCAATTTTCCATAGTAAAGCGGCGGTGGATCACGCTCTCTCATATATATATATATATATATCTAGAGAGAGAGAGAGAGAGAAAGAGAGGGAGAGAGAGAGAGAGAGAGAGTGCGAGACAGCGCGAGAGAGCGAGAGAAAGAGAGAGAGAGAGAGATAGATAGAGAGAGAACGAGAGAGACTGGGAAAGAGAGAGAGAGAGAGAGAGAAAACATGAAAAATACGGTAAAGAGATGAGTCGGAGGAGTGTGAGGATGCGACGTGCCTTTTTCCCTTCGCACCGATGATGGATCCTCCAAAGCCTTGGACAACAATGCGGACGCCGTGCCGGCCATCCAGGACCCTACGGATCGACTCTGGGCCTCTTGAATGGGGTCAGAGTAGATGGGGTCGGAGGATCGCGCAGCATCGCCGATGCATCGGCGATGCGGCTCAATGCGGAACCCCATTTTCTCCACGCTGGCGTCGCCGATGCATCGCCGATGTCGCCGAAGCATCGGCTGGCAATGTATCGCCGATGAATCGGCGATACGGCGCGATCCTCCGTCCCCGTCTGCCACGACTCCATCTACGGGGCCTCCAGCGTCGCCAGATGACCCCCGACCCGCATGACCGCACGAACGCCTTGATTCTCGGCCCTGCAGCAAAAGAGCAGTCCTGCAGGCGGCACCGCACGACAGGGTGCCCGCCCTAACTGGGACTGCTCCCGTCGTCGCTGGATGGCCTGTAGCAGCTAGCAGCCAAAGCTTGAGCCCCCCCCCACGGCTGGGTGGAGGTGGCGGAGCAGGAAGGAGGAGGAGGAGGAGGAGGAGGAGGAGGAGGAGGAGGAGGAGAGAAGAACAGCTGGAAGAGGAAGAGGAGAAGGAGGATCTAGGCCTCCCAGATGGGATCGGAGTAGATTGGGTCGGAGGATCGCGCTGCAAGGCCGACGCATCGCCGATACGGCTCGATGTGGAGCCCGACTTGCTTGGCGTGGACGTTGCCGATGCATCGCCGACGTCGGCGATGCATCTCTGGTGCATAGCCGATGCATTGCCGATGCATCGGCGATGCGGCGCGATCCTCCGACCCCATCTAGGATGCCTCTAGATGATGTGGCGGAGTGGGGGGAAGCAGGTCCTAGGGCTGCCCATCGAAGAGGGAACGAGCCGGGGAAAGCAGGTCCCAGGGCTTTTCAGAGAGCGGCCAGACATGCGTCAAATGAGAACCTGAGGAGGAGAAGGAGGAGCAGGAGGGTTGAGAGAGAGAGAGAGAGAGAGATGGAGGGAGGCAGAGGAGGAAGGACTACGCGCATGTGGAGCAACGCAGGATGATGATGATGATGACGAATAACATGTGCGTGCGTGTGAGTTGTTGCGTTTGTACAGGGCCTTCGGTGCGCTTGTTTGCGAGCGTCGATACTGGTTTGAGGCGCAGTTCTAGTATTTGTGCACTTTGGTTCGGGATTGCATTCTGGGCGACAGACCACGATCACAGCGTCGTTGACTACGACCACACCGACAAGCACGTTATCTACTTCCAGCGCAACAAGTACCACTACAGTGAGCACCACTGACTCCAGCACATGGACGTTGACTACCAGCAGCGCCACTTCACAGTCCAGGGATGGGTGATTGGCTGGCATTGGTGCTGGAGTCGACTCACCAGACGCGTAGAAAGATGCTGGTGCCTTGTGAGAGAGAGAGAGAGAGAGAGAGAAGAAGGCTGTGAGGAGTAGAGGAGGGGGGGGACAGGCGAGCTGGGAGTGCGAGGAAGATGTGCGGGACGGGAGGAGCACGAGGAGGACGAGGGCGACGGTGGGGGACAAGGGGGTGGAACAGAAGGAGAAGGCAAAGGTAGGCAGAGGATGTGGGGGTGAACCAGCTGAGGAACTGGGGGTGAAGCAGAAGAGGAGGGGGACGAGGATCGGACGAAGGAGGATGAACGATAGCGAGGAAGGGAGAGGAGGAGGAAAAGTCTACGAAGGTGAGGAGGCATGATACCGTTGCGAGGCCTTGCCACCCAGAGTGCGGAAGAGGCTCTTCAGACTCGCCAGGAAGCTTGGCAAGACTGGAGACGGATGAGAGTGGAGGGGCCCAGACCCCTTGCGATTCGGGGAAACACATCTGATCGTTGTCGCACTTGTACAGTCGGGGCGTGAAGAAGGAACCGTTTGCGTTGGGGAGGGGCTCCGTGTTCTTTGATTGTTCTACATTTGCCTCAGGTGTTCCTGAGGTTATCCACGGGACATCGAAGTTTCTAATTTGCGGAGAAAAGAGGCCTCGTTCCCTTTTTCTGCAGTGTCTGTGTCTGGAGCCCGTTCTGGGACCCATGACCGGCAAACAACTAGCGACTCGGGGTGCCGAGCCGGTTCGGGAGGAGGGTCCTGGGGAGCTCCTATGGGGCAGGCGAGGCCTCCCACGGCACGGTGCACCGCAATCCATCCCCCCGGCCTGGGAGATGGGGCGGGGTGTCGCCCTTGGAGAAATGCGTGGGGGGGGGCGGCAGGGTCCGGGCGGGGGGGGAGGAGGAGGAGGAGGAGGAGGGGGAGGAGGAGGAGGAGGAGGAGGAGGAGGAGGAGGAGGAGGAGGAATGTGAGGAGGAGGAGGAGGAGGAAGGGGAAGAGGAGGCGGCGTTTGAGAGTTGGGGGAGGAGTTGGAGGAGTAGGAGGAGGAGGAGGAGGCGGACGGCGGAGGGTGAGGTCGGGGGGTGGTCAGCAGGCGGAGGAAAAAACAGGAGGCGCACGCGGCGTCCCACGAGACGCGAGCGCCCTCGACAACGGGCGCGCATCGGGACGAGCGGCGGCGGCAGGACGCCCAGGCGACGACGACGACGACGACGACGACGACCACGGCGGCGGCGGCGTGCCCGAGAGCGTGCCACCCGCGACGTGGCGGCGGAGAGGGTCGGCGCGCGGCGGGCGCAGGTCGACCACGACCGGGTCCTCGACGTCCTCGACGACGGTGCTCTTCGCGCTGCTGAGCGGCGGCGAGAGCTGCACGGACGGAGAGGGGCGTCAGAGGAGGGTCCAGGGCAGATGTTCCACCACCACTGCCATGTGTAGGACTGGGGAGGAGGGAGGATGAGGACCTCCTCCTCCTCCTCCTCCTCCTCCTCCTCCTCCTCCTCCTCCCTCTCCTACCTATGGTGGTGCTGGTGGTGGAAAATTGGCCATCGGAGGAGAAGGTGCCATAAGCCTCTCAGGTGGGGTCGGAGGATGGCGGATCGCGCCGCAACACCGATGCATCGCCGATGCGGCCGGATGTCGATTGGGCCCGTGTTTCTCCGCGCCGACGTCGCCGATGCATCGGCGATGCATCGGCGATGCATTGGCGATGCATTGGCGATGCGGCGCGATCCTTCGACCCCAGCTGCTATGACCCAGCTGCCATGACCCAGCTACCCTGCCCCCGTGCTCCCTTTTTGTCGGCCTCCCGGGAGGCCCTCGTCGCCACCGCCGGACTCGCCTCGAGGTCCTGGTCAGAGCGCATCCGTGGTCTGCCCAGGGTGGGCGATCAGGGGCGGTCTGACCGACCCCGAGCAAGCTATCCCCCTCCGTGACGTCCCCCGCGCCTCGCCCCAAGACGTGTGTATGCGGCCGGAGGGAAGCTTGCGAGGGGAGGATGGGTCGGTTCGGCCGATCCTGGGGCGAGGACGAGGACGATGTCGGCGTCTCTCGTTCTTCTGTTCTCTGTGTGTGCGTGTGCTTTTGGGCTCTCCCTTGGGGGGCTCGGGAGGTCCTCGTCGGCCTAGCTAGGCGCATAAGGACGTGCTAGTACGATGAGTCCTCCCTGGAGGCGTACGCCCGGGCCGAACCTGTAGTATCGACCATCTTGTAGTACACGCCAGTCGTTGAAAGTAGGTGTTTCTGGATTCCCAGATCCCAGTGGAATTTAATCGAAGAAGAAACAACGACATACGCATAAACTGTTGGTGCTCCGCACGGATTTCTTGGATCTTCGCTGGGGCTCCGTGGCGGCGCCTCCGGCGCCGCCCATGGCGCGCTGCGCGCGCCAGTGACGGGGTCCAGCGCGGCGGAGATCCAAGAGACCCGCGCGGAGCGCCAAAAGTTTATGTTTATGGCGTATGTTCTTCTTTTATTCATGCCTACTCCAAGAATCGATGTGCTTTTGCTGCGTTTCGCTATTCTCCGGGAGGGCCTGAGGCCAATCTACTTTGCCCGCCTTCCTACTTCATGCTTTCACCTACTTCTCCCGACCGACGTGTATATCTTTCCCCGCGCGGTCTGGCCAGAAAGCGCCCGCCACGGAGCGTGGGCAGGAGCTCGGAGGCGGAGAACGCACCTATACCTCCACCCTCGTCTCGTTCTCCCCTTTTTCGGGCCTCCGGGGCCTGCGTCGTCGCCACCGCTGGATGCGCCTCGAAATCCTGGTCAGAGCGCACGCCAGGAGAGGTCCAGGGAGTAGCGGTACCGGTACCTGCCGGTGTCCCCAGGGGCGTGGTCGGACGGGGCCAGAGGAGGAATCCGTTCCAGAGCGTTCCGGAACGCTCTCAGAGCGTCCCTCAATTCTCTGAGAAGAATGCGGCGCCCGAGATAGCCTCCAGAGCCGCCAGATCTCAGAGATTCTCGATCTATCCTGGAGGCTCCTGAGGGAGTCTGTCGAGGAGGCTTCTGGAGGAAGGTGCTCGGGGAGGTTCCCGAAGGAAGGCTTCCCTGGTCGGGCTTTCCGGGTCAATGAGGAGCACGAGGTGGTGATGGACTTTGGAGAGCGTCTTTATTCCCGGGCGGTAATGGCCGTTACCGTGTGTGTGTGTGTGCCCAGACTTATTCAAAGTGCGACCTATTCATGTTCAAGCCCAGTCGTGCTCGGTCTCCTTGGAATATGCTCACGCGTATCCAGGCTCACTTGCAGTTAGACGCGCTCACACCCAGGAATTCATACGCAGACGCATTCACACTCATCCCTGTTCTTACTCATACCCACTCAAATATTCAGATGCCTAATCATACTGATACCGTATCCCAGCCGTGGTACTTCTCATAGCCATGCATACCGCGCCACATATACTCAGACTCAGCTTCGCCCATGCTCACCAATCGTTCCCCACTCGTATTCAGACTTGTTGACGCTCAGGATCTGTTCTATTCAGACCATCAGCAGGCAAGGCGGTAGAACATGGATGCGCGTATGAAGGTTTGCGCGCGGAAGAACCGAATCCTGTCTGCGCGATGGCCCATCAGTCATCGGGCCTGGACCCCCTCTCCTTCAGCGTATGCGGGCGCCGAGGAACCAGCTGTGCTGCACTAAATCCTTCCGTCCAAGGTTTCTGATCAGTCCAGAGTTTTTGAGCCGCAGCGCGAAACAAAGCCAGCCAGTCCGCGCGCGCGCTCCGCAAGCCGGGCGACGGGGAGGCGAATTGTCCCGGACGCAATGGGAAAATCAATGGGGGAAATCTAGGCCTCCCAGATGGGGTCCGAGTAGATGGGGTCGAATGATCGGTCCACGTCGCCGATGCATCGGTGATGCGGCTCGATGCGGAGCCCGATTTGCTCCATGCCGACGTCGCAGATGCGTCGCCAGCGTCGCTGATGCATCGCCAATGCATCGGCGATGCATTGGTGGTGCGGTGCGATCCTCCGACCCCACCCGCTCCGTCCCCATCTGGGAGGCCTCCGGGGACGAGGGGCGGCCGCGGGAGGGAGGGAGGGCGCGGGGGAGGGCGGGCGCGCTCAACGCAGCGGGCTCCGCAGATGGGCGCCCGGGGCAGCCGAGCCGGGGTTGGCACCCCGCTGCCAGCTCCTCCTCCTCCTCCTCCTCCTCCTCCTCCTCCTCGTAGCTGGCACGTTCGGCGTCTATCGGAGGGGCACAAACATCTTCCTCCTCGTCGTCCTCCTCCTCCTCGTAGCTGGCACGTTCGGCGTCTATCGGAGGGGCACAAACATCTTCCTCCTCGTCGTCCTCCTCCTCGTCGTCCTACTCCTCCTCCTCCTCCTCCTCCTCCTCCTCCTCCTCCTCCTCCTCCTCCTCCTCCTCCTCCTCCTCCTCCTCCTCCTCCTCCTCCTCCTCCCCCTCCCCCTCTTCCTCCTTCCGGGGCGGCGTCGCGTCCACACCCGGATCAGCCCACGCGGGCGCCGTGCTTCTATCTTTCCCACGGGGCGGAGCGCCCCCCCCTCCTTTGGTGAGACGGGCGCCCCAGGTCGCCCCCGCAAGCAGCTCGGGCGGGAGGTCCGTCTCTTGAGAGGGTCCTCTCTTCGAGCTGTCGGGGATGCGCGGCACAGGGCGTCATGGCGCCAGCATCGCAGAGCGGATTTGGCTCGGAAAACGATGGGATGGGCCCGGACTGTCCTGGAGAATCTCGTCCCGGATGTCGATGTGAATGTGTCGCGCTGTTTTGGCCAGGAATGAGGACTACAACAAATCCACGTGAGATTCACGTCGCTTTTCGCCTGCAATTTCGGGGTGTCGCACTACGAGAACCCGCGCAGAAATCCGCTGCAGCACGTCTGCAAGGTTGGTGCAATGAAAAGGGAGCAAAGCTGTTTCAGACAGGCTTCAAGGCGGCACCCCCATTTTCGGAACGTCTTCGCCCTCTATCGGCGTGAACGCCTGACGTTTTGAGAACCACGAGCCCCGGGTAATACATCATACCCCCCTCTCCCCCCCTGGGAGTTGATTCCCCCCGGCCAAGACAGAGTTGGCGGAGGGAGAGGGGCGGCAAGGCCTAACTTTACCATCGCGGGGGAAAGGTACGAATCGAAGTTTTTGTCTTCTCATGTTGAGCAGCAACATCATTAAAAACGTGTGGCATGGTAATGGTTATTCTTCCCTCGTGCGACTTGCCCGGATCCCCCGAGACCCCGAGCTGTGATACCCCCCGGGTGCTACTCCCAGGGGCATGGGGCTGGACGAGTGGGCGCGGCGCGGAGACGAGAGCCAGGCTTCGAAGACCCCGCCCCCCACACGCCAAGCCCGTCCTGCCGACGCGTCTGGTGGTGCGACAGGGAGGGGCTGTGCCTCGAAGCAGGAGGGCCTGCGCGGAAGCAGCAGGGGATGCGGCGGGGGGGGGCCGTGCCGTGGCCCCCCCCCGCGCTGCCCCACGGCGCGCGCGGTGCCGTGCGGAGGGACGTCTCCGGCGGTGCTGCGCTGCGTGGCGTTGCGGGTAGTGGCCTGAGTCTGTATCGCGCACCGCAAGAAGAGGAGGAGCTGGTCGACTGGAGGAGGAGGAGGAAGAGGAGGAGGAGGAGGAGGAGGAGGGGGGAACAGGGAGGAGGAGGGGGGGGAGCGACGTGGTCGGGCAAGAGAAGGAGAAGGATGAACTCTGCCCGACGAAGGAGGGAGCAGGAGGCTTGACGCGCGGGCCGAGGGCTTCGGCGTTCAAGACGTCATAGACGAGACCATGTGCTTCACGATCGGGAAGGCGGCTCTGGTTCTGTCTGGATTGGCGGTATCTCTGGGATGATCCGTGGCTGTCCATCGAGAAGCGGCTTGGCCCTGTCCCAATCTCTTCCCAGTCTTTCTTTCAGCCGTGCTGTACAACGGGTGTGGGTGCTCGGGAGCAGTCGCTCTATGGCACTATTTCGAAACGAGCCAGTACGAATTTGGCCACGATTCCAAGCGGCTCCCGCCGATGGTGTTCCGATTGATTCCGATGGTGTCTCGATGGTTCCCTTATCGTGATCCAATTAGTTTCAATTAGTTATGATGCTGTCCCGACGGTGTCCCAATTAGTTTTGATGCTGTCCCGATGGTGTCCCAAGTGAGTGCACTTGTGACCCAATGGCGTCCCGATGGTACTGCCTTGGATGTGCGATATTGCCCGATGTTGTTTCTTCTGATGATGTCCCGACGGTGTCAAGATATCGAGGACTCCTATGGCGAAGCATCGCCGCCCGCTGCCTTTGGAAGCGCCCATGCCGCAAAATGTCGGGCCAACGTCTGGCCAAACTGTTGGACCGTGTGCTCCCCCAGCCGTTGTGGAGCCTCTGGGGAGAACACTCGGAAGAGAGCGATAACAGGTGAACGCTGAAAGCTGAAAGCTCTCCTTGGCGGATTGGTGCTAGCCAGGAGTTGGTGGGGATAGGTTTCACTCCCGAAACAATCCGTGACCCTCACGAGTCGCTCGCCGAATGGTTTTCAGGAGTTGAACAACACAGACACAGTTGATTGTCGATTCCACGGGAAATTCTTCACGCTTCGCGTATTCCCACCAGCCCGCCCGCGACTTTCTGCCGCTGGCGCTTCCGCCTGCGGTTGTAAAAAAACAATAAACAAAAGTATTCCCACCAGCCCCTTCAGAAGCCTTGCCCACGAGAGTTGATGGGAAAAGGGACGAAGGGACACATCTAGGGAAACAAAGCGAGCAACCAGGATGAACCGAGAGATCTCTGGGAGCAAGGGCGTGGCCTTGGAAGGCCTCTTCGGGCCATCCCTGGGGACATCGTCCTGCTCCTCGTCCTCGTCCTCCTCCTTCTCCTTCTCCTTCTCCTTCTCCTCCTCCTCCTCCGCCTCCTCCTCCTCCTCCTCTTCCTCCTCCACCCTTTCCTCCTCCTCCTCCTCCTCCTCCTCCTCCTCCTCCTCTTCCTCCTTCCCCCTACACCTCCTCCTCCTCCTCCTCCTCCTCCTCCTCCTCCTCCTCCTCCCTCCTGCACCTCCTCCTCCTCCTCCTCCTCCTCCTGCCCCTACTCATCCCTCCTCCTCCTCCTCCTCCTCCTCCTCCTCCTCCTCAGCAACCATACGTGGCTCGGCGGTCTGTCGTTGTCCGGATTCTGTTGTCGCGGACCCACCCTGCTCGTGAGTCTAGTCGCCCGCTCTGTGCATCCGCTCGCGCTCGGGTGACGTCTCGTTTTTCCTGGTACCGCTCATCCCCTCGTTTGTCATTTTCTCCTCAAGAGGTTCGCTGTCAAAACATATCCGTACGTTTTTATTTTTCCCCTGGGGGGGCCGGAGCGGCGTCTTAAGGCCTTCTTGGGCTGTTGTGGGGGGGGCTGTTAGGGTTGCGCTGAGGCCATCCTGAGCGGTCGCGCTCCGTCTGAGAGCCATCCTGGGCCCTAGCCCGAGCCATGAGGACGCCCTCTTGGCTCGTCGTGGGTGCATCCTCGAGGCGAAGCTTCAAAGCTGGCTTGAGGTGGTGCGGGCCCGCGAGCCCCTCCTCCTCCTCCTCCTCCTCATCCTCCTCCTCCTCTCATTCCTCCTCCTCCTCCTCCTCGTCCTCCTCCTCCTCCTCCTCCTCCTCCTCTAACTCCTAACCAACTGAGTCGCCAAATGACGGTGTCCGAGAGCTCAGCCGCAGGCGGCCCGCCGTATTCGTGACGCGTCCTGTTTTCTTATCGCCCATCATTATCACGCTACCTTCCCTGTTACACTTGACCATCTGATTGATCTTCTTCGGTCGGAATTATGACGAGGAAACGTCCGTTCCAGTGCGGTCCAGAACGCTCTCAGAGCGTTCTGGAGCGCTTCGAGAAGGCCGCGACGCCCGATACATCCTCCAGAGCCGCCGGATCTCAGAGATTCTTGATTTACGGGCGCAGCCCGCAATTTGATTTTCGCAAGGTAGATTGTCTGTTGAACGAACAACTGATTACGGTAGGTTTGCGTCGTGTCGACCAGCGGCGACCCCAGCGCGGGCGTTCAAGGTTGAACGCCGCCGGCGACCCAGAATCGATCGATGTTGAACGATCGGACGTTGCGGCAGCGGCCGATCGTTCAAGGTTGAACGATCCCTGCGGTGTCAGAAACCAACGCTGGGGTCGGCACGACACGAACCTGCCGTAAGCAAAGCCGTTAGATAGCCGTTCTATTTCCAGGGGTGAGGATATTTCGATGGCCAATGTTGTAAGTCCAGGGGGGTGAGGACATTTCGCTGGCAGTGTTAAGTCCAGGGGGTGAGGATATTTAGCTGGCAGTTTTAGGACTCGGGCGGTAAGGATATTTCGCTGGTAGGTTTAAATTCGGGGGTTGAGGATATCTCGCTTGCAGTTTTAGGCCAGGGGGTTGAGGATATTTCGCTGGCAGTCTTAGGCCAGGCGATAAGGATATTTCGCTGGCAGTTTCAAGCGAGCGGTGTGAGGATATTTCGCTGGCAGTTTTAAGTCAAGGGGGTAATGATATTCCGTTGGCAGTTTTAAGCGAGGCGAGTGAGGATATTTCGCTGGCAGTTGTAAGCGAACGATGTGAGGATATTTCGCTGGCAGTTTTAAGCAAGGGGGTGAGGATATTTCGCTGGCAGTTCTATTCGAGGGGCGTGAGGATATTTCGCTTGCAGTTTTAAGTCAGGGGGTGAAGATATCTCGAAGGCAGTTTTGGGCCAGGGGGTGAGGATATTTAGCTGGCAGTTTTCAGGGGTGTGCGGATATTTCGCTGGCAGTTGTAAGTCCAGATCTCGCCGGCAGCTTCAGGGTGTGAGGACATTTCGCTGGTAGTGTCAAGCGATGGGTGTAAGGATATTCCGCTGGCACTGTTAGGCCAAGGGTGAGGATATTTCGCTGAGGGGTGTGATGATATTTCGCTGGCAGTGTTAGGCAAGGGTGGTGAAGATATTTCGCTGGCAGTTCTAGGCCAGGGGTTGAAGATATTTCACTAGTAGTGTTAACGGAGGAGTGTGAGGATATTTCGCACGTCATGGTGTTGAGGATATTTCGCTGGCAGTTGTAGGCCTGGGGGTTGAGGATATTTCGCTGGCAGTTTTAAGGCGGGGGGTTGAGGATATTTCGCTGGCAGTTTTAGGCCAATGGGTTGAGGATATTTCGCTGGCAGTTTCAAGTCCATTGCGTGAGGATATTTAGCTTGCAGTTTTGCGCCAGGGGCGGTGAGGATATTTCGCTGGCAGTTTCAAGCGAGGGGTGTGAGGATATTTCGCTGGCAGTTTTAAGCGAGGGGTGTGAGGATATTTCGCTGGCAGTTTCAAGCGAGGTGTGTGAGGATATGTCCTGGCCCAGCCGAAGGCTACGCTTGCAGCGCGGTGCTGCGCCCGTATATATGCTCGCCCCTTGGCGTGGGGCTGGCGGGGGGCGTAGTGGCGAGCTGTCCGGTGTTTTATTTTCACCCGATTCGATCTGTGTTTTGGTTCTGTCTTACTTCTCTGGTGTAATGAATTCTGTAGAGTATTCAAGTCTAGGGGCTAATCTTCAGGGCACCACACTCAGTGTCTGCGGTACGTAGTTGGACGACGATGGTTGGGATGATGAGGAAAGCGGTGATGTGGAAGAGGTTTAAGTATGATTCGGGTTGAGGGCAACACTGGGACACATTGAGCGTGGTTGTGTGATCAATTCATGCATGCCTCCCTCCCTCCGACCATAATCCCCTCCCCTTCTGGTTCCTCTCTCGTCGTCGTCGCCACCGTCATCCTCTTTCTCATCTCTGCCCTCGTAGCTGGCCGCTGCAGCACTGTCGCCCCTCAGGGCCATGTTGGCCTGAGCGAGAAGACCACGTTCACGCTCGCGGGTCTGCCCTTCTACGGCAGCCGGGTGCACTAAGACCCCCGCCCAAGAGGAGCAGGAACATGACAGGGACGAGGAGCAGGAGTACCAGCAGCGGTAGGGGCAGGTGTTCTCGAGAGTCTAGGGAGCTCCAGTTCACGTCTTGACATCATGCCCATCCCCGACTCGCGAGGCGCCGGTGCACACGACGGCGCCTCCTGACCACATCTCTTAGGAACGTGCTTCATTCAGCGACGAGTTCCAGCCCAGCGTTTTCGGGTGGTAGATTCCCTGGGAGATCCTCGCAGAGTAGGCTTTCGTTTTCCGAGGGGGCTTGTCCAGGTCCTGCGATGTCGTCATAAGGTCCCGAGTTGTCCGGGAGAGGCCTGCCTGATGCCCCCAGGGAGCCCCAAGGTGCCACCAAGAGGCCCTTTGCCAGAGGCCGCCGAGAGGCCCCAAGGTGCCCCCTCGCACTCTGCAGCGGCGCAACACGCATGGTGGATCCAGCTTCGCTCCTTTGCTCAGGCTGTCGCGGCCGCTGGCTGCTCCCCGGCGGGCAAGATGCGCGTAGCTAAAGCTGGCCGTGATGCTGGCAGCGTCTCTTTTCTTTCGAGTGCCCCCCCGCCCACTCTGCGCTCGTTAGGCTGGCGTGCTCAGGTTGCTGGCGTTGCGCTTCTCGCGCTGCTCGTGGCAGTAGGTGGTCTTGACCGGTTGTTTGAAATCTGCACGGGCTCGCCCGCGGTTCGCTTTGAGTAGGCTTGGGAAGTTGTGCGTATCTGTGCAGATATCGAGTGTGAGTTTGCAGCTTATCTTCTGGACAAGCTGGCGTCCGACAGAAGTTGCATGTAGGCAGTTCGCCGGCGGGGACACTGGGGGGAGGGAGACTAGGAGGAGGATCGTCCAAACATTGTGATCCTCCTCTTTCCCCTGGGAGGAGGAGGAGGAGGAGGAGGAGTACCAGTGCAAACCCAAGACGCATCAGCGAAGTTGCAATAAACCGTCCCTCCAAGTTCCATCTTCGTAGGTCCTTACAAACATGTAGTTGTCTTCATTGCGTGAAGTACCCCAGAAGCAGACCACCTTTTGGGAGTCCTTAATCGCGCAGCGAGTCAACGTGACTGTTGCGCCCTGACAGTTCTAAAACGTGCCAGAAGATTGTTTCCGTGACTTCAATATCGCGACTCAATTTATCCGAAACCGCGACAAAACACAATCCCAAGATTTTCAACATACGAATCCTCGAATATGTTCTAAACGTTCAAGGCGAATGTGCGAGGCGTTGAGATGAGAGCTACATTTTGGAAAGGGACCAGCCGCAATGTTTTGTTTGAAACATTGACTTCTGAAGCGATTGTGCGCAGCGCTATGGCGAGAGCCACATTTCGAGATCGGCCCGCCCTCCATCCGAGAAACGGTCGCAAACTTTTAAGTGGAATGTGCGCAGCGCTGAGGCGAGAGCCACACTTTGAAAACGGCCCGCCCTCCATCTGCCGGGCTGCTACAATTGTCAAGCTTCATGATCAGAAGCTGTGAGGGCGTCTCAGGCAAGACGTCTGGCCCGCCCTACTTGACACGTCTGGGTGTGCGACAGGGAGAGGGGCCATGCAGGGAAGATGGACGGAGGATGAGAATGATGAAGAGCGAGACCTCCGGTGGATCGATTTGCTAAGTCCGTTAGGTCCCCACATCTCTTGAATTATGATGGTCCAACCTACTTTAGCCCTTTGGCAACCAGAAATTATTTCGAACACCACGAGAGTACCGACACTTGAGGGTTCTCAGGTGTCGGGCCCTGGCGGGCGATGCTCGCTCGACACCCTTTCGGAAGTTCTGGGATGTGGTCCTTGAGTACAGTGGGAGCAACAGAACTCTTGAGCCGCTCTGTTGGGTTCTCACATGCCGGGCCCTGGGGGGGGGGCGATGCTCGTTCGGCACCCTTTCGATACTTCTTCTGGCGCTCGCGAAAGCAATGAGTACGATGGGAGCCACGTGCAGTGGAGACCCATGCCAAGAAACACCCTGCTTGCCTCGAGTGTGCCCTGTGTTCCTTGGGTTTCGATGATTTTGCGATGGGAAGCGTGACGTTCCCTCACCAAAAAATCAGTGGACCTCCTGGTGTCTCAGGGTTTGGTTTTCTGTGGAAGGTTTCCTGTGGACTGGCCTCCACTGTAACTATTGAACCTGCTCTTTGTTGCTGCTTTCTCCTCCCGAACCAGCTTCTGACGGTCCCTGGTGACCCGGGGGGAGATGACCCCCCGACGCGTCTTTCAGGAGGGGAAAAATCACACAGACGCAATTCATCGTCGGCTCCCAGGAAAAGATGAGAAAGTATGGGAAGAAGGGGGGAAAACGAAAGCCCAGAACATGTAGAAACATATGGGACATCCCTGGATCAGTGTGTGTTTATTTGTGTGTCCCTGGGGCCCACTTTGAGCCGCTCTCTGTTGCTGCTTTCTCCTCCAGACCAGTCTCCGACGGCCACCGGCGATCCTCGGGGAGGTGCCCCCCCGACCCGTCTCTCAGGAAGGGGAAACACAAACAGACAGCGTTTTCTTATTCGGCGTTTCGACATAGAGCGAAGAGGGGGGGAGGGCTGGGGTCTGGCTCTGGACCTCTACTTGGTGCGACTGTTTGCGACAGTGCGTCTTATGCTATGGGGGGAGACTCCACCTGCTCGAAACAGGCGCCAAATACAGCCAAGATCTGTTTTAGGGGGGGAGGGGGGGGAGGGGGGGGGTGCGAGGGCCCGCGCCGATCGGCAAAACAATGAATCAAAAAACGATCAATCAATCGACGACTCCCAAGAAAAGATGGGAAAGCATGGGAAGGGGGGGGGGGGAAGCAGAAAAAGTATGGGACATCCTTGGATGTGTGTGTGTGTGTTTGTTTGTGTGTCCCTGGGCCCCACATCTCTTCAACCGCTCTCTGGGGGCTTGCCTCCTCCTCCCGAGCCATCTCCGACGGCCACCCGGCGACACAGGTGAGGTGCGCCCCGGCTGGCGTCGGCCTTCGATGGCATGCGGCTCACAAGTAACACCGCTGCGCTACACTCAGGAGGGGGAACAGAAACTTTTTTGATCCGCGGGTCGAGAGCGAGCCTCTTTCGATAAAAGCTAAAGGGGGAACATAAACACATACAGGTAAATCGGGCCTGTCCCTCTACACCCCTCTACAGGGGGAATGTTCAAAAACAGTCTGAAAATAGTCTGGGGACGATTTTTGTCCAAACATTCCTGTGATGTTGGGTCCTCGTTTTGAAGAGACGGTCCCCGCTTTCTCCTCTCGTGCCCCCCCCCCTCCTCCCTACCGTCCGCATGCGCCCCGCACACACAGTACAGCGCTTCGTGGCCCCATAGGGAGCCCCGCCGAAGGTCCCAGCGTTACCGTCCGCATGCGTCCCGCACAGCCAGTACAGCGTTCCGTGGCCCCATAGGGAGCTCCACCGAAGGTCCCAGTGCTACCGTCCGCATGCGTCCCGCACACCCGGTACAGCGTTTCGTGGGCCTCCTCCCCCTCCTCCCTGCGTTTCACCCACCTCGTACAGCGTGTCGTGGCCCCAAAGGGAGCCCCACCGAAGGTCCCAGTGCTACCGTCCGCATGCGTCCCGCACACCCAGCACAGCGCTTCGTGGCCCCATTGCCCCACCGAAGGTCCCAGTGCTACCGTCCGCATGCGTCCCGCACGCCCAGTACAGCGTTCCGTGGCCCCATAGGGAGCTCCACCGAAGGTCCCAGTGTTACCGTCCGCATGCGTCCCGCATACCCAGTACAGCGTTTCGTGGGCCTCCTCCCCCTCCTCCCTGCGTTTCACCCACCCAGTACAGCGTTTCGTGGCCCCATAGGGAGCCCCACCGAAGGTCCCAGTGCTACCGTCCGCATGCGTCCCGCACACCCAGTACAGCGTTTCGTGGCCCCATAGGGAGCCCCACCGAAGGTCCCAGCGCTACCGTCCGCATGCGTCCCGCACACCCAGTACAGCTTTGGAATGTCTGGGGGGTCAGGTCTGTAGGAGAGCCCGCAGGGGCGTCGGCAGGGCCGTCTTAGTCGCTCGTTGCCGTGGCTCTTGGTTCGCACATTTTCGCGTCAACGTGCTCTTGGTGCGCGAAATGTCTGGTCCAGATTTCCGTTGCGCCGAGGGCCCAGCATGGTTTCCATCTAGAACTTCAAATTCTGAGGTCGTCTCCCAGTGTTTCATTGCAAACGGCAGCCTAACACGTCTGGGCAAAAGGCCGAAATCGATGTGTAAACTAGCTTAGAGGACACGCGAAAAGCAAAAACGCCGCATCTAATGATATGGCGCACTTAAACGGATCTGCGCTAACACACTGGCCATTGGGCAAACCAGCGCCCGTCGAGCACAGCCGCGTTTACGACCAGACAAGGCAGCCAACAACAGGCCCGCGTTTCCGCGAAACGCTGTCGGGCGCCAGCGGTGCAAACCCCGCGGCCGTAGCGCGCAAACTGAGAAGACAGCCTGACGTCGATGTCTCTGCGCAAAGCGGCCGAATCCTGCCGCGCGCGCGGCGGCGCAGAGGCTGCCCCCGTTGCATTTCTCCACGCGCAACGGCCCAACGCCTGCGTTTCCCGCGCTCCGCGCCTCCGCGCCCCGGCGCCCCGGACGAAACGCTGTACTGTACAGCGTTTCGTGGGCCTCCTCCCCCTCCTCCCTGCGTTTCACCCAGCCAGTACAGCGTTTCGTGCCACCGTCCGTATGCGTCTGGGGATTGTAATTTGGCATTTTCACTCGCGCAGTGCAGCGTTTCGTGGCCCCATAGGGGCTCCACCGAAGCCCTCAGTGGGACCGTCCGCATGCGTCCCGGTAACCCAATTTGGCGTTTTCACTCACTCAGTAGAGCGCTTCGTGGCCCCATAGGGAGCTCCACCGAAGCCCTCAGTGGGACCGTCCGCATGCGTCCCCGAAACCCAATTCGACACACCACCCACACAGTACAGCGTTCCCCCCCGCCCAGTGCAGCGCTTCGTGGCCCCATAGGGAGCTTCACCGAAGCGGATATTCACAATTATGGTACCCACAACTGCATATGGTTGGGACCTTCGCCAGGACAATTTTTACCATGTTTGAGCATTTGGGGGGGATTTTGGGGCGTATTTATAATTTGTCGTCCAAAATCCCCCTGTAGGGGGACAGGCCCGACCTAAACATACAGAGACAATCCATCGTGAATCCCCAGGAACATTGGGGCAGCTATGGGAAGTGTGGGGGGGGAAAGGCGACATCCCAGAAACGATGAGAAAATATGGGGGGTCCTAGGATTTCGTCGATTCCCAGGGGAATATTGGAAAATATAGGGGGGCAGACGAACACCCAGAAAAGATAGAGAAGAATATGGGGGGATCTTGGGATTCGTGTCTATTTGTGTGTGTTTGCGTGTGTCCCAGCAATGTCGCTGCGCTGCGCACCTGCCAGCCTTCCTCTCATCCTGATGCCCTGGGACGGCCACCGGACTCCGAAGACGACGAGCCGTCCCCGGCGACACCCTTTCGAGTCGCCAAGGGTCTCTGGGTTTTGGAGGGGGGGTTAAGTCGGGCATGTCCCTCTACAGCAGGAGTATCCAAAAAACGTCAAAAATAGTCGGGGGACGAATCTTTGACCATTTTTGAACATGCTCGGATGCTTTTTGGCTATTTCTTAGTTTTCCCCCAAAATTAGCCTGTAGGAGGAGATGCCCGACCTAAAGGTGGGAGGCGCCGGCATCGCCGACGTCGCCGATGCACCGCCGACGTCGACGATGCATCGCCGATGCATCGCCGGTGTGTCAGCGATGCGGCGCGATCCTCCGACCCCATCTAATCCGACCCCATCCAGGACTGGCGGCGAGTTATGGGGGGAGGTGAGAAGGGGCGGGCCTTCTCAGAAGGCTCGGAAGTACCTCGGCCTTCTGAGAAGTTTTCGAAACCTTCCCCGCAGACGCAGACAACTTCTCACAGAAGGCGCCAGGGCTTGAGAAGTCCCGCCGCCTTCTGAGAAGGCCTTCTCCCTTCCACCCCTCCCTCCCCCTCCTCCTCCTCCTCCTCCTCCACCTCCTCCTCCTCCTCCTCCTCCTCCTCCACCTCCTTCTCCTCGCTCGCCTCCAGATCTATAGGAGGCCTCTGTAGCGGTAGGAGGCGCCGGCACCCCGTGCAGGCTGCGTGTACAACACGCTGTCGGACCTCGTCCTCTTCAGCCTGGACGGGGACCCCGGGGTGACCAACGAGCCACCGGGCCGACGCCCGCGCTCCGCGGGCGCCACGGGAGCCGCGCCAGGTCGAGGAGGAGGAGGGAGGAGGAGGACGAGGATGATGATGAGGAGGAGGAGGAGGAGGAGGAGGAGGAGGAGACGAAGGGAGGAGGAGTTGAGGGAAGAGGAGGAGTGGGGGAAGGAATCGGAGGAGGAGTGAGGAGGAGGAGTGTGTTGAGATCTTTGGATGCTCCTTGGCTTTTTCTGGGGGGCCCCAGGGGCCACCTCTAGGTCCTGGTACTGTCTGCAAGACGTGTCGGGATGAGGCGCTGGCCCTGGGAGGGGGAGGGGTGGCTTCTGGGCTTTTGGTGGGGTTCACGGGATGTGCAAAACCACCTGCCGAAGGTCTGAGAATCCCCGCTTCCTTCGTCGACGAGAAGTCTTCCCTCCTTCCCTCTCTCCCTCCATCCTTTCCTCCCTGCTCTCTCTCTCTCTCTCTCTCTTTCTCTCTCTGTCTTTCTTCCCTCCCTCCTTCCTCATGCTTTCCTGCCCCCTCCCTCCCTCCCCTATATGTTTCTTATCATCCTTCTCCGTGCCTGCCTGCTCCCGCCCGCGTCCCTTGCTCATGCCCTCATCCTTACACGCCGGTCGTTTGAAATAGGTTGTTTTCTGGAATGTCAGATTCCAATATACTTCAAGCGCCTTCCTACCTCAAGAATCGTTATGTTTCTGCTGTGTAGTATGATTCACTGAGAGGGCCTGAACCCAATCTACTTTATCCGGCTTCCTACGTCATGTGTTTGGCCTATTTCTTCTGACCGACGGGTACCTCTTCTTCTTTCCCTTTCTCTCCTCCTTTGGTCGCTCTCTTTACCTATTCCTCCTTCTCCTGTCCCCCTACTGCTGCCGCTGCTCCTTCTTCAACCTGTTCCTCATCCATTTGGTCGTCGTCGTTGTTGTCTTTGCGTTGCTTCTTACCGTCCTTTTTGCCTCCCTCCCTCCGTCCTCCCTCCATACACCCATTCTCCCCCTTTCCCTTCTCTCTCCTTCCCCCCTCTCCGCCTCTCCTGCCTCCCCACTCCGCTCTCCTCGTCCTCGTCCTCCCCGTCCTTCCTCCTCCCCATCCCAACTCGCCCCATGAACGTCCTCCTCGTCTTCCTCGTCCTTCTACCATTAAATCGGGCGTGTCCCTCTACAGGAGGAACCCTCAAACATAGTCAAATAGTCAGGGGCCGATCTTTCGATTATGTTTTGACTATTTTTGTACTGTTTGACTACTTCTGATTTTTCTTCCAAAAATCCGCCTGTAAGAGGACCACCCGACTTAATCCTAACACTCCCCATCCGCCCACCGCCGAAAGGGCGGTTCAGGAGCTTTCTTGGGGACCTCTGCGGGGGGTGTCCAGCAACCGCCCAGGGCGGCGTGCGAGTTTACAGGCGAACAGGGAACAGCATGCATTTCGAGACTGCTCGCTCTAGCTTGATCGCGTGCCGCTCGAGTTGGCGCCCGAAGCCGTCGATGTCAGACGGGCAATTGGTTCGATCTGGGTGGACCCCGAGGCTGGCAGGCGGTCAGGGTCTGGCCGTGCGGAGCCATGCCCGGGCAGCGGGGAAGAGGAGTGAACCGGGAGCCTTGAGACGGGGGTGAATGCAGCCGGGGGTCAGCCAGAGCGCCAGATTCTGCAGGATCCTACAGAGCCAGGGGTGCATTGACCCGGGCCTGCGTGCAGGATCCTGTCAGGTCGTTCAGGATCCTGCAAAGCCCACCCGGGTCTGAATTCACTGGAGGCGTGGAGGAGAGGGGGAGGCGGGGGGGGGAATGCGGGAGGAGGGGAGGGGGGTCCGCTGCAGGAGTGTAAAGTTCAGGGGCCTGAGCAGTGCGCCGGATTCGCGGATGGGAGCCCCGAGGCGGTCAGCGCCCCTGGCGAGAACGCGTTTCTCGCACATATTGGGAAGAGTCTCAGGCGCGATTCCCTAAGAGCGAGAGCGCCTCCCTTGAGCGCGTTGATGAGATGTCTCGGGCGAGAGTACTGTGCGAGTGTATTTCAGGCCAGGGCTCGATGTTTCGGCGGCGAGGGCGCGGTTACGGAATGCGTTGTGAGGAGGCCTGGGTAGATCGTGCGAAAAGCTGATGCGTGAGCTGGCGCTGCTGTATTTGGCTGGGGGCCCGGAGGCATCGTCCAGCGCGCCGGGCCACCCTTGACAGTGGGTACGAGCGTCGAGGGGTGCACGTCAAACTAGAGAAAGCAACAGGTTGAGAGGTCCAGCAATGCAGTCAGACGTTTGCCTCATAGGGGCTCTGGTTCGGAAAGCGGAGCATATACATTACCAGTGGCGGGCTGTTTTTCAATCGCAGGTTTTTTCGAGGGTCGGGGACGACGTCGGGGTGGTGCCCGTTTTCCCGGGGGAACAGAGTTCGATTCCCTACTTGCGGGCTCCAGGCAGGCTGCTCGGGGCCTGCCTGGGGCCCCCTATAGGGGCCGCTTAGGGGGAGTCTGCCTCGTGGAACAGCACGGACTGGCAGCCCCCGTCCCCTTCCTCGAAGAGCACGGGGAGGAGGGAGAGGAGGAGGGATTGGGGGGTCACCAGATTGCACCCTTGGCCCCCTAGTTACAACAACAACGGCTCCCGCCTGATACTTCCCCAGAAGTTATTCCAAAATCGCGTTCTCGCGCTTGTCTCTTCCACAACTGATCCCGAATCGCGCTCTCGCGTGGGAGTTCCTCGCAAGTTATTTAAACGCCGCGCCTTCGAGGCTTAGGAATCGCGGTCTCGTTCTGGTTGTTATGACGATTCTCTTGGGATTCGCGCTATCGCTCCAAGCTTCGCTCGAAGCTTCCTCGCGATTCGGACAGCAGTCACGCTTCAGCATCCCGCATGTTCGACCAGGCCGTTTGGGCCCACCTTCGGACCCGCCCGTTAGGGTCTACCCACCCGATGGGCCCGTCTTAGCCCCTAGCCCCCCTCCTGCTAATCTGTTCCCAGCTCCCCTCCTGCTCCGTGTTTTGCTGATCCTAGCCCCCCTTCTGCTTCGTATTTGTTGCAGCCCCTCCGCGTGGCAGGTAAGGAAAGTTTGCCCCCAGGATCGAAGACGAAGAGGTCGGGTATCGAGGGCATGGTATATACGTTTTGAATGGTACCCGAGCAGGTAAGAGCGAACAGTCTGGAAATGATTGTTGTCGTCGTTTTTGTAGTTGTAGTTGTAGTCACATTGTAGTCGTGATTGTTAAACTCTCACTACTGAACAAATATTGTTGATCCCCCCCTCCGGTGCACACTGTGCTCCTTCAATGAAAGTGCCCTTGCCTGGGGTTCGCATCCTGTTTTCTATCTGGGAAAATCTTGGGTCTCAGAATCGTATATTTGTCCATCAGCAGCGGCTCCCGTCTGATATGTCCTCACAGTTTATTCCGAAGTCGCGCTCTCCCGCGGGACTTCCTCACAATGTATGCAGGAATCGCGCTCTCGCGTGGGTTGTCCTCGCCATTTGTTCAGACGCCGCGCCCCCGATATCCAGGAGTCATACTCTCGCTTTGGCCTTTCTCATGATTTTCTTGGGAATCGCGCTATTGCTCGAGCTCTCCTCGCGATTCATGCAGCATTCACGCTTCAGCAACACGCCTTCTCGAACTGGCCGCTGGGGCCCGCCTTCCCGACCGGCCTGTTCGGGTCTACCCGCCCGATGGGCCCGTTTGGTTCTGCCACGTGTTTTCTGCTCCATCCTTCTCCCTCCCCTTTCGATTCGTCCTCTTTCCTTTCGTTTTAGCGGGAGCACCCATTGCACGCGACAGGTAAAGAAGGCATATCCCCAGAGGGGGACGATCGAATACGAAAAGGGCAAGATTCCAGGGTTTGGGACACGTGGCGAATGGCACGCGAGCGGGTAAGAAGAACGAACAGTCTCAAGTTGATGTGTGTTGCTGTTGCTGCTGTTGGTGTTGTTGTTTGTGTTGTTGTTGATGATGTTGTTGTAGTTGTTGTTGTTGGTGGTGGTGGTGTTGTTGTTACTGTTGTTGTGGGTGGTGGTGTTGTCGTTGTTGTTGTTGCTGCTGTTGTTATTGTTGGTATTGTTAAGTTTGGAGATGGTGCTGGTATGGTTGTTGTTATAGTTGTTGTTGTTGTTGTTGTTGTTGTTGTTGTTGTTGTTGTTGTCGTCGTCGTTAGTGCTGTTGCTGTTGCTATTGCTCTTGTTGTGGTTGTGGTTGTTGGCTGTTGGCTGTTGGTTGTTG